>CANIUD010000294.1:0-407845 GCA_947470075.1 Closterium sp. Yama58-4 | reverse complement strand
CTCTCCCCCCTGTCCTCCTCTCTCTCCCCTGTCCTCCTCTCTCCCCCCTATCCTCTCTCTCCCCCCTGTCCTCCTCTCTCCCCCCTATCCTCCTCTCTCCCCCCTGTCCTCCTCTCTCCCCCCTGTCCTCCGTCCCCCCCCCCAGTCCTCCTCCGCCGCTGTCCTTCACTCACCCCCCTCCTATCCCCTGTTTCCCTTATCTCCGTCTTTCTTCCTCCTGTTTCCCTTCGCCCCATTTCCTACACCTGACGAATATTGGCCCTTGCAACCTGTTCCCCTTCTTTTTCCCCTTCTTTTCCCTTCTTCCCCCCCTACTTACCGTATTCCCTCCTTTTCTACATTCCTTCCTTCCGTTGGCCCTCCTTTTCATTTCCCCTCCGTTCCCCATCCTTTTCCCCTCCACTTCCCATCCTCCGTCCCTCCATTCCCTCTCCTTCCCCCCTCACTTACCCTTCCTACTCTATATTCCCCCTCCTTTTTCTTCTTCTTTATGCCTCAGTTCTCCCGTCCTCGGCTAAGTGTGCTGTGCAGGCTGCAGCAGGGCAGCGGGGCGCCATGTAGAGGAGCGCCCTGCAACCACACGAGTGGACAAAGGCCGCCTTGTAACTCAGGTTATTTACCATATAATACATTAATTTTCTCCACACCCACCAGTGTTGCAAATGAGGAACCATACAGTTACCCACACATGACCAAATTGAATATATAGAACCTCAAACTGAAGGGTAATTGGTGTACGCGATGTTATGTTACAGCAGAGGCCCACATCACACTAGCCTAAATCTAACTAACTTGTCTGCTTGGTTGCTTCATGCCTCATGAGCTGCACCACGGAAGAGAGCAGAGAGGGAAGAGAGAGCAGGGAGGGAAGAGAGAGCAGAGAGGGACGAGAGAGCAGAGAGGGAAGAGAGAGAAGAGAGGGAAGAGAGAGCAGAGAGGGAAGAGAGAGAAGAGAGGGAAGAGAGCAGGGAGGGAGGAGTCAGCCGGCACGAGGGCGGGCTCGTTGCCTGCTGCAGGGAGAGGCGCCGCTGCTGGCTCGTCCACCAGTGAGGTGGGCGGCTCAGCGGGTGCAGGCTGGGTGGTGAACGGGGGAGGATTGGGAGGAAGAGTGGGGGATGGGTGCGGATGAGCAGTGATGGTGAGGAAGCCATAGGTTGGGTTTAGCGGAGGGAAAAGAGCCCGAGGGGCGAGGGGTTAGCTATGGCAAGCAGGGATAGTGGCACATCAGCACTGGTGCTCACATCAGCAGACGTGGCTGGCTGTGGTCGCCGCACCGGCCCCACACCACCTGCAGCACCATCAGCAGCAGCGGGGGCCCCGGTGGCGGAGGGAGCTTGGCGGCAGAGGCAGCGGCGGGGGCAGAGATGGCGACGAGGGCGAGGGCGTTGGCTTGTTTGGCGCGCAGCTTCACTGCAATATCCTCCCACAACCAGTACATGGTGTACTGCAGCAAATGCAGCACTATGCGAATTGGGACCGGCGATCCATAGTTTTCTTCTCCCAGTCCAGTTTGGCGTTGCAGATGAGGATAGCACGCGAGTGGCATTGCAAATCGACATAGAAAATGCAGTTAATAGTGTCGAGCAATCAACTTTCTTGAACACCATTCAGTGGTCAGCACTCAATCCACTGACCCCACTCGTCCGGAGCCTCTATGATGGACGCTCCGCATTCCATCTCGACGTGCCGTTTGGCACAGACAGCCGACTGTTCGTCGGGCTGCCCCTCTTGGCCCGCTGCTGTTCGCGGCCACCATACAGCCGACCCTGCTCCACGTGGCGATGACTTTCACGGAGTTGGCCATCGTCGTCTATGCTGATGACATTACAGTGGTGGGCCACCCGGACGCAGCTGTTAGAGACTAAGGACGGAGTCTTAAACGTTTAGGGGCCGAAATATCTCAAAACTGTTGGACCTAATCTCTGGACAGAAATGTCGACTTCACAAGAAACGCCGTCGACGAAAACTTAACCGTTGGAATTCTCTCAAACTCGAGTATGTTGTAGCCCTTGACCGTGGCTATCATTCCCAATTTGAATCGCATCCAAAGATGGAGTATAACTCGAGTTATGAATTTCGACGCACTAGGGGGTAAGCTGCCATAGAAACTTAACTTGATCACAATAGTTCTCACAAGTTCCACAAAGAAGATTAGAGTAGCTAGAAACCAGGTGGGAGGGAAGAGGAGGACGAGAGGGAAGGTCCCAAGAGGGTCCCCAACCATGGAAACCCCATGCCACACAATTCCCTTCCCCATAGGCAACCCAACTTTGACATTTGTCACTTTCCCAACCTCCACAATCCACCTCACCCCAACTTGGCCACACTTGCCAACCTGGTTTGGCTTCTCCCAACCACATGGCAGCATCTACAGTGGGAGTTACGAATTTCCCAACCCCAAAAGTCTATACCCCTTATGGAGCAAACCCCACAACTTCCCATAGTCGCCACAACCGAATTTCAAGAGCATACGAACTTCAACCGTTCGTAACTTCCTCATTCGAGCTCCGATTGAAGCAATCCTTGGCTCGTCGGAAAGCTCTTGAGCAGGGGAGTCATTTCAGATATCTGCTCAAGCAAGATAACATTCACACACACTCAGAAAATCCAAACCACACCAAACACAACATTCTTGCACACGCTCACACCACGCATGCAACGCACGAACATATGATGGGAGGCAGACAGACGTGAATGCGAATGATAGCATCACACAACAAACTTCCCCTCTGGCTGCCTACCATCATCCCACATGCCTCAGATCATGCATGCACATTCAATGCACACTCATTCCTGCAAGTTTCATCCCCTTCCAATGCTCGGCTTCAGCCAGGCGCTTGGTGAGAATGTCAGCCGCCTGCTGCTGGGTCTTCACAAGCTCCAGTCGCACCTCCTTATCCAGGAGTCTCCTTGTCCAATGCCACTTAGGCCTGATGTGCTTTGTCAGGCCATGAAGACAAGCATTTTTGGCCAACTTCACTGTTGACTCGTTGTCACAGAAAATCACAGTCGACTCCTTTTGGCACACTCCGATCTCCTCCAACAAACGCCTCAGCCACACCACCTCCTTTGCCCCATGATGCAGGGCCATGTACTCTGTCTCACACGAGGACAGCCCAACCTCGTTCTGCTTCTTGCTGCGCCAGCTCACTGCACCACCTCCAAAGAGGCACACGTAGCCTCCAATGCTGGTGCCATCCGCCTTCACAGAGTTGAAGCTGGCGTCGGTGTAGCAAGTCAAGAGCATCTCCCCCTTGCTCAAATCAGCTGCACCCCTCTGCAGCCTCTGTCGCACAGCACTGTACTCCAAACCCACTGACGCTGTCGCGCTCACATAGCGGACCAACCTCTTGGCCGCTTCCAGCTGCTCATGACTGGGGCGTGAAACCACACTGGCAAGCCTGGATGTAGCAAAGGCAATGTCAGGCCGCGTGTGGTTAGCCGCATAGTTGAGTGCCCCAACCATAGAATGAAACAGCTTCCTGTCACCTTCTCCCACCACCTCCTCATCAGCACAGGGCTCCACAGTGAACCCCGAAGGTAGTGGGGTGGCTGGCTTCCCTCCATCTTGCAGCCCATACTTCTCGGCCAGCCCCTCACAATACTTCCTCTGGTGCAACCTCAACACTCCCTTGTCAAGGTCCCTCTCCACATGCATCCCCAGATAGTACTTCACATCTCCCATCTTGGAACACTTGAACTGCATCTCCAGCATCTCCTCCACACGTTCAATCATTGCAGACGACTCGGAGAAAAGCAGGATGTCGTCCACATACACCAGGAGCATGAGAAACTGCTCCTTCTCTTGCAGCAGGAACAAGCTGTGGTCACATTCACTCTTCTTGAAACCCCCAGCCAGCAGTGTCTCCTCTAGCTTGTGGTACCATGCACGAGGAGCCTGCTTCAGGCCGTAGATGGCCTTCTTCAGCCTGCACACCCTGCCGCTCCCATCATCCAACCCCTCAGGCTGCAGCATGTACAGCTCCTCCAAGATGATCCCATTGAGGAAGGCGGTGGTAATGTCCATCTGCTTCACCCGCCATCCACGGTTTGCAGCCATTGCCAATGACACGCTCAATGTTGTCCCTTTCCCCACAGGAGCAAAGATCTCGTCAAAGTCCTTGCCCTTTGTCTGCTGGAACCCCTTAGCCACAAGCCTTGACTTGTAACGGGTCAGCTCCCCATCAGGCCCATACTTGTGCCTGAAGATCAGCTTCGAAGAGATTGCCTTCTTCCCAGGAGGCAGTTCACACAACTCCCAAGTCTCATTCTCCAGCAGAGAGTCATACTCCTCCTTCACACTCTGCTTCCACTTTTCAGCATCGGGCCCACTCAAGGCCTCGGTAAGTGTCTTGGGCTCAGGGACGGCTGCCCAGTAGCAGTGCGCTATCTCCTCCTCATCACACTGCTCAACCACACTTCCAGCCCGTACCACCCTTGGCTTTCCAAAACTAGGATAGGTCAGCCGGTTAGGAGGGCGCACATCCCTCCTAGGACGGTCAGCCGTACGTGCGGCACCTTGTGGAGCAATCTGCTGCTGCGGCTGCTGCTGCTGCTGCTGCTGCTGCTGCTGCTGCTCCTCCACCTCAGGTTCTCCCCCATCCTCAGTTACCCCAGAGATCTCCTCCTCAGAGACAGAAACCTGCACTTGCCTCGAAGGCCGCTGCACCTCATCGGCCTCAATGATCAGCGGTGTAGCAGGAAGCTTCTGCTGCTGCTGCTTCCACTCCTTGTAGTACAGGGACTCGAGGAACTTCACATCCCTCGACACAGTCAGCTGCTGGCTGGTCAAGTCCCATATCAGCCAGCCCTTGTGATCCTTTGCAAGCCCCAAGTGCACACCCCATCTCCCAGAAGCTTCCAGCTTTCCCCTCTTCTCCTTCGGCACATGAAACACCACCATGCAGCCGAACGCTCTCAGCATGTTCACCGCTGGTGCACTCCCATACCACTTGGTGTAGGGGACCCACTGCTTGTCCCCCACAGTCGCCAGCACCCTGTTCTTCACAAGAGCGACCTGCCTCAGCGCAGTCACCCAAAACGGATCCGGCAGCCCTGCACGCCCAAGGAGAGTGCGAGCACCTTCCTGCAGGGTCCGGTTGAACCGCTCAGCCACGCCGTTCTGCTGAGGGTTGTAGGGCACTGTGAGCTGATGCTGGATCCCTTTCTTCTTCAGCACCGCCTCAAAATCAGCTCCAATGAACTCTCCCCCATTGTCGGTGCGGATCACCTTCACCTTGTGTCCGCTCTCCCTTTGAGCTCTCGGCATCCACTCCTTAAGAACAGCCGCTGCCACCTCCCCCTTAGACTTGAGAGGGTACACCCACACTGCACGCGTGTGGTCGTCCACAATGGTCAAGAAATAGCGGCTGCCCGAGAGAGAAAGGGCCCTCGTAGGCCCCACCACATCCATGTGCACAAGCGCAAGTGGCGCCTTGGCTGGTCCCGTGCTGCTGCTGAAGGGAAACTTTGTGAATTTCGTCTCGAGGCATGTAGGGCAGCTCCCAATCTCCTTTGCTGCCCCCTTCACCTCCAATCCCTTCAAGCTCCCATCCTTCACTAACTTCTGCAGCATAGGGATGTTGATGTGACACAACCTCTCGTGCCACGTCTCCCAATCGGCCTCACCACTCCCAGATGAAGCCTTTGCCCATGCAGCGCTCCCATCCACACCAGCAAGCACCTCACCATGTAGCTGCTGTGACTGCTGCACCTTCTTGACTGCATCCAGGACCCCAGCAGTTGGTGCAGTCTCCTCTCCTCCTGCAGTTGCTTTAGCCGCTGCTGCTGCCGTTGCCGTTGCTGGTGGTTTCCCATTCCAAGGGATGATGGGCAGCTGCCATAAGTCCTTGATGCAGCTGCTCTTCTCCTCCAAATCCCACAGCAGCAACTTCCCAAGCTTTGCACGGCAGCTGGTTGGGCCGAATGTTACTTTGGCCTTGCTTTTCTGCAGCCGGCGCACAGAAAGAAGGTTAGCGGACAAACCTTCAACCAACAGGACATTCCCAAGCCCCACAAGCTCCCCATTGGCTCCCATCACCTTAGCATTCCCAACACCAATCACAGGGAGCAAAGCACCTGAAGCGGCAGCCACAAACTTGATCTTACCAGGGGGCTTTACCTCATCAAGCAAATCTGCCCGTGGGGTCATGTGACTTGTGCAACCTGAATCGATCACCCAGTGAGTGAGGGGGTGCATCACAACCTTCCCAACCGAACCCACATCACCCTCACTCCCATTCACATCCTCAACCATCAAGAACATCCCAGGGGAGGCTTTACCTTGTGCACCTTCACCTTGTGCACCTGAACCTTGCACAGCGCCACCTCGCGCGCGTTCACCACTTGGCGGCTTCATGCCTGGAGGTGCCCATCCCTCAGGCCGGCTGAAACACTTGAACCATGGGTGTCCAGCCTTCTTGCAGTACCAACATGCACCCTCCATTCGGGTGCTCCCCCTGCCACCAGAGCTCCCATGCCCCTCATTGAAGTCTCCTTGGCCTCTTCCTCTGCCAAAGCCTCTCCCACGGCCTCGGCCTCTCCCACCCCCTCTTCCTCTGCTTCCTCCTGCAGCTCCATACCCCTCAGCAGTTTTGTTGGCAGCACCACCTCCTGTGTGGCGCCTGCGGAAGTCCTCCTGCAGGATCTGCTGCCGTAGCCACTCAGGCGTCCACTTGTCCTGCTGAACGTTGAGGGTGGGGATGAGGTTCTCCCACGAGTTGTCGAGCACCGAGATGATCTTGGTGCACTGCTGCATCTCCGACACCTTGCTGCCCGCCGCTGCCATCCTCGCATAGGTGTCCTTGATCTTGTCAAGGACCGGCTTCACATCATCTCCCGATCGCATGGAGATGGCCGCCAGCTCCTTCTCGAGCACGATCACCATAGGCAGCGTGTTGGGCTGAATCACGTCACGCAGTAGCTTCCACGCCTTAGCACCAGAGTCGTCCAACTCGACCAAATCCTTGATGTGCTGGAACATGTCGTTGTTGACCGATTGCAATATGAGGTCGAACAACACCGTGCTCCGCTCAATCCACCGATCCCGAGCATCTCCTTCCTCGGGCATTTTCTCTTCTCCCATCGCAAGTTTCAGCAGCTTGTAGCGCTTGAAGACGCTCCTCATCCGCCCACTCCATTCCTCGTAGTTGGAGCCATCCAATGCCTCAATCTTGGATGGTGGCGGCTCACTCCTCTTTTCAGCTGCTTCTCCACTCCCTTGACTCATCTCCTCTGCTCCAAATCACAGCTTTCAGCTCCCCCTTTTGCTGTCCACACCGAAGTCCCACAATATTTTCACAAGTGTCGGCGCCAACGAAATTTCGGCAGAGTTTCCCCTTAGCGGAAGTCACATGCAACCTCTAGAACACCACTTAGGCACGCCCACAGGCCATGGTGGGTCTAGGAGGGTCTTGACACCTCAGTAGACTCTTCACAACGTCCTCAATCAGCTCTGATACCACTTGTTAGAGACTAAGGACGGAGTCTTAAACGTTTAGGGGCCGAAATATCTCAAAATCGTTGGACCTAATCTCTGGACAGAAATGTCGACTTCACAAGAAACGCCGTCGACGAAAACTTAACCGTTGGAATTCTCTCAAACTCGATTATGTTGTAGCCCTTGACCGTGGCTATCATTCCCAATTTGAATCGCATCCAAAGATGGAGTATAACTCGAGTTATGAATTTCGACGCACTAGGGGGTAAGCTGCCATAGAAACTTAACTTGATCACAATAGTTCTCACAAGTTCCACAAAGAAGATTAGAGTAGCTAGAAACCAGGTGGGAGGGAAGAGGAGGACGAGAGGGAAGGTCCCAAGAGGGTCCCCAACCATGGAAACCCCATGCCACACAATTCCCTTCCCCATAGGCAACCCAACTTTGACATTTGTCACTTTCCCAACCTCCACAATCCACCTCACCCCAACTTGGCCACACTTGCCAACCTGGTTTGGCTTCTCCCAACCACATGGCAGCATCTACAGTAGGAGTTACGAATTTCCCAACCCCAAAAGTCTATACCCCTTATGGAGCAAACCCCACAACTTCCCATAGTCGCCACAACCGAATTTCAAGAGCATACGAACTTCAACCGTTCGTAACTTCCTCGTTCGTGCTCCGATTGAAGCAATCCTTGGCTCGTCGGAAAGCTCTTGAGCAGGGGAGTCATTTCAGATATCTGCTCAAGCAAGATAACATTCACACACACTCAGAAAATCCAAACCACACCAAACACAACATTCTTGCACACGCTCACACCACGCATGCAACGCACGAACATATGATGGGAGGCAGACAGACGTGAATGCGAATGATAGCATCACACAACAGCAGCAACCCTGGCGTTCAATTCGCTCACTGACAGACTCCAGCGATGCGGCATGCGGTGCAACTATAGTAAATCCACAGCGAAGGGCCCAGAACTGGATCCAAAAAACACGACGCTACCGAAGGGCATCTCAGCCCAAGATGGAGGCATCAGAGTCCTTGGGAGCCCGATTGGGACGCCGGATTGGGTAGCGGAATTTCTACGGAACAACCTGACAGTTGCGGCATCTTCGTGCGACCTCATAAGCCTGCTACAACCCCCAGCATGCACTCCTTCTCTCCTGCTGCATCTCGAAGCGTGTCTCTTACATCCTGCGTACTACACCGGCACAACTTCTGCCGTTGGCTGAATGGAGAGGCTGGAGTGAAGGGCTGTTGTGCACGGCCTTGGAGGCGGAAAAACTTCACAATCCTACGAGCGATTTGGAGTAGATCCTCACGTGGCGGCATGCGACTTTACTGGCTAGATTAGGTGGTCTTGACCTCATTGACCCAGTCTCAGAAGCTTACCTGTCATCAGTGGGCGAGGCACAGCAACTCTTGCAACACCTGAATGCGCCACGAAACCACTCCCTCAGCAGGGTTGCAACTCTCCTCTCCCCTAACCACGCTCCAGAAAGAGAGGAGCCGTCGACTTAAGCTGAATTGGAATCTCGCCAGCCAGTCTTAAAAGCTTACCTGTCATCAGTGAGTGTGGCACAGCAATACTGCAACACCTGAATGCGCCACGAAACCACTCCCTCAGCAGGGTTGCAAATCTCCTCTCCCCTAACCACGCTTCAGAGAGAGAGAGGAGCTGTCGAATTTAGCTGAATTGGAAGCTCGCATGCCGGAGGAGGCTCAACTGGTGCTAAGTGACTACCGAACCCACATGAATACCCAGCAACACCTGCAGCTGTTGCTATCAAATCACATCATCAGCTGCTGCTGTTGCAGCGGAGCTGATTGCGAACACCAGAATTGACAAGCCAGGTGTCAACAACAGCCGTCTCGTACGTCTGTTGAGTTTCCAGGGTACAGGTGCAGGGGATTGGCTGAACGCAATCCCGACCCGAGCGGACCTATCCCTCTTCCCCAAGGCAGTTTTCCATGGCTCTAGGACTCCGCTTAGGCCTTACTCTACCTGTCATAAAACAGTGCCTGTGCAACCGTGAAAGGTCCGCCATCACAGACAAAAGCTTACCCAATCACCTGCTACGCTATAGAGAAGGGGGGGACTGAACACACATGCAAAACGCTCTGGTCTATGCATGTCTGCGTATGGCCAAGGAAGCAAAGTAGATGACGCTGCACGAGACCGCGGTATACTCGCCGCCAGTGGACCGGAAACGGGCAGACCTAGCTATTCGTGACCCCGAGACGACGGAAACGTGGATAACTATCGTTACGGTAACGGATCCAGTTCTACAGCGGCAAGATCTGGAGGTAAGAAGGCCAAAGAGGCCAGCATCGACAAGCATAAGCTATATGAGGAAAGGCCGTCATATGTTGGGTTCCTTGGACTAGCAGTAGAGTCTCATGGGCACTGGCGGCTGACACCGTTCAGTTCTTCCATATGCTTGCCACCAATGCCGCAAAGAGAAGCTTCCGCCACGGCCCACGGACCACGGTGGCGGCACGACTCAACGCACACTACCGCCAACGCTGGTGTGTGATATTAAAGCTATGCCAGGCGACAACACTGCTAACTAATTCCAACCGTTACGCGGAAGCGGCCTCACCACAGGCGCCTATGGACCCAAGGGAACCGCGGCTCGGGAACCTGTGGCAGGTCCTTGAGGATGGTGTGGGTGGTTAAGTGGCTATGGCATAAGGGGGGGCTAAGAAGGTGTGCAGGCTGAGAACGGGTGACTAGCCTACCTGGCATAACACGGGCGGAAACAGGTTCTACAGGATGCCTCTATGTGCGCGAGCTTTGGCATCTAGCTAGCTTCTATGCTACATGTAATGTCCTAGCCTTGTTGCACTAGAATAGCCTAGTGTGCCTGTAGATCTATCATCTGCATCTGCATGCAACTTATACCATATCAATGCAGGACTGCTTGAGAGAGAGGAGAGGAGAGGAGAGGAGAGGAGGGAGAGGAGAGGAGAGGAGAGGAGAGGAGAGGAGAAACGTAGAGGAGGGGGCTAGTGCAAGTAAACCCCCCTTCCTTCCTCCAGACCCTTCCCCACCCAGGGTAGTCCCTGCAGAATCCATACCGCCATCCCCTCAGCCTCCCCTCCCCTTTCCCCCCTCCCCAACACGACAGTTACAGCAGGTACTGTTGCAACGAGGAGGAAGAGGAAAGGGAGGGACGGGGTTTCAAGGGGGTTAAGCGCCCCATCAGCCGCGGGCGCGAGTACCGCCACAGCCCTTCCATAGCGTCCGCCGCGGATGGGCCAACGAGGGGCAGCGACGGCCGCCACAAGTGCTGATGTTGAAGTTTGATGCGTGGGGCTGGGGTCTGGAATGGAGGACGAGGGGGGGGGGGGAAGGATTGGGGTGGCTTGCCGAAGGTCACACTGAGCGGGACGGGGCGACGAATGTGCGGCGGGTCGACGGACGGGATGGAGCGTTCGGGGCGACGAATGTTCTGCGCGTCGACGGGGCTGCGGGTGACGGGGTGACGACCTGGGCGAGCGACGCAACGACGAAAGGGGCCAGCGCGAACGGGGTGCGATGCCGTCTCACTGCTGGTGTGCTCGCCACAGGCCGCTGGCGCGTTCCCGACATGCAAAACGGGATGGGCGGGTCCACGGGCAGAGCGCGACGGGAGCAATGCGGGGCGCGTTATGATGAACGCGACAGGTGGTCCCATTTGAAATTTCGGCCCGCAGGATCTAACACTCTGATAATATGTCAACGTACGAATATTATTAGAGCATAAGACCATGGCGAGAGATTTGGGAGCAGCGTGAGCAAGAGTGAGGGTAGCGAGAGTGTTGGCCAGAAGGGGTGGTTTCACTATAGGTGTGCAACAACATATAGCAAAGAACAAGAAGCAAATGGCACACCACCAATAGGAAACAAGGCATAACTACAGTAAACTACACAACAAGCAATTTATGTACATATATTTATCAAGTTAACATTTTTTTCAGGGACTGGATCAAATCCAATTATTTTGAAACTTTAATAAAAATGGTTGCTCATTATGTCCCTGAGGTAAAATCAGTCGATATTAGGGAACATTCCTAAGGGGACACAAGTGTCTTAATGCTCTTTTTCCCGAGTCGCATCGAAGGTAACATTTTGTCAACCTCGCGTCACAAAATTTGAATGTATCGCGGCACTATGCAACTAGGCAAAATGCACAGTTGTGTGCATTTGATTGGGTGACAATACACCCGTTTTTTCAACCTCCGGGCATGGGCAAGGTTTCGATGCGCGGGATTTTTTCCCTCGCAAAATTGGCATTGCTGGGTGTCCAGGTGCATGTGGTTGTGTCGGGCATTTCGAGTCGCATGCGATTTTCCAACAATGATGGGTCTATTCACAATTTGTCAGCGACGTCAGCGCGTTTCACGATGACCAATTAAAAAGTACAGTAATGGTCCTTGAAAGGCGACTCACGTTTGGGATACAATACAGTTTATGTTGTTTCTGGGTGTCACAAAGTGATTGAGACAGAAGTGTCCCCACAGAAATGTTCCCTTATTACCAAAGAACTGAGTAACATTTATGTTGTAGGTTCTAAGGCAAGGGTCTCGCTAGCAAGAGATTTTCTCCTGTTTGTCTGATTATCAGTTCTTATTTTAGGGGTTTATCTGATATATTAGAAATTGGGTTTTGTAATTTCTGTTAAGAAAGGAACGAGTTTTCCATTTTACATGACGAGAAAGACACACATTTCCCCGTTCTTCTGATTCATCAGGGACCAGTTTCGGTTTAGTCTCATATCGATAACAATTTTGTAGGCGAGGTTTGCGCGTGAAAGTTTCCTATATGTATTGTTTTTGTTTCTAAAACACCCTTCTCTAGTCGTTCAGTTGGTATGCGTCAACCTCATTGTTGTGTAGACGTGTCAAATCTTGCTACGCACATACTTTCTTACATTATGTCGTTTCATGTTTCAGCGTTTTCCCCGAACCCCAAACCCTGCTCATTCACTAGTTCAGAGCACTATGCAATGACAAGGGCACATTAAAAAAAAAAAAAAAAAAAAAAAAAAAACACACACACACACACACACACACACAGAAATTGAGTTTACATTTTTCCTGATTCAGCACAATACTTTTCTAGAAATTTCTGATGCATCAGCCAGAAAAAACACACAGCATTTGATGAATCAGACGGGCTCGGAGGGCCCATCTGATGCATCACGCGGGTTCAAAACCTAGGGATAGCCCTGCTCTAAGGAGCTACAAGAACCTACAAAATATGAGGTTAAAAATCCTATAAATTTAGAAACAGAAGATGATGCTCTAGCTAGCCACATTCCCCACGAGCTGTGTCAGGTCTGTATACACTGCGCACTGTATCTCCTTAAGTTGTTGCTTCTGGTCAGGTAGTCTTCTCTTGCTCTTGTCTGTCTCTCACCCACCCGTCACTTCTACGGCACCACCATTCAGGTAAACCCGCTTTGTCACATGGCTCAGCTCGGTCTTGTCTCAAGTCTCCCGTTGTCGCTCCCATGCACTCCTTGCGTTGAGGGTCGGCAGCGTGCTGACCCTCACTCCTCCTCCTTTCCTCGTACCACTGCTCCTCTTTAGACCCTGCACATGGACCTCTGGGGCCCTGCCCCCTTCGCTGGACCGTGCAGCGAGCGCTACTTCTTAGTAGTCGTGGACGACTACTCCCGCTACACCACAGTGTTTCCCTTGGCGCGGAAGGCCGACGTGCCCGACACGCTCTTCCCATGGATGTTCGCGCCCAACGTGCTTGTCCTGTGCTTTGTATGCATACTGACCGTGGTGGTGAGTTCGCCTCGCTAGAAGCCCCCGCGGGCCCCTCATGCCATCCCGTCGCCTCCCCCCACCCCCCCTCCGTCACCTATTTCACCTCCTCGCCTAGCCCGCCGCGCCCCCCTTGTTAGGTTGTCATGACACTCATTCCTCCGTCCCGCTGCCTTTGCCACACGCTACTAGTGGCAGCAACCCGCTAGCCCACCACCAACGTGACGCCCTGCACACAGCCGCGCTACGACACCAGTGACAGTATTTGGAGCAGCCACTGCAGTGCATCGCCAGCCAGCTGTTATAGTCACAATAGGCTTACAACAACACGAAACACGACAACACGTTGCGGCCGCAAATTGGAGCAGTTACAACAACGTTGTTTCAGCAGCAGAACGTTTCGACGTAATCACGATCGGAACAAGGCGACTTCATGGACGAGCTAGACGACATGGAGGACGCTTGGCTACCCCCACGTGCGCCGACCCGATGGAACTCGATCGAATCGACGCGAAGGAAAGACCAAAGAAGAACGAATCTAAGTATTCTTTCTACGGCAAGCCGGCACATCGACTCATCGATTGTGACGAAATGAAAACCGCACGTTCCACGCTTCTGAACCGCAACAGTGGAGCAAATTCAATGCAAAAGTTGAAGGATCGTGGAGTGAATTCTTCAGCCCACGAACAGACTCTACCAGGGAAAATCGCCGAGAAAAATAAAATCTCCGCGAAACAAGACCCTGCTGGATCCGGACAACTCCAAAAAGGCCCTATTAACAGTAAGCACTCCTTAAAATTATCATACAAGGATGCCCTACTTGGGGAAAAACTCCTTGGGTCTACGGCCTTGGTAAAATACCGAGAGAGGCTGAAGAAGAAAAAAATAATGTACCGGTACGACAACTGCAGCAGCTGCGCATGGGGAACCAACAACGGAGCGTGGAAGATCGACCTTCCAACGACGACATCGTTCTCTCTCGGAACAACCAGCCTACGTCAACCAACTGGTCCCCACGGAAGAAGTCGGCTGCGCCGAAGCAGCTCAAGAGGGAGCTGGAGGTCAACATGAAGCCGCGACGACCTCAAACCTCTTCTACAGATGCATCTGCAACATCTGCAACATCTACCCTACGAGGGAAGTCTAGTAGCTCGAGAACCACGTCGTCGACGACAACAAAAAATCATGGCAATAGGGAAAGGCAGGACCGGCCACTTGCCACCTCAGGAGAAAACACGGAGCTGTGGGATATGCCCTATGATCCTATTCTCAAAGAGGCGATCAACGGGTACAGCGAGCACCGGCGACCACTTCTGCTCGAGGTGATCTGCAATGGACGACGCCTCCAAGCACTCGTGGACATCGGAGCACCCCATTCAGTATGCGACAAAGCAACCCTCGAACGCATCAATGAGGAGTGCACGCCTTCAAGTTGCACAGCTACGATGGTTGATAGAAGCAAGTTACAAGTCTACGGCGAAGTAGCGTTACACTTGCAGATGGGCCCTCTTCGCTGGAAACCGACTCTACCCGTCACCAACATGAAAGGGCTAGACTTGATCCTTGGGAGAGACTTTCTGAAGAAGTTCAACCCCGAGATCAACTGGGTCACCCGCACAGCGAGTATCTACAATCAAGACAGAGAGGGTCCACTTCCGAGTTGAAGAACATGGGAGATATTCCGGAGGAGACTCTCGCACGCTTCGAGAAGGACGTGAAGCGAACCATGGCAGGGTTTGTTGCACAAACAGACGAAGATGAGGCAGAGGAGAAGACACCTGAGCTTCCACCTGCTATCCAGAAACTTCTGGAGGAGTTTACAGATGTTCTCCCTGACAACCGTCCAAACCAGTTGCCACCATATCAAACCCACCAGCATGAAATCGTCGAAGAAACTGGTTCGAAACTGACCTTCCGAGCACCAAATCGACTCACACCTACCGACATGAAGAAGCAGATCGAGTACCTCCTGGACAAGGGACTCATTCGACCATCGACATCGCCATACGGTGCACCCGTACTCTTCACGCCAAAACCCGAGGGAAGCTTACGCATGTGCATCGACTACCGAGCTCTCAATAAGCAGCAAGTATCCCATTCCTCGGATCAACGATCTGCTTGACTAGCTTTGGGAAGCTACAATATTCTCCAAACTTGATTTGAGATCGGGATATTGGCAGATCCGGATGGCGGATAACTCCATCCACAAGACGGCATTTCAGACACGATACGGATCCTACGAGTACCTCGTCATGCCGTTCGGTCTCACCAACGCACCCGCTACATTCCAGGTCGAGATTAACCATATTTTCAGGGCTCTACTCGACGAATGCGTGGTGGTGTACCTACTCGAAGGACATGAAGCAGCACATCGAACACCTACGACGCGTCTTCGCGTCTTCTACGTCAAGTTATCTAAGAGCGAGTTCGCTTTGAAGAAAGTTCAATTTCTTGGACACATGGTGAGCGCTCAAGGTGTACATGTGGACCCAAAGAAGATCGAAGCCGTACGTACGTGGAAGGCGCCGGAGAACGTTAAAGAACTTCAACAATTCCTTGGCTTTGCGAACTATTACAATCGATTCGTGCCACAAAATGCGAAGATTGCAACACTTCTCACCAACCTACTAAAGAAGAATACACCGTTCAGGTGGGAGGATGTAGATCAGCAAGCCATGGAGCAGTTGAAGACCGCACTCACGTCCGCACCTGTCCTGATCCTGCCAGATCCAGAAAAAGACTACGTCATCGAAGCTGACGCTAGCGACCAAGCAGTTGGAGCAGTCTTGATGCAAGACCAAGGGAAAGGACTACAACCAATCGCTTACCTCAGCAAGAAATTGCACGGGGCAGATTTCAACTCCCCGATTCACGACAAAGAGGCCTTAGCGATCATCACCGCATTCAGGACATGGCGATGCTACCTCAAAGGAAGAAAGACCACGGTATATACCAACCATTGTAGTCTGAAGTACCTAAAGATGCAGCATACTCTCTCCAGACGACAGGTCAGGTGGATCGACTTCCTCGAGACGCACTTCGACTACCATAATGTTTCCCATGTTTCAATGTTTCCCAAAATTTTCCAAATTTTCCAAAAACTTCCACCAGCCAGATGCGTTCAATGTTTCCCAAAATTTTCCACCAGCCATGTTGACGAAGCACACAAACGCATTCAATGTTTCCCGAAATTTCCACCAGCCAAAACCAAGCACAAACATGTTTTCCAAGGAAACGCGGTTGAGCGCCACGTTTCGCACATCTAGTACGAGGCTCGGCCGCGTACCTTGATGCCACAGGTGCAGGCCCCTGGCCTCCCGTGAATCACCTACTGAGGATTTGCGTTGGCTGTGATACGCAACGAAAACCCAACATGTCATGCTAGGTTGGGCAAGCCTTTGCCAGGAGCCCAGTGTGGGGTGTCCAGTGGACTAGCGTTGGTTACAACTTAGCTTCGCTTATTGACAGGGTCTGCCCCACGTTGAGCTGCTTGGCATGTCAATAGGGTATCTCAAACTTAGCCAAAGCTACATAAAGAGCGCATGTTCGCAATTCGCTGTCACAATTTGTGACTCAAAAACGGATCAAATCCTTACGCACTTGTTGCCTCCAAGAGAAAGAAAGTTGACATTTCCACTGTAGCAGATTTGGGAATATTGTCGAGACAGCACTACTGCCACGTTGGAAATACCTTGAGCCCTCCAATACAAGTGCACCTTTTAAACATCGAAGCATGCGCATATAACCCGCCAATATCTCGTGTTCGATTATAAGAGCATGTAAGCTAAGGTGTAAAAGTGATGTTTCTCTTTCTAAACTTGAAAGTACTAAGGATTAGAGCATTTTGGGTTCGTTTAGCTCACTCACTGTACATTCAGGTAAAAAGCTTTGCAGGGGCAACAAGCGACCCAGGATGTTGGCATGTGTTGGCAGCGAATCATTCCTTGTCAATTAAAGTATGATTCTGAGGTATTGTATGAATCGACTTGGATACAACAACTACTTGAATAGCTCGAGGGTCGATTGGACAGGATAAGGTGCTAGAGAGTTAAAATAGATGAAGCCTTTTTTTATTGCTCATAGTGACAGTTAGTGACAAAGTGATATTTTCAAGCATTACATTGCAACATATAGTCCTAACCAGCCATGTACTCCGAGGGGTACATTCCCTTATTGAACGAATGTACAAATATCGGTATAGTGACAATGACTATTTCGATGTACATTGGTACCGTGTTGCAGGACAAAACCTCCAGGGGAGGTTACAACCTCCGTAACCTCTGGTCTAGGTCAGTCAACAGTCGGAGCATTTGACTCTCAACTGTTGACTTCTCCAATTATCGCGTGCTCTATATGAGTGTAACGTGATAATGGGTAGTGCGAATTCACTTTAAGAGATAGTGTCTGTAGCGATACCTTTTGGAATGCTTAGTATACACATTTGGTTATTTTGACACATCCCTTCATTCCCGAAGGTATGGCACGTGGGTCTTCTTGGCAACTCCGCACAAGTCAGCACCGTACTGATACTTCTGTCGACAAGAAATCCGCTGCCATCTCACTGGTTGAACAGTAGGTGAAATGCACCTTGCCTTTATCGGTCTCGTCCTTCATGAGGATGTAACGGAGACCGATGTGTTTCATGCGGTTCACAAAGCCGGGTTTGTTGGAGATCGTGTCGGAGAGTAACTTGAAGGACCCTTTTGCTGCTAAGCGTGGGACCAGCCTCCAGGTTCCACGTTGCATCGCTTCCACTTCGGCATTCATGGATGCCTTCCATTTCTTAATTTCTGGTCCATGTTGGGTTTGGCGCACGGTCGTGGACTCGGTGTAATATTTAACTCCACAAACAGCTACGGCGAGGTCGAAAATGCGTAAGGTATTTTTAACCATATTTTCGCGAAAACGGGATTGAATCCGCACCGGTATAGAAAATTGCGAATCAGGCGGGGGATTTTGCACTCGATCCTACTCATTGTACCCCCCAGACCTTGCATATCGATGTAGCAAGAGGTGGTTTTGCCATTGATGGTTTCTTCCATGACGTCGTCATGTTCGTTGTCACCAGTGTCGACACAAAAGTATCGAATGATTTGTTTCAGTCTGGAACCTTTTTCATCGAAGAGTGGTTGTTTGCACTCGTGTAATTGCGTTGTGCTTGGAGTTGTTAGGATCATGCTGGGACACATGAATGAAGGTTGGCGCGTTGAAGATGCTCATGGCGATTATGAAGGGTGGTTGGTTGTCGATCTGATCCTCAAAGGCGTCTTCTGCCACATCAGCTTCGTCTTGTTCTGTTGCGAAGCTGTGCTCCCCTTGGAAAATGTTGCCAGGTGCTTGCAGTGCAGTACAGTGCTGGAGGAACAATGGCAACAGCAGCTTCTCGTAGAAGATGGAATCGCGTGATCGGGTCAATTGGTGGGTGGCAAAGTCGAGGATGGTCTATGCGTTGTACACCATCTTGATTCAATGTGAATTTCCCATCTTGCCCGGCCTTCTAAAGTTTTGGTTCTGCAGTGTAGGGACGGTATTGTACCATGCACCCGAACACTAGCCGAAGTCGGCCGCAAACTTCCCCTCGTCGGCGACATAGCAGTGGTCTCGTGGAAGTCGACCAAATTTGTCAACTTCCTCCCAAAAATCGACGTCGACCACTGACAGCAGCTGGTTGCACCTCTAGCACACCCGATTGCGAAGTCGGTTTCGTCCAAGCGATTGCGGGCTATTTTCTTGTAACAATAGAGCCCTGTGGAAATGGTTCGCGTCATCGTGAGTTGGCCAATCAATTCGGCCGACAGTAAAATCTCAATTCAAGTTTCTAGATGCACGTGATTCGACCCTAACTAGTCATAGCGAATTCACCCATCACATTTGGCCAATCAAAGCAAATTCACCCTGACACGGTAGATTTGTCTTGTTACATCAGGAAAGTTTGCCCTGACACAACAGATTTACCTGTTACAACAGCATGTTCTGCAGGAAATCCCCGTGGATATCCCCGTAGTCGAGTAGTTTCAGTTTCAGATGGAAAAACACATCTATGATGAATCATATAAATACTAAAAACCTTTTCTGATCAGTTAAAAGTAGAAATTCATTTCCGGAAAATCATATCAACAGTAAAAAATCTGTCTGAAAACTCAGAAAAACTGACAAAAATGTCTGGTAGCGAGGACCGTGCCAATAGAACATGTGGGAACAGTCCAAGACTTGGCCCACCCCTGCGGTGGAGCCCCCACTCGCGGAGTCCTTGCCCCCGCGCATCCAAACCCTAGAGGACTTCGTTAATGTGCACAAAATGTTGTTACTCGCAAGAAGGTTACCTCGTGAACTGTACCCGCGACTGTTCGAGAAGATAATGACGGAAAGATTCAATGCGGGCAGAAGAATCGAGATCGAGGAGGTGGAGGGCGGGTAGCATAGGTTCGTCTTGATGACAACTGGCGGGCTGGGAGTGGACACGCCGCAGGGAGACGTGTTTTTCGTGGACCCCGCGTGGTCGTTTCGATTGGGCCAGGCGCGGGAGCAGGCACGTCTCGGAGGAGAGGGGGGGAGAGCGGGGAGAGTGTGCGCGAAGTCAGGCGCGCGAACAGGCAAGTTTTGCAGCAAGCAGTGCCATGTCGTGAATGGGAGGATGTTGGGGGAGGGGGGAACGGCAGGTGAGGGAGTGGGGTATGTATACGAATGGGCACGCTATGGGAAGAGAGTGGTTGGGGGAGGGGGAGTAAGGTGAAATGTGTGACTTCGCAAGCAGACACGTGTGGAGGGCAGAGTGTTCGCGGTGGGGGCGGGAGAGAGAAAGGGGAGGGGGGGGGGGGAAGTATGAGAATATAAATGCCAACAAGGACGTGTTACGGCGTTGGGAGGGGAAGGGCAGAGTCAGGGGAAGGGAGAGGGAGAGGAAGGGAATGAGTGCGCAACAGACACATATCTGAGGGCGCAGCCTTCCGTTTCGCGCATAATGGAATGGCACGACACTCCCGCTTCGCGCATAATGGAACGGCACGACACTCTCGTTTCAAGCATAATGGAATGGCGCGACACTCCCGCTTCGCACGTAATGAAACGACACGACACTCCCGCTTCGCGCATAATGGAACGGCACGACACTCCCTCTTCGCGCATAATGGAACGGCGCGACACTCCCGCTTCGCGACGGCGCGACACTCCCGCGTCGCGCATAGTGGGGCGGCGCGGCACTCCCGCGTCGCGCATAGTGGGGCGGCGTGGCACTCCCGCGTCGCGCATAGTGGGGCGGCGCGGCACTCCCGCGTCGCGCATAGTGGGGCGGCGCGGCACTCCCGCGTCGCGCATAGTGGGGCGCCGCGGCACTCCCTCGTCGCGCATAATAAAACGGCGCGGCACTCCCGCGTCGCGCATAATAATACGGCGCGGCACTCCCGCGTCGCGCATAATAAAACGGCGCGGCACT
This sequence comes from Closterium sp. Yama58-4, assembly GCA_947470075.1. Taxonomy (NCBI): domain Eukaryota; kingdom Viridiplantae; phylum Streptophyta; class Zygnematophyceae; order Desmidiales; family Closteriaceae; genus Closterium; species Closterium sp. Yama58-4. Next base: position 387,206 of record CANIUD010000294.1, on the reverse strand, counting down.
CCCGCGTCGCGCATAATAAAACGGCGCGGCACTCCCGCGTCGCGCATAATAAAACGGCGCGGCACTCCCGCGTCGCGCATAATAAAACGGCGCGGCACTCCCGCGTCGCGCATAATAAAACGGCGCGGCACTCCCGCGTCGCGCATAATAAAACGGCGCGGCACTCCCGCGTCGCGCATAATAAAACGGCGCGACACTCCGGCTTCGAGCATAATAAGACGACACGACACTCCCGCTTTGCGCATAATAAAACGGCCGACACTCTCCAGTTGGTCGTGCCGATGGCGGCTCTCATGTCACTCTGTCCCTTCCTCGCCCCCGTCCCCTGCCCACCTCCCTACCTTCCCCCTCCCCCCTTTCCAAGCTAGTAGCGCCGCTTGCCTTACCCGCTCCGCCATATTTCCCCCTTTCTCCTTCCCCTCGCCCCCCCTTCCCCCCTGCCGCAGCTGGAGAACCTCCCCAAGCTGGCAGTACAGATGGCGGCTCTCACGCGTGGGTGGTCTATCCATCCCCACTCCACCTCCCCACTCCCCACTGTCCGCTGCACGCTGCCCCTTTCCCTTATCCCCCCTGCGCAGCTGGAGTGTCTCCCCAAGCTGGCCGCACGGATGGGGGGGGGGGGGGGGGGGGGGGGACGAGGTGGAGGGGGAGGGGGAGGGGGATGGAAAAGCAGGCCCGGAAGGGCAAGGGACTGGGGTGAATGGAGAAACGGGAGAGGCGGAGAGGGCAGAGAGCGAAAGCACGAGTGCATGATCTATCGAAGATATTCATTCTCGGGCAGTTCGGGCAGCTCTGGACGCGCAGACGCAAAGAAGAGACGGGCAAAGTGGAACTGGAGAGGCGGAGGGAGGGGCGGAGAGGGAGGTAAAAGGAGAAGTGAAAGAAGAGGTAAAGGGCGAGGGGGCACATGAGGCATTGAGAGAGGTGGAGGGAGGGGCGGAGAGTGGTGTGGAGTGGCTGGAGATGGATGGGGAGGGCATTGACGACGACATGCTGGCAGTCATGAACCTGCATGAGTGCTTCCCTGTGAGTCTCTCTCTCTACCTTATGAGGCACCTCAAAAGGGGCGGAGAGTGGTGTGGAGTGGCTGGAGATGGATGGGGAGGGCATTGACGACGACAAGCTAGCAGTCACAAACCTGCATGAGCGCTTCCCTGTGAGTCTCTCTCTCTACCTTATGAGGCACCTCAAAAGGGGCGGAGAGTGGTGTGGAGTGGCTGGAGATGGATGGGGAGGGCATTGACGAGGACATGCTGGCAGTCATGAACCTGCAGGCGCGCTTCTCTGTGAGTCCCACTAACGAGGGTACATTTAGGGGAAGCTGTCTCAACATAGTATCGCTTGTCGCTCTGTGGGGTTTTTGCAAATGTGCTGTATCAGTCAGCCTGCACTGTTGTCACTGTCACTGTAATTGTCATTGTCACTGTCACTGTCACTGTCACTGTCACTATCACTGTCGTTGTCATGGTCACTTTCGCTGTCACTGTCATTGTTGCTGTCACTGTCACCGTCGCACACTCATCTACCAGTCGAGTCTCTGTCTTCATCTACCTAGTTCCGTTAATCCTCACGTCATTGTTAGAATTCAATGTTGGGCCAGTTATTGAGGATATTCAACGAATCTACCATAACAGCAACGACAATCCCTTACTCACGACGCTGCTGCTGCTGCTGCTGCTGCTGCTGAGTCCCTGAGGCTACTTGAGTTTAGCAACATCGTGAGTCTCTGCCTAGCACACGACACTGCTGCTGCTGAGTCTCTGCCTAACTCATGACGCTGCTGCTTCTGAGTCTCTGCCTAACTCACGACGCTGCTGCTTCTGAGTCTCTGCCTAACTCACGACGCTGCTGCTTCTGAGTCTCTACCTAACTCACGACGCTGCTGCTTCTGAGTCTCTGCCTAATTCATGGCACTGCTGCTGCTGAGTCTCTGCCTAACTCACGATGCCGCTGCTTCTGAGTCTCTGCCTAACTCACGACGCTACTGCTTCTGAGTCCCTGCCTAACTCACGACGCTGCTGCTTCTGAGTCTCTGCCTAACTCGCGCGTTGCTGGTGCTGAGTCTTTGCCTAACTCACGAAGTTGTTGCTGTTGAGTCTCTGCCTAATTCACGACGCTGCTGCTGCTGAGTCTCTGCCTAACTTACGACGCCGCTACTTCTGAGTCTTTGCATAACTGACGACGCTACTGCTTCTGAGTCTCTGCCTAACTCACGACGCTGCTGCTTTTGAGTCTCTGCCTAACTCACGACGTTGCTGCTGCTGAGTCTTTGCCTAACTCACAAAGTTGTTGCTGTTGAGTCTCTGCCTAACTCACGACGCTGCTGTTGCTGAGTCTCTGCCTAACTCACAACGCTGCTCAGCTCAAGTAGCCTTCTCTCCGTCGCATCATCGCGTTAACATAATCCCCCCCCCCCCCCCCCCCCCCCCCCCCCGCTATTGTCGTAATTTCACTTCACCCTTCCCAATCCCCCGACCACCAGAACCTGGTGGGTCTGAGCCTCTAGGGCAGCCACCTCACAGGCTCTACTCGAGTGGCCTCCCTCCTCTCTCCTCTCACCTCCTTACGTGCCCTCTGGCTGAACGACAACCTGTGTGCTGCCTCCTCTCACCACGCATGCCTGCCCATGCTCTCTGTTCTGGGAGCTTTTCATGCCTTTAGCCATTGGGTTGACTAATAATCCCTCCGCTTACCACTCTGTTCTGTTCTGCTCTGCTATTTTACCTTTGAGTCGACTCAAAAGTCACCTCCTTTCCCCATGCACGCACAACTCCGTTGTTCCTACTCCAAGAAACTCTCTCCTCCAACCCCTCCATTCCCCACTCTAGAGCCATTGAGCCGCCATAACCCTCCTCCCCTCCATCTGCCACTATTCCACCCGGGCGCTGCACTCACTCACACCACACATTGTGCCTCCCCTGCACTCACAATCGAAGTGTCAGAATTCGAGTCTGCCACAAAATGCATGTCAGAATTCGAATTTTGCCCTGAAAAAAATGACTCACAATAGCAATAACAACTACTCTAGACATAAAAGGGGGGTCTTATGATGATTAGAGGCCAAGGGGGGGTCCTCACAATATCTGCCACAATAAGAGTCCCCCTACCCATTCAAGAGTCCTAGGGGACCTTCTTATCGGCGGGTCTTCTAGCCGGAACTATACGGTACAAACATCTATGCAAGTAAGGAGCACTCATCCTCCCTCCACTTTTATTTTGCTCTTCACACCCTCCCCCTCTTCTCCCCTCTGCCCTCCTCCGCTTTCAGCAACTTTACTTACCCATCTTTGCTCCCAAATTTCGTTTTCTTTAAAGCCAGGGTCTCAAGTGACCAAGTGCTTTGCAGTCGATGAAAAACGGGCCTGTCTGATTGGTTTACAAATTTGAGGCCAAAGTTTTGACAAACCGAGACTCTCCAAAAAACACACTTTTCGCCCAATTGCTTTGCAGTTGCACAGCCAACCCGTACATGAGACCCTGGCTTTAAATTTGCCTCTCCAACTTACTTTCTCCATGCCTCTGTCCATTTTGCAAGCCCGCCGCTATAGTGACATGGCAATCCACTGACTAATCAATGCAGAGAATGTTGCGGGAGCACCTGGCTGTTGCTGTTACTGTTCATCCCGAGATGCAGCCAGATCACAACATCTGTCGAGCAATCTACGGTGTGGATGTGATGCTGGATGATCACTTCCAACCCAAGCTTCTGGAGGTTAGTCGTGCAATTATCTCCTGCCTATCGCTCTATTGGGTGTACTGCAAACTGTGAGTCATGCAATTATCTCCTGCCTATCGCACTATTGAATGTAGTGCAAACTGCTCGTAGTGCAATTATCTCCTGCCTATCGCTCTATTGGGTGTACTGCAAACTGTTAGTCGTGCAATTATCTCCTGCCTATCACTCTATTGGGTGTACTGCAAACTGTTAGTCGTACAATTATCCCCTCTTTCCCTGCTATTGAGCATCCTAGTGCCCCACATTGTGTGTTTGTTCATGGTTCTATTCTCCCATATATATACATATATTGCATATGTGCAAATGTTTTGTATTTATGTGGTTGTGTACAGGCAACATATTGCCGAGACTGCACACGTGCTTTGACATACACCATGAAGAGGACCTTTCCAACACATACCGGCTCAGATGGCAATGGAGAAGCGAAAGATGCAATTGCATGGCTGCGACCAAAAATCTTTTTCAAAATCGTGTTTGGGTGCCTTTTCCTTGTGAAAAGAAACCCGACATGTGCAGCGCTTGTGAAACCTATCACCTCGTCGTTGTGAAACCCTTGGAGATACTAAAAAAGGCATGGAATTGTTGTGAACATGTTTAACAATGCATCACAGATATGGGAGCCATCCATTAAATGGTGGCCATAATAAAATTCATGTTGCATCCAAATAGAAGAAGTTTGAAACTTTGAAAAGTTTGTTCATAAAGTTGTTTCTACTTTGGTTTCTCTAGATCCCGATATGCTTTAACTCGACAAGCTTTAATTGATACGTGTTTGCATCCCGTCGGCTGGCTCGCTTCCCCATCCCACGTTCGATCGACGTTTTTCACTTGCGAGTTGACGAAGACGAAGACGCTGCGAGGTTTTGCGGATATTTGCAAATCGTGTCATCCTTCGTCTGTTCGAACAGAGGGATCTGTTCGAATTTCGAGGTAACGTGCCCTGATCAAATTATTGCTGCCACACTCCATTCATTCAGCTGCTTTTCAAAGCTGGAGATAACGCGACTCGGCAGCGCACAGTTGTGGCTTCCCACAGGGTCAATCATCAGCATTCTGAACCACACAGAAGAAACCTTAAACTACTTCAAAACCTGGTTTTATGCTTCTGTTTTGAGATGCTCGCACGAATTGAGCAGAAGATGCCACACCAACCGTAGGGGTACCGTTCGACGCACAACTCCTACATATCATCTCTAAATTGTACTGACCCGAAAGGGACCCCCAGATAACTTTCAGGCAAGATTCAGGTCATTTAAAATTCTGTTCCAAAAGTTACTTTGGAACTGACACTCTATGTTAGTCTGAGGTCAGATGGGCTAACCCAAAAGTGACTTTCGGGTCAGGTACGAGTCAGGTGTCAAATTATATGCATGTTATATATGTGTAGGCTGTAGTGGGGTAGCCAACATGGGGTACAACCCCATTAGGGTTTCATATTTGTACCAAACCCTGATCTAGTCATTCATTCCTGCTGCTAGATTCTAACATGGTTTCAGAGCACTAGGTCCGTAGGACCATCTTTTTTTTTTCGGGCCCACCTACCGTTGCGGTTACCGCGCTACCCCACGTGTTGTCCTGCGCGCGCCTTCCCCTGCCTTGCCTTGTGACGTGCTGCGCTGCGCTCGCGCCGTCCTGCAGCTCTCGCGCTGCCTACTGTTGCCCTAGCTACGCGCGCACCGCCCTGCAGACCCGTAAGGCCAGCGCGCCGCCCCTGCAGGCCCGTAAGGCCAGCGCGACGCCCCTGCAGGCCCGTAAGGCCCGCGCACCGCCCCTGCAGGCCCATCAGGCCCGCGAGCCGCCCCTGCAGGCCCGTCAGGCCAGAGCGCCGCCCCGCCCTGCCGCAGACGCGGCCCCGCCTAGTCGCTGTCGCGGCCCCACCCTGCCGCTGACGTGGCCCCGCCCTGCCGCTGTCGCGGCCCTGCCCTGCCGCCGACGCAGCCCCGCCAGGTTGCTGTCGCGGCCCCGCCCTGCCATTGACGCGGCCCCGCCCTGCCGTTGACTCGGCCCCGCCCTGCCGCTGTCGCGGCCCCGCCCTGCCGCCGACGCGGCCCCGCCCTGCCGCCGAAGCGGCCCCGCCTGGTCACTATCGCGGCCCCGCCCTGCCGCTGACGCAGCCCCGCCCTGCCGCCGACGCGGCCCCGCCAGGTCGCTGTCGCGGCCCCGCCCTGCCGCTGTCGTAGCCCCGCCCTACTGCTGACGCGGCCCCACCTGGCCCCGCCCTGCCGCCGACACGGCCCCGTCCTGCAGCAGCTGCCGCGGCGCTGTCCTGCCGCTGTCGTGGCCCCAGCCCTGTAGCTGTCGTAGCCCTACTCTGCAGCCACTGTTGCGGCCCCGCCGTCGTGCGCCTACCCGGCCGCCGCCCGCCGAGCGCCGGCCCTGCTCGCTCGGCGAGCGCCTGCCCATCCCGCCACTGGTGAGCGCCTGCCCTACCCGCGCTTCCCGTGCATCTGCCTTGTTAGCACGCTGCCGCGCCATCTGCCTGCTTGCCTGCCTGCCTGCCGCGCCTGCCCTGCCCGCGCTGCTACTGCTGCTACTGCTGCTACTTCTGTTACCGCTGCTAGGCTGCTGCTGCTGCTACTGCTGCTACTACTGCTACTGCTGCTACTGGCGGTGGCCAGATGCAGCTCCAGCGACGTTCACGCGAGTCTCTCACGCCCCAGCAGCTTCGTGAGTGGTACGCTAGTTGGGGTTGTGGCGGTAGCCGTCATGGCTGTCGCTCCGGAGCTGGTCAGTCGGGAGCGTCTGGCAGTGGCCAGCTGCAGCTGCAGCGGCGTCCGCGCGAGACACTTACGCCCCAGCAGCTTCGTGAGTGGTACGCTCAGAGTAGAGGGTCTCAGAGTACCGTTCGCTGCCCGTACGTCATTCGCACAGGTGATCGGGCTGGTCAGGCTTGCGGGACGCTTGGTCACACACAGTCCCGCTGCTTCGCCCGTCTGAGCGACGCCTGGCGTACCGTGTTTGGCGACGAGGCTGAGCTCCCCACCTGGCTGGAGCTACTTAGGCAGAGGGTTGATATCTTTGCTCTTGACTATGATGCTATTCTCACTGCCATGTATGCATTGCCTACTAGTACTGACGGTGCCTGTTACCTGTGCGTACCGCCTGACCCAGGTATAGAGTCTCCTGCTCTAGGTGCTACTACGGCTGCTGCTCTAGGTGCTAGTGCGTCTCCTGCTCTAGGTGCTGGTGAGGCTGCTGCTCCAGGTACTGGTGAGTCTGCTCTCCCTACAGTCACGCGTCTCCTCGCTACTGTTGTCACTGACCCTACCTTTGAGTCCTCGGCTGCGTCTGCTCTGGTCACTGAGTTGGTTGACTTTGCTGCTGCCTGTCGTCTAGACTACGCTGCTAGCCTTGTTGCTGAGTCAGAGTCTGCGTCTGTCTGTCCTCCGTCCGTCGGGGGTGAGTGTGCTCTTGGCACGGACGTCCTTGAGGACAGGCAGGAGGACTTTGACTCTCTTGCGGCTGCTGTACCTCATCTCGTGGCCTGGTTGCTTGCCCCTGAGGGAGACCCGGATGCACTAGACATCCCCACTCCGCGCACTTACGCAGAGGCGATCTCGGGTCCCTACTCCTCTCAGTGGCAGACAGCCATGGACGCAGAGATGGCATCCTGGAAGTCCACAGGCACCTACGTCGACGAGGTTCCCCCTCCTGGGGCGAACATCGTCGATGGCATGTGGATTTTCAGGGTGAAGCGGCCGCCAGGTTCTCCGCCTGTCTTCAAGGCTCGTTACGTTGCTAGAGGCTTCAGTCAGCGTCAGGGGGTCGACTTCTTCCAGACCTTCTCCCCCACCCCGAAGATGACCACTCTTCGGGTTCTGCTGCACGTTGCTGCTCAGCGTGACTACGAGCTTCACTCTCTTGACTTCAGCACAGCGTTCCTGCAGGGCAGCCTGCACGAGGAGATCTGGCTACGCCGCCCACCTGGCTTTACTGGGTCGTTTCCCCCTGGTACCCAGTGGAGTCTCCGCCGGCCAGTCTACGGTCTCCGCCAGGCGCCACGTGAGTGGCACGACACACTGAGGACTACTCTTGCGGCTCTTGGGTTCGCGCCGTCTACTGCTGACCCGTCGCTGTTTCTGCGCACAGACACGTCGCTGCCGCCGTTCTACATTCTCGTGTACGTCGACGACTTGGTCTTTGCTACTGCTGACACTGAGGCACTTGCTCGTGTGAAGTCGGAGCTGCAGAAGAGACACACCTGCACTGACCTGGGTGAACTGCGTAGCTACCTTGGCTTGCAGATCACCCGGGACAGAGCTCGCCGCACCATCACCCTGACTCAGTCACACATGGTGCAGCAGGTCCTTCAGCGCTTCGGCTTCCAGTTCTCCTCACCACAGGCCACACCTCTGGCTACCAGCCACTCGCTCTCAGCTCCACCTTTGGACGAGTCCGTAGAGCCGAGTGGCCCGTACCCAGAGCTTGTAGGCTGCCTCATGTACCTGATGACTTGCACGCGACCTGACCTCGCGTACCCTCTTAGCATCCTTGCTCGTTACGTTGTGCCTGGGAGACACAGGCGAGAGCACTGGGAGGCTGCTAAGAGGGTGCTGCGTTACCTGTGCAGTACATCAGGCATGGGGCTGGTGCTTGGAGGACGCGACAGAGTTGTCCTCACTGGTCACTCGGACGCCTCTTGGGTGGACGACCTGGCTACGCAGCGGTCGTCACAGGGTTACACCTTCAGCCTTGGCTCAGGTTCTGTCTCGTGGCGGTCCACCCGCTCTTCCTCTGTTCTCGGCTCTAGTTGTGAGGCTGAGATCTACGCCACAGCCATGGCTGCACAGGAGTTACGCTGGCTCACCTACCTGCTGACTGACTTGGGAGAGCGGCCTAGTTCTCCTCCAGTTCTGTACGGTGACAACAAGGCGGCTCTTGCCTTGTGTCAGGAGCACAGACTGGAGCACAGGACGAAGCACATTGCTCTTCGCTACTTTCTTGCTCGAGAGCTTCAGCAGCGCGGTCAGCTTCGGCTTGTGTACGTGGACTCGAAGGCCAACACTGCTGATATCTTCACCAAGGCGCTCCCGCCTAGTGATCATCAGCGGCACTGTACTTCTTTAGGCCTTGTGTCCACGTTTCCTCACTTGCTCACTGCTTGACATTCTTTGTACTGTACTTTATATATATCTTGTTGCTTGCTTGCTAGGTTTTGATCACTGTGTTGCTTGTCTTGTACTATATCTAGCACTGCATGTGAACTGGCCTTGTGGCCTTTACTTGTGCTCGGAGTGTGGTGACGTTGTGATCCACCCTGGGCTTTGTTTTGCTTTGCTGGACTGGTCTTGTGACCCTTTGTTCTCCCCCACTTTGCCTATGGGGGTGTGTTAAACTGTATTATGCTTGTAGGCTGTAGTGGGGTAGCCAATATGGAGTACAACACCAGCTAGGGTTTCATATTTGTACCCAAACTTCTGTTAGTTCATTCATTCTTGCCTAGTTATTCTGAGACATTCGCCAGACGTTCACGCTTCCGGCCTCTCCGCAGCAGAATAGGGTTGCTGAGTGCCGCATTGGCTTGGTCATGGAGGTCGCTCGTACCTCCATGGTCCATGCGGCTGCCCCCCCATTTTCTGTGGCCGTTTGCGGTCCGCTACGCCGCGCATCAGCTCAACCTCTGGCCCCGTGTCTCCTTGCCGGAGACCTCGCCCACACTGCGGTGGACGGGGGAGGTTGGCGATGCGTCGGTGTTCCGGGTCTGGGGTTCTCGTGCCTTTGTCCGCGATACCACCGCGGACAAGCTCTCCGCCCGCGCTGTTCCCTGTGTCTTCCTTGGCTTTGTCCCTGACACGCCTGGTTGGCAGTTTTACCACCCCACCTCGCGCCGTGTCTTCCCCTCTCAGGACGTCACGTTCGACGAGTCGGTTCCCTTTTACTGTCTCTTCCCCTACCGCACAACCCCTCTTGTGAGGATCTGGTTCAGGAAAGATGATTCTATTGAATGATTCACCTGGGTACAAGGCGAGGCTATATATAGGCTCGACACAAAGGCAGTAACCCGGGTGTTACTAGAAGGTTCCGCGGGTCGCGAAGCGTCCCGAACGGGTCCTTCCCGAATTCGGTAGAAGGCAATTCGGTGGCAACCGAAAAGCCTAGAATTCGGTGCACTCAACCTAGTTCGGTGCCTACAACTATAATAACTATAGTAAAGGCAACGAATCTAGGAAATCAAGCAAAAGCATGCAAGATAAAATAAAGCTAAGCTAGTAATAACATAATAAAGTCCAGGCAAGCTAGCAAAGCCAGCATAAGCCGTCGTACTCTCACACGTCCCCCCCTCAAAGCTGGGTGGCGTGAGAAACACCCTGCTTGACAAGATAGTCCTTGAGAGCACGGCGTGTGTTGCCCATATCAGCTTCTGCAACCCAACTGTCCTCCGATGGGTCATATCCCCTCCAGCGTATCAGGAACTCGAGCGTGTTGCCGCGTCTGCGTCGATGAGCGAGAACTTTTTCCACCTCGTACTCTGGTTCATCCTGTATGAGAACAGGTGATGGTGGCGGTAGCTGGCGTCCCTGGAACTGTTGGTTGGGGTCCTTGTAGGGTTTCAGCAGCTGAACATGGAAAGCATTATGAAGCTTCCAAGTAATAGGTAAGCGCAAGCGGAATGTAACTGGTGTCATGATCGCCTCAACGCGAAAGGGACCACAGAAGCGAGGCCGGAGCTTGGACGGTAGGTGAGACAGGTTCAAGTTGTGCGTGTCAAGAAGCACCTGATCTCCGACTGCTACTGAGTGATCACGTCGCTGGCGATCGGCATACTGTTTCTGGGAGTTCTGCATCGTGGTGAGACGTCGCTGAGTCTTCTCCCATAGCTGCTGCATGGTGGTGACGAAGTCGTGTGCGGCTTGGACGTGTGCCGGTGTGGTCGGCTGCTGTGGTGTAAGTGGTTCCCGTCCGTAGCACAGGAAGAATGGAGATTTCCCTGTGGCCGCATGCGACGCGTTATTGTAAGCGAACTCAAGTGTCGGTAACTGTGAATCCCAGTGGCTGACGTCGTCTTTGCAAGCTGTGCGCAGTAACTGTTCAACCACCTGATTGAGTCGCTCCGTCTGTCCGTCAGTCTGGGGGTGGTACGCTGAAGACATCGCAAGCTTTGTCCCCAACAATCCCATGAGTTCCCTCCAGAACTTACTAGTGAACTTAGGGTCTCTGTCCGAGATAAGTGTAGCGGGGATGCCGTGGATGGTGATGATGCGGTCGAAGAAGAGGCGAGCAGTTGCTTCAGCAGTAGCCGTGGCGTTGGTCGGGATGAAGTGTCCCATTTTAGAGAACTTATCGATCACCACGTGGATAGCGTCATGCCCTCGTGAGGTCGAAGAAAGCCCAGTAATGAAGTCTAGGCTGACAACTTGCCATGGCTGCTCCGGTACGGGTAAAGGCTGAAGTAACCCTACTTTTTTCTGCTTGCTATTCTTCATCCGCTGGCACGTGTCGCATGAAGTGACGAACTGCTGCACGTCTGTTGCCATCCGGGGCCAGTAATAATACTTTGCTATTCCCGCTAACGTCTTGTTGCTCCCAAAATGTCCCGCGTATGCCACATCGTGAAACTCCTCTTGTACGATCTGTTGGAGCGGGGCATAGTTCGGTACCCAAATCTTTCCTGATCCCTTTCTTACAGCTAGGTCCTTCTCCCACTGTAACAGCTTCTGTTTCTCTGCTGTAGCGATCTCTGCGTCCACGGAGTATCCATGCTGGAATAGACCCTTGAGCAGAGGGTTCATCCCGTCGAGTTGGATGCCTGCTACATGACCGGGGCGGCTCAACGCGTCAGCTTTGTTGTGTAGCCCGGGCTTGTAGACGATGTCGTAATGGAAGTGGGTCTCCAAGAAGTCTACCCACCGCACCTGTCGTCGTGAGAGCGTCGGCTGCGACTTCAGGTATTTGAGGCTGCAGTGGTCAGTGGAAACTGTAGTCTTGGCTCCCTCTAGGTAACACCTCCACGCCTTGAAGGCTGTGACTATCGCTAAGGCTTCCTTGTTATGGATAGGGTAGTTCAGTTCTGCTCCGTGTAGCTTCTTACTCAGATAGGCGATGGGCTGCAAACCGCGTCCGTGATTCTGCATCAGTACTGCTCCGACTGCTTGGTCACTAGCGTCTGCTTCCACCACGTAGTCTCTGTCTGGATTCGGTAGGATGAGTACTGGCGCTGTAGTCAGTGCTGTCTGTAGCTGCTCCATGGCTTGCTGATGAGGAGTATCCCCTGTATCCGTCCACCTTCGCAGCTTCACACGTTTCCCGTTGTTGTAGATACACGCCTTCCAGTTGACCCAGTCGATCCCAGGGTTGAACTGCTTCAGAAAATCACGCCCCAAGATGAAATCTAATCCCTTGATGTTCGTGATCGGCAACGTCGGCTTCAACCTTAACGCTCCTATCTGCAGCTGCAGTGTTGACTCGCCGTGGATGGGAAGCTTCGTACCGTCCACCATCGTTGCTGTAAACTGGGTCTCTTCTGAGGATTCTTCAATTTTCTCCAACGTCCCGCAGTCGCACACCGAGTGGGACGCACCACTGTCCACCAGTGCCTGGAGGCATCGCCCGTTGCAGATCACCTCGAGTACTAGTGGCTGTTGCTGCTCCGAGTAGCCGTAGATGGTATCGCTTATAGGATCGTAGGGTACGTCGAATATGTCATCCCTAGGTCCTGCGCTCGAAGATGCAGCTTCAATATCAGGTATCACTTGAGAAGGGTTAGAAGGATTTATCCGAGGCTGGTACAGCTTCTCTTGAGCCTGGAACCTTCCCCTAGGCCTTTGCAGCTGTGTAGGCTTCATCTGTGGGGAACAGGGAGCCTTTAAACAAAGCTGTTGGGAGAGAATATTAACTCCTCGGAACGCTCGACCCTTGTTAGCGCTCCGGAGTAGGGTCCCCATATTACCCGGTACCGGTTTAATTTCTGACTCTCCCTTAATAAAGGCTTGAAACCCACGAGAAGTAATATTCTTACTTGTCGGGGTGTACGGCTGGAGTTTCCCAGTCGGTGCAGGGTCTTGTTTCGCGGAGTCTCCATTTGTCTCGGCGATTTCCCCTGGTGCCGGCTGGTCGTGACGTTTTAAACTCGCGCCATCATATTCTCCTTTTTTCGCCCTCTCCGAAGTTGCCACGTTGTCCGTTTTCTGCTTCGGGGGTGCCGCACTGTTCTTGTATCTCAGCTCCGCACGCCTTCCCTTCATTTCCCAACACGCCAAGATACGATGTCCTGTAGCGCCGCAAAATTTGTACGTCTCAGTTTTTGCTAGCCGCTGCTCCACATCGCCCTCGTCGTTCTCCATCGGTTCAGCAGTCGTGGGTGGTGCCAATCGCCCCATGCCACTAGTTGGCTTGTTGTGTCGTATTCCGTAGTAGCTACTGTTCAACGTGTCGAACTGTTCGATCAGTGCTGCCCGAAACTGCGCCCACGTCCCTTCGCCTTGGACTATTCTGTTGTTGATCCACTCTAGAGCTGGGCCTTGTAACAGTGTTGTTGCGAGCCGTATGCGCATTGCGTCTTCTGTCGGGGTCGTGCATCCAACGGCTTCGAAGTAAATTTCGAGTTCAGCTACAAATCGACGAACGTCGTTCCCTTTAACTATAGGATCGAATGCCTTCGGTAGCCTCAGCTTCACTGCTTCGAGGTTAACTGTAGCTGCTGCCGTTGTCGCAGGTAGAATTGTCGGTGTCGCCGCTGCTGCTGCTGTCGCTGCTGCATTCGCTGCTGCTGTGGCGGTTGCCGACTGGTTCGCAAGGAGTTTCTCGAGTCGTGGGAGCGCCGCACGTATCTGCTTATGCTCGGCACGTAACTCCGCGATTTTCTGTACTGAAATATCTCTTTTTCCCTCCATTTGGCGATTTACAGGAAGATGCGCGACGAAAATAATCGAATTCTTAGGTGCTGGTCGACTTACTGCGAGTCGAGTTGACTGTAAAATCGACGAGCGCAAATTCTGAAAGTCGCGTAAATCTCCCTTAGTTGAAATTCGCGTTCGATCTCGGCCGTTGAGAAGAAACTCGATCTGACGCTCCAAATTCCAAATTTTCGGGGCGAAATTCTCTGGGCCGTTGAGATGAAACTCGATCGAACGGTCGAAACTCCAACCTTTCCACCAGAAAATCTGAGGGGTGTTCGAAAACCGAATCGAGGGGGACTTAGAAAAATTGCGCGGAACTGGTTTTACATACCCGTATCGGCGCCTTCGTCGTCGCCCCCGCGGTTTTTAAAGGCCGGAACTACGCGGTTGAAGACCTCGCGTGAAAACCCGCTCTGATTACCAAGTGTGAGGATCTGGTTCAGGAAAGATGATTCTATTGAATTATCACCTGGGTACAAGGCGAGGCTATATATAGGCTCGACACAAAGGCAGTAACCCGGGTGTTACTAGAAGGTTCCGCGGGTCGCGAAGCGTCCCGAACGGGTCCTTCCCGAATTCGGTAGAAGGCAATTCGGTGGCAACCGAAAAGCCTAGAATTCGGTGCACTCAACCTAGTTCGGTGCCTACAACTATAATAACTATAGTAAAGGCAACGAATCTAGGAAATCAAGCAAAAGCATGCAAGATAAAATAAAGCTAAGCTAGTAATAACATAATAAAGTCCAGGCAAGCTAGCAAAGCCAGCATAAGCCGTCGTACTCTCACACCTCTCCCCCCCGCCGCTCTTCCTCGCTCCAGGTGCTCCCTGGAGCGGCCGTCTCCGTAGTCGCTCCGCTGGTGCCTCGTCGCTGCACTCTCGTCGTCGTCTCCCTCTCTCCCCACAGCAGCTGCGTGAGTGGTACGTTGGCCGTCAGGGTCGCGCTGCTGGAGCTAGGGGCCCTGCTGCGGGGAGGCGCTGGAGCTTGTGACTCTGCTACTGGAGTTGTTTCTACTAGAGTTCCTGGAGCAGCTGGTCCCGGAGGTGCTCGTACTGGAGGTACTGGAGCTGCTGGGACTGGAGGTCCTGCTGGACCTGGAGGTGCTGCTGTCGACTCTGAGGTTGGAGGCCCTGGAGCTTGAGGTGCCGGTTTTGGGGGGTACTACTGCTGGTGGCACTGGAGCTGGAGGTTCTGGAGCTGCTGCGGGTGCTGGCGCTGGAGGTTCTGGAGCTGTTGGAGGTGCTGGCGCTGGAGGTTCTGGAGCTGCTGCGGGTGCTGAGCCTGCGTGTGTGGAGTCTGAGGGTACTGACTCTGGGGGTGCGACGCCTGAGGGTACTGCGACTACTGGTGCGCGGTCTCCTTGGAGCAGCCGCCTTCGTCCGCGTGTGCCTCTCACCTCCCAGCAGCTGCACGACTGGTACGGTCGCCGTCAGGGTCGCGCTACTGGAGCTCGGGGTTCTGTGGCTGGAGGCGCTGTGCGTGAGGGTGCTCCTGCTGGCGACACTGAGGCTGGAGACCCTGGGACTGGAGGTGCCGGTTCTGGGGGTGCTGCTGCTGGTGGAGCTGGAGGTTCTGGAGCTGCTGGAGGTGCTAGAGCTGCTGGAGGTACTGGAGCTGCTGGTGCTGGTGGCACTGCACAGCCGCGACTGTTCTTCGCTCCACCGTCTCCGTCGTCTCAGCCACCGCCTGACTCTGTGCTTCGCCAGGTTCTTAGCCTACCGTCGTCTACTGGTCTTCCGTTACAGCCTAGCTCACCGCTGCCTGCTCCTTCTGCTTACACTGAGCAGCCAGGGGGTCTTGCTGAGCGTCGTGAGCCTGCGTCGCGTCCTGTCTCGCCTGTCCGTTCTGGTCGTTCCGGTCGTCGTGTTCCTCGTTCGCGTCAGCCGGCTGTCCCCGGCACACACCTCGTAGTCCGTCGTCCTTCCTCTGCTCCGCAGTCTGTTCCTCTGCCGTCTCCCCCTGCGTCCTCTCTGCCTGACGTTGCGGACCCTGAGTCTGACCCGTTTCGTGCTGAGCACCCTACTGTCACGCGTCTGCTAGCCACTGTTGTCACTGACCCGTCGTTTGAGTCTGCTGCTGCGTCTGCCCTGGTCGCTGAGCTTGTTGACTTTGCTGCTGCCTGTCGTCTAGACTACGCCGCTAGTCTCGTTGCTGAGTCTGAGTCTGTCTGTCCTCCGTCCGTCGGGGGTGAGTGTGCTCTTGGCACGGACGTCTTTGAGGACAGACAGGAGGACCTTGAGTGTCTTGCAGCCGCTGCGCCTCATCTCGTGGCCATGCTGCTTGCCCCTGAGGGAGACCCGGATGCACCAGACATCCCTACCCCGCGATCTTACGCTGAGGCGATCGCGGGTCCCTACTCCTCTCAGTGGCAGACAGCCATGGACGCAGAGATGGCATCCTTGAAGTCCACAGGCACTTACGTCGACGCAGTTCCCCCTCTTGGGGCGAACATAGTCGATGGCATGTGGATTTTCAGGGTGAAGCGGCCGCCGGGTTCTCCGCCTGTCTTCAAGGCTCGTTACGTTGCTCGAGGCTTCAGTCAGCGACAGGGAGTCGACTTCTTCCAGACCTTCTCCCCCACCCCGAAGATGACTACTCTTCGGGTGCTGCTGCACGTTGCCGCTCAGCGTGACTACGAGCTTCACTCTCTGGACTTCAGCACAGCCTTCTTACAGGGCAGCCTGCACGAGGAGATCTGGCTGCGCCGCCCACTTGGCTTCACTGGGTCGTTCCCTCCTGGTACCCAGTGGAGCCTCCGCCGGCCAGTCTACGGTCTCCGCCAGGCGTCGCGTGAGTGGCACGACACACTGAGGACGACACTTGCGGCTCTTGGGTTTGCTCCGTCGACTGCTGACCCGTCGCTGTTTCTGCGCACCGACACTTCGCTGCCGCCGTTCTACATCCTCGTTTACGTCGACGACTTGGTCTTTGCCACTGCTGACACTGAGGCTCTCGCCCTGGTGAAGTCGGAGCTGCAGAAGAGACACACGTGCACAGACTTGGGTGAGCTGCGCAGCTATCTTGGCTTGCAGATCACCCGGGACAGAGCACGCCGCACCATCACACTGACTCAGTCACACATGGTGCAGCAGGTCCTTCAGCGCTTCGGCTTCACCTGGTCCTCGGCACAGGCCACTCCTCTGGCTACAGGTCGCTCGCTCTCAGCTCCACCTTCGGACGAGTCCGTAGAGCCGAGTGGTCCTTACCCGGAGCTAGTGGGCTGCCTCATGTACCTGATGACCTGCACTCGTCCTGACCTTGCGTACCCTCTTGGTCTTCTGGCTCGCTACGTGGCTCCTGGTCGGCACCGAAAGGTGCACATGGATGCTGCTAAGAGGGTACTGCGCTACTTGTGCAGTACATCGGGCATGGGGCTCGTGCTTGGAGGACGCGACAGAGTTGTCCTCACTGGTCACTCAGACGCTTCTTGGGTTGACGACTTGGCTATGCAACGGTCGTCTCAGGGTTACACCTTCAGCCTTGGCTCTGGTTCTGTTTCTTGGCGGTCTACACGCTCTTCCTCTGTTCTCAGCTCCAGTTGCGAGGCTGAGATCTACGCCACAGCCATGGCTGCACAGGAGTTACGCTGGCTTACCTACCTGCTGACCGACTTGGGAGAGCGGCCTCGTTCTCCTCCAGTGCTGTACGTCGACAACAAGGCCGCCATTGCCTTGTGTCAGGAGCACAGACTGGAACACAGAACGAAGCACATCGCTCTGCGTTACTTCCTTGCTCGAGAGTTGCAGCAGCGTGGTCAGCTTTGTCTTGCTCACGTGGCCATTCAGGCCAACACCGCTGATATATTCACCAAGGCACTTCCGTCTGGTGATCATCAGCGCTTTTGTACTTTGTTGGGCCTTGTGCCTACGTTTCCTCACTTGCTGTAGACTTTGCCTGTACTGTGATCTATATATATATATTCCTGCATGCTTGCTCCTGGTAGGTAGAGGTCACTGTGCTGTTGTTGTTGCATATATACCTCTGCATGTGAACTGGCCTTGTGGCCCTTTGCTTGTGCTCAGTGTCAAATTAATGTGCATGTTATATATGTGTAGGCTGTAGTGGGGTAGCCAACATGGGGTACAACCCCATTAGGGTTTCATATTTGTACCAAACCCTGATCTAGTCATTCATTCCTGCTACTAGATTCTAAGAGTACGGGTTAAGATTTAGCCCGTTAGGTCAGGTATGGGTCAGGACATACTGACATGAAAGTAACTTTCAAGTCAAATTTGGGTCAGTTTCGGGTCACACGTGGCCAGCGCATGGTCTATTTATATCCCCTTTACGGTGTGTTCTTTATTGTAATAAGCATTTTTAATAAAAATGTATAATACTTTTTTATAAAACAGATCGCCAAATAACTACAACATAACTACGTAATAAACACGGCCTTGTACAATTGCCCCAGAATAGATGTGATCCAAGGTACAGCTAAAATAACCTGACAACAGAAAACCAACACGCATTAAAGGGTGAAAGGCGTTATACATGAGATAACGCCAGCTGAAGAAAATAAAACCAGAACAACCTATTGGTAATCATCACCTTGTAATTTGGAAACATCACCTTCACTGTTTTGTGACCCAAAATAACATCAGGCATGGCTTTTTATAAATAATCAGACAGGAGGGGAGACACCTCGATAGCTTGCTCCTACTCTCGTATTGGTTCTTTGTTTCGCAGTCAACATAAGTGATTCCCACTTATTTCCATCACGTCCCTGAGTTCCATCTATTGGAAAAAATCTGCTTTATCATCGCTGTAAACCACATTCACTTCTAACGACTTTCATCATCTAGTCTGACATCCTTCCCCATGGCTCAGTGGAAACGATCAGCTCTCTGCCTCCTCCTCGTCCTCGCGCTCTGCACAAGCGGTGCTCTCGCCGCGAAGAAACGGCAGTCGAAATCGTCAAGCGCCGCCATTAAGATGCCGAGCATCGGCAGGCTCCAGTTCGAGATGGACGAGGCGAACAAGCGAGTGGCGGAGGTCGTTGGCGAAATGGACGAGGCGAAGAAAATCGTCGACGAGGCCATGCATGCGAAGAGAGAGGCGGACCTGGAGGTGCGGAGACAGAAGGAGAGAATGGCGCAAGTGATTGCGGAAGCGGAAAGGGCAGATGGAAGCCAGAGCGGCTAGATACGTTTTTTATGGCAAAGCACTGGGAGATGCGGACGTATTCGAGCCACTCGCCGCTCAGCCTCGCAGCCTGAGCCTCACAGCGGTGAGCCTCGCATCGTTGAGCCTCGCAGCGCTAAGCCTCGCCGCTCAGCCTCGCCGCCTAGCCTCGCCGTGCCCAGCCTCGCGCGGCAAGATTCGTGTGACACGTCTCCCAACCCATGGCGCAGACACCTGCATTTTGCATCGCATTTTGGTGTATCCGTTGGGGCATCCCATGGAGGTGGGGAAATAAGGACGCGTTAACTCCCACCAAAATAGCAAGACCGGGAGGGGATCGGTGTTGTAATCATCTTGTTATTTAAATAGGAGGCACAACCGCGAAATGCCATGTGCGAGGACCTCACTGCATTTGCAGCAATTCATGTACGAACCATCTATTATAAGGTTTTCTCGTCACTGAGGTTGCTGTCACCGCTGGTGTCGCCAGTGGTGCTGCTGCCCTCACTGATGCCCAGCTTCGCTTGTAGGCACGAGCCAACCATTGTCACTGGTGTTACCGTCACTGCTCTTGTCATCACTGGTGCTGCTACCCTCGCTGATGCCCAGCTTCGCTTGCAGCTCCTTCACCTTGTTCTCCAATTCATGTACCCGTGACGCTGCATTCAAAGGGGAGGAGTTGAGAGAGAGAGAGAGAGAGAGAGAGAGAGAGAGAGAGAGAGAGAGAGAGAGAGAGAGAGAGAGAGAGAGAGAGAGAGAGAGAATGAACAGTGCGTAACAGTTCGTAACAGTGCGTAACAGAGCATAACATTGCGTAACAGTGCGTAACAGTGCATAACATTGCGTAACAGTGCATAACAGTCAGTAACCATACGTAACAATACGTAACCGTACGTAACAGTACGTATAAGAAAAGAACGTGGATCACTGTGCAGTGCAGCCCAGCTCGATCCTAGATAGCTTTCCCCACACCCCAACCCTCTCCCCATAATCTCCAAACCACTCTGTCAACTCTTCTCTCATTCAACTCAACATGGAAAAACACCCACGTCGTTTAAATCGAATGCAACTTACTCAGTTCGCTCTTCTCTTTGTGGCACTCAACAGCGTTCTTGGCGGTGGTCTCCTCACACTCGGCCATCTTCTCGTTCATCTTCTCCCACACCGCGTGAGTCGCGTCAAACTCGCACTCCCTGTCAAACATTATATATGTTATGCTTGTGTAGGCTACAGTGGGTTAGCCTATACGGGGTACACAATTCTAGGGTTAGGTACTTGTACTGTTTTGCACTGTTAGTTCA
The DNA here is from genome assembly GCA_947470075.1 of Closterium sp. Yama58-4. Lineage (NCBI taxonomy): Eukaryota > Viridiplantae > Streptophyta > Zygnematophyceae > Desmidiales > Closteriaceae > Closterium > Closterium sp. Yama58-4. Next base: position 367,213 of record CANIUD010000294.1, on the reverse strand, counting down.
TCATTCCTGTTCGTTCTTTCCGACATGGTTTCAGAGCAGGTCCTTCCCTAGGACCGTTTTTTTTAGGGCCCACCACTACCTACCTACCTACCTACCTACCTACCTGCGCCCTAGGGCGCCTCGTTTTTCACGGCCCCCTAAGGCCCCGCGACCCGCGATCCGCCCCTTAGTCACCCGCGCGCCGCCCCTTACGGCCCCGAACGGCCCCGCGCTCGCTCCTAGCGGCCCCGATCGGCCCCGCGCTCGCCCCTTACGGCCCCGAACGGCCCCGCGCCCGCCCCTTACGGCCCCGTACGGCCCCGCGCTTGCCCCTAGAGGCCCCGAACAGCCCCGCACTAGCCCCTAGCGGCCCCGATCGGCCCCGCGCTCGCCCCTTACGGCCCCGAACGGCCCCGCGCCCGCCCCTTACGGCCGCGTACAGCCCCGCGCTCGCCCCTAGAGGCCCCGAACGGCCCCGCGCTAGCCCCTAGCGGCCCCGATCGGCCCCGCGCTCGCCCCTTACCGCCCCGCACGGCTCCGCGCTAGCCCCTAGAGGCCCCGTACGGCCCCGCGCTCGCCCCTAAAGGCCCCAACGGCCCGCGACCGCTACAGCCGCCCGATCCAAGCCGAGCCGCGCGACCCGAACCGAGCCGCCCAGACCGAACCGAGCCGCGCCGCCCTAGCCGAGCCGCACAGCCCTAGCCGAGCCGCGCTGTCCTACCTGCTGCTACTCCTACTGCTGCTACTGCCACTGCTACTGCTGCTATGGCTACTCCTCCTGTACTCGCTTTTGATGCTGAGGGCCGCCCAGTGAAGTTTGACACCTGGCTCGATGACCTGCACCTCTACCTACAGCTCACTGCCAAGGAAGATATTTCACTGTACGATCACGCCCTAGGCCACGCTACTGCACCTCCTACTACTGCTGACAGCACTCAGCGCTCACAGTGGCAGACTCGTGACGCTCACGCTCGCTTTGCCATTCGCAACTCCCTGCCGCTAGATGAGCGCGAGCACTTTGGCCAGCACAAGACTGCTAAGGACCTGTACACTGCTGTAGTTGCTCGTTACTCCTCGCCTGCTTCTGCCGCACTAGGCCGCCTCTCCCTCCCCTACCTGTTCCCCGACCTGGCCTCCTTCCACACCGTTGCTGACCTCATCACCCACCTCAAGACTAGTGAGGCCCGCTTCCGCGCTGCTATGCCTGCCGAGTTCCTAGCTAACAACCCCCCCCCGCTCTGGCTCGTTCTCTACCACCTAGTCACCCGCCTCCCTGACTCTCTGCGCGCAGTCAGGGACCAGTTTCTAGCTCGCTGCCCCACTGAGCTCACCATTGCCCTCCTCGAGAAGGAGCTACTTGCAGCCGAGGCGAGTGTCGTCGCTGTAGGTGCCTCTCGTGGTGACCCCCGCACTCCTTTCTTTGAGGGGTGTTCCCCTTCCCCCCTCCTTCCCTCTGTCGCCTCTGCCTCTGCTGTCGACCTTCTTGGTGCTGAGAAGGTCGGGACCGCGTCTGCTTCGAGCGGGCGCCGAAGGACGAAGGGGGGCAAGGGTGGAGGTGGCGGCGGAGGAGGTGGGGGTGGAGGCGGTGGGAGTGGAGGAGGGGCTGGAGAGGCTAGTGGCGGTAGTGGGGGTGGTGACGGCAGCGGCGGGGGTGGTGGCAGGGGCGGGGGCGGCGGTGGGGGCGGAGGTGGTCGTGGCAGCGGCAGGGGAGGCGGTGGTCGCGGAAGTGGCGGCAGTGGTGGTGGCCGTGGAGGCGCTGGCGGTGGTCTGAGCCAGCAGCACACTCCGTCGCTCCAGGAGGCCCGTGAGTGGTATGCCCAGCGTCTTAGCTGCACGTATGTCATCCGCACTGGTGACCGCACTGGTCAGCAGTGTGGGAGGCCGCACCCCACGCAGCGCTGTTTCTCGCGCCTTACCGACGCTTGGCGCACCCAGTTCCCTGATGGCGCTGAGCTGCCCCGCTGGGCTGATCTGGAGAGGAAGGGGGTTGATATCTGGGCTCTAGACTTTGATGCTATTCTCACTGCCATGTATGCCATGTTTACTAGTGGAGAGGGTGCTCAGTACTTGTGTGTTCCGCCCGACCCGGGCATTCTGACCAGTGAGACTGCCGCTCCAGGTGCTAGTGAGACTGCCGCTGCAGGTACTTGCGTGTCTGCTCCCTCAGGTGATGGTGAGGCTGTCGCTCTAGGTGCTCGTGCGTCTGTCCCCCCTAGTACTGAGTCGACTGAGGCACTGCACACCTTCACCCTGGACTCAGGTGCTTCACGCTGTTTCTTTCGTGACCTCACAGTCCTTGAGCCACTTGCTCGGCCAGTTGCTGTCTCCCTCGCTGACCCCTCTGGGGGTCCGGTCATTGCGACCTCCTCCACTGTCCTTCCCTGTCCGGCGGTCCCGTCCGGCACACTGTCAGGGCTCTACCTCCCCTCGTTCTCTACGAACTTGGTCGCAGGTAGCGCGCTCCAGGACGGGGGTGTTCACCAGTTCACCCCTGCCTACGAGCGTGTGACACACTGCACGTGTGCTCGGACGGGTCGTCACCTGGCTACCTTCACTCGGGAGCCAGGGTCGGACCTGTACACACTGACCACTGGGTCCCCACAGGTGGCTGCGTCTGCGTCTGCGTCAGGTCAGCTGTCCGCCCCCTGCTCGTGTCGGTCTCTCGCGCACGACACTGTCCTCTGGCACCACCGACTTGGCCACCCGTCCGTGCAGCGCCTTCGGACCATGCACCAGCGGTACCTTGTCTCTGGTCTTCCCAGGGTTCTCCCTCCCCTCCCACCCTCGCCGGCTCCTCCCTGTATTCCCTGTGTCGAGGGGCGGCAGCGCGCTGCTCCTCACTCTTCTGCGTTTCCCCCGACGGAGGCTCCTCTGCAGACACTCCACCTGGACGTGTGGGGCCCCGCCCGCGTTCGTGGACAGGGCGGGGAGCGCTACTTTCTGCTGGTAGTTGACGACTACACGCGCTACACCACGGTCTTCCCCTTGCGCACCAAGGGTGAGGTCCCTGATGTCTTGATCCCTTGGATCCGCGCTACTCGTCTCCAGCTGGAGCGGCGCTTTCGCTCGGACCTTCCGGTCCTGCGACTGCACTCTGATAGGGGCGGTGAGTTTTCCTCCGACCTCTTGAGCGCCTTCTGTCAGGAGGAGGGCATTGAGCAGACGTTCACGCTTCCGGCCTCTCCGCAGCAGAATGGGGTTGCTGAGCGCCGCATTGGCCTGGTCATGGAGGTCGCTCGTACCTCCTTGGTCCATGCGGCTGCCCCCCATTTTCTGTGGCCGTTTGCTGTCCGGTACGCCGCGCATCAGCTCAACCTCTGGCCCCGTGTCTCCGCTCCGGAGACCTCGCCGACACTGCGTTGGACGGGAGAGGTTGGCGATGCGTCGGTGTTCCGCGTCTGGGGATCTCGTGCCTTTGTCCGCGACACGTCCGCGGACAAGCTCTCTCGTCGCGCTGTCCCCTGTGTCTTCCTTGGCTTTGTCCCTGACGCGTCTGGCTGGCAGTTTTACCACCCTGTCTCGCGCCGTGTCTTCCCCTCTCAGGACGTCACGTTCGACGAGTCGGTCCCCTTCTACCGTCTCTTCCCCTACCGCACTGCCCCGCTCCCCCCTCCGCCTCTCTTCCTCGCGCCAGGTGCTGCTGTTGTAGAGCCCCTCCCCCCTCAGGGTGCCGCTCCCTCAGGTGTGTCTCAGGTAGACCCCGTTGAGCCTGTCGAGGTAGCCGTCGAGTCGCGTCCTCCTCGGGGTACTGAGCCTGGGGGTGCTGAGACTGGGGGTGCTGAGCCTGGAGGTGCTGAGACTGGGGGTGCTGAGCCTGGAGGTGCGGAGCCTGGAGGTGCTGAGACTGGGGGTGCTGAGCCTGGAGGTGCGGAGCCTGGAGGTGCTGAGCCTGGGGGTGCTGGGCCTGGGGGTGCGGAGCCTGGGAGTGCTGAGTCTGGTGGTGTTGAGTCTGGTGGTGCTGAGCCTGCGCGTGCTACACCTGGAGGAGCCCTCTCCTCCCAGCAGCTGCAGGAGAGGTACCTCCGGTACTGCAGCCTCCGGAGGGGTGCTCCTGGCGCCGGTACCCGTGCTTCCCCACCTCCCCGGGAGCTCCCCTCCCTTCAGCAGATCCGAGAGTGGTACACGCGGCGCTGCATTCTTCAGAGTGGAGCCCCTGGTGCTGCGGACCCGGACGGTGGAGCTGCTGCTGGTGCTGAGGACTCGGACGGTGGAGCTGCTGCTGGTGCTGAGGACCCGGACGGTGGAGCTGCTGCTGGTGCTGAGGACGCGGACGGTGGAGCTGCTGCTGGTGCTGAGGCCCCGGGCGGTGGAGCTGCTGCTGGTGCTGTGGACCCGGACGGTGGCGCTGCTGCTGGTGCTGCGGACCCGGCCGGTGGAGCTCCTACTCGTGCTGCGGACCCGGACGGTGGAGCTGCTGCTGGTGCTGAGGACCCGGCTGGTGGAGCTGCTGCTGGTGCTGAGGCCCCGGGCGGTGGAGCTGCTGCTGGTGCTGCGGACCCGCACGGTGGAGCTACTGCTGGTGCTGAGGCCCCCGGTGCTGGTGTCCCTGCTGACTCTTGGGACGCTACGAGGCCGCGACCGTACTTCGTCCCGCTCCTTCAGCAGGTTCTTGGTCTGGCTCCTCCTCCTTGTCCTCCTCCCTCCGTAGAGTGTCTGCAGCCTGTCCAGTCGCAGTCATAGTTACCGCCTACCTCGCCTCTCCCTGGTCCCTCTCCTTACGCTGGTCCCACAGGAGGTCTTACAGAGCATCGTGAGCCTGCGTCTCGTCCTGCGTCGCCTGTTCGTCCTGCGCGCACTAGTCGTCGTGGCACACGTGAGCGTCCTCCTCCTGTCCCTGGCACTCACTACATGACACTGCGTCGCTCCACTGCTCCTCAGCGTGTCCCTCTGCCGTCTCCTCCTGCGTCCTCTCTCCCTACTCTTCCTGACCCGGAGTCTGACTCCCGTCGTGCTGCCAGTCCCACAGTCACGCGTCTCCTCGCCACTGTTGTCACTGACCCTACCTTTGAGTCCTCTACTGCGTCTGCTCTGGTCGCTGAGTTGGTTGACTTTGCTGCCGCGTGCCGTCTAGACTTCGCCGCTAGCCTTGTTGCTGAGTCTGAGTCTGTCTGTCCTCCGTCCGTTGGGGGTGAGTGTGCTCTAGGCACGGACGTCCTTGAGGACAGGCAGGAGGAGTTCCAGTGCTTTGCTGCTGCTTTGCCCCATCTTGTGTCCATGCTAGTTGCCCCTGAGGGAGACCCGGATGCACCAGACATCCCGACCCCGCGCTCTTACGCAGAGGCGGTGGCAGGTCCCTACTCCTCTCAGTGGCAGACAGCCATGGACGCAGAGATGGCTTCCTGGAAGTCCACAGACACCTACGTCGACGAGGTTCCCCCACCTGGGGCGAACATCGTCAGTGGCATGTGGATTTTCAGGGTGAAGCGGCCGCCTGGTTCTCCTCCTGTCTTCAAGGCACGCTACGTTGCTCGAGGCTTCAGTCAGCGCGAGGGAGTAGACTTCTTCCAGACCTTCTCCCCCACCCCGAAGATGACTACTCTTCGGGTGCTGCTGCACATAGCCGCTCAGCGAGACTACGAGCTTCACTCTCTTGACTTCAGTACTGCTTTCTTGCAGGGCAGTCTTCACGAGGAGATCTGGCTGCGCCGCCCTCCTGGCTTCACTGGGTCGTTCCCTCCTGGTACCCAGTGGAGGCTCCAGCGGCCAGTCTACGGTCTCCGCCAGGCGCCACGTGAGTGGCACGACACACTGAGGACGACACTCGCGGCACTTGGGTTCGCTCCTTCTACTGCTGACCCGTCGCTGTTTCTACGCACTGACACCTCGCTGCCGCCGTTCTACATCCTCGTGTACGTCGACGACTTGGTCTTTGCCACTGCTGACACTCAGGCACTTGCCCACGTGAAGTCGGAGCTGCAGAAGCGACACACGTGCACAGACCTGGGTGAACTGACAAGCTACCTTGGCTTGCGGATCACTCGGGACAGAGCACGGCGCACCATCACCTTGACTCAGTCACACATGGTGCAGCAGGTCCTTCAGCGCTTCGGCTTCACGTACTCCTCGCCTCAGGCCACTCCTCTGCCTACAGGTCACTCGCTCTCAGCTCTGCCTTCGGATGAGTCCGTAGAGTCGAGTGGCCCGTATCCAGAGCTTGTTGGCTGCCTCATGTACCTGATGACCTGCACTCGACCTGACCTTGCATACCCTCTTAGCATCCTTGCACGCTATGTCGCTCCTGGCCGTCACAGGAAGGAGCACATGGATGCCGCTAAGAGGGTGTTGCGCTACTTGTGCAGTACGTCGGGCATGGGGCTAGTGCTTGGAGGGCGAGACCGTGTTGTACTCACTGGACACTCAGACGCTTCTTGGGCGGACGACCAGGCTACTCAGCGGTCGTCTCAGGGTTACACCTTCAGCCTTGGCTCTGGCTCAGTTTCTTGGCGTTCTACACGCTCTTCTTCTGTTCTCAGCTCCAGTTGTGAGGCTGAGATCTACGCCACAGCCATGGCGGCCCAGGAGCTACGCTGGCTGACCTACCTGCTGACTGACTTGGGAGAGCGGCCTCGTTCCCCTCCAGTGCTGTACGTTGACAACAAGGCTGCCATTGCCTTGTGTGAGGAGCACAGACAGGAGCACAGAACGAAGCACATCGCTCTGCGGTACTTCCTTGCTCGAGAGCTTCAGCAGCGTGGTCAGCTTTGTCTCCGTTACGTGGCCACTGAGGCCAACACTGCTGATGTGTTCACCAAGGCGCTTCAGCCTTGTGACCATCAGCGCTTTTGCACTCTCCTAGGTCTTGTGCCTACTGGACCTCACTTGCTCACTTCTTGACTCTGTTTGTACTGTGATCTTTATATATATACCTGCATGTTTACTCTTGCTAGGTTGTGATCATTGTACCTCTTGCTCTGTTATAAATCTGCATGTGAACTGGTCTTGTGACCGCTTGCTTGTGCTCAGAATTTGTGTGGAATCCTTGAGATCCACCCTGAGCTTGTTTTGCCTTGCTCTGCCTTGACTGGTCTTGTGACCCCTAGTTCTCCCCCACTTTGCCTATGGGGGTGTGTCAAACATTATATATGTTATGCTTGTGTAGGCTACAGTGGGTTAGCCTATACGGGGTACACAATTCTAGGGTTAGGTACTTGTACTGTTTTGCACTGTTAGTTCATCATTCCTGTTCGTTCTTTCCGACACTCCCCACATTCCCCTCGCACTCCCCACATTCCCCTCGCACTCCTCCACCTGGAAAGGGGAACATAGTTGACAGCAATGATGTATTTTTTCTGCCTCTAACCGCAGCTTCCTCAGCTTCTCCACATCCTCCTCACACTCTTCCACCTGGCAAGGGGAGCGAGAGACACTCATGCATGTGGAGAGGGAACCATGTTTGTGACTACCCACCGTCTCCTCACACTCCTCCACCTACCAAGTGGGGAAGAGAAACTCATGCATGTGGGGAGGGAGCGATGTTTGTGACTGCCCAACTTCTCCTCACACCCCCCCCACACCAGTCATCGGTGCGCAGTCATAGGCATTCAGTCATCGGCATTCAGTCACAGGCATTCAGTCACAGGCATTCAGTCACAGGCATTCAGTCACAGGCATTCAGTCACAGGCATTCAGTCATAGGCATTCAGTCATCGGCATTCAGTCATAGGCATTCAGTCATCGACATTCAGTCATAGGCATTCAGTCGTCGGCATTCAGTCACAGGCATTCAGTCACAGGCATTCAGTCATAGGCATTCAGTCACAGGCATTCAGTCATAGGCATTCAGTCACAGGCATTCAGTCATAGGCATTCAGTCACAGGCATTCAGTCATAGGCATTCAGTCACAGGCATTCAGTCATAGGCATTCAGTCACAGGCATTCAGTCATACACGCGCACTTATTAGCACACAGTGAGAGAGGAGAGGGCGGGGAAGGAGAGAGATATATGTGCAAGGCTTGGAGTATGCGTGCGTGCAGCAGCTCGAACAAAGAGATGGGAAAATCCAGTGTGGCAGCCTAAACGGGAATTGTCATTCCCACGTGCTCCTCTTCCCTGGGGCTGGGCCAGAGGCCTCGTTGGCTTGTCACACGAGAGGTGAGGCGGGGAATAACGTATGCGACACCTACAAACATTGTTTCGAATTCTCGAAACATTCTCACTGGGCCAGAACCTCGTTGCGGGCAGTGAGAGGAGAGGAGAGGAGAGGAGGTGAGAGGAGAGGAGAGGAGAGGAGAGGAGAGGAGAAGAGAGGAGAGGCAGTGAGAGGAGAGGAGAGGAGAGGAGACGCTTGAGACGTCTCAAAAGGCGTGCAGCCAGAGGTGACGACAGCGGAAGGGACTTGAATGAAGCGAGGGAGGGGATGGGGAAAGGTATGCGAATGAATGAGTACAACCGTCTTCCGCATGCAGCATTCCCCCGCGCAGCATTCCCCCGCGCGGCTCTGCCCCGCCTCATCGGCGCGCAGAATTCACCCCCCTCAGCCCTCCCCCCCCCACGCGCTCCTCGTCACTCTCGCCCCTCACCCGATCTAGAATGCCGTCAGTCTTCGGCGCGCCGCCCCACGAGCTGGTGCTCGTCAATCGGCGCTGCTCGTCAATTGGCGCGCAGCATTCACTCCGCCCCCCCTCTCCCTCCCCACCCCCCTCCCCCCCCCCCGCCGCCTTCGTCATTCTCGCCGCGCGTCATTCTCACCTTATCAAGGATGGCGTCGCTGTCCTCGGCGCGCAGCGGGGTAACTAGCAGGCTGGCGACGAGCAGCAGCAACAGCAGCAGCGGGAGCGCGAACGCGAGGAGCGCGGGAAGGCGAGCGGCACTCATTTCGTCACCTGGACGAGTCGAAGCTCGCACGACGCGGAAGTGAGCGGGAACGATAGAAAACGATATATACTGAACGAGAAGTAGCTATATATCAGTATGGCGCTCCTTCTGCTACCGTCGCTGATTAGTAGGGAGCTAACGCTGGAGACACTTCCCCTGTAGGCACTAGGTACTTGAAAAATGTTGCCCTTGTTCGGTAGGCTGCCTAGTCAGACTGCGGATGGGTCTGCGCAGGTTCCCCGTTTCGAATGTGTACATGCTTAAAGCCCATAAACTCGTTACTAGAACACCGAACCTAGCCAGTTTGACTTTGGTACCGAACGCTGCTGTTTGCTAGTCTGACTGTGATAAGACTGGCCGCGACGAAGCTGACGGAGAAATTTCTTCCTCTGGCAAAAACCATTTGGAGTGGAGCTGCGGCCCACTACAAGCCCCCCCTCTGTAATCTGGGCCCTGTTCGGTAGCACACCGAGTCACACTGCGGTTGGTGCAGGTGATCTTCGGCGGCCCAATTTCGATCTACCTTAAAGCCTACAATATCGTTATTAGAACACCAGACCTGCCCAGTGCGGTTGCCTACCGAACACGTCATGAACCCACTCCGAGTGCAGTTAAAGACACTACCACGAAGTTGGCATGCCCAGGCAAACTCGATAGTCAGTGGAAGTCCATCCCATTTCAGCTTTCCAGTTCCACTCAGGCAGGCCCTCTTTGAGTGGGGCAGCCTTGTACAGCTGTAAAATTTCGTGTGGTAATTTCTTGACAAACACACAGTAACTTCACACAAATATGAACAAAATTTACAGTTAGTGCGAGTGGAGACCCGAGGCTACGAAACGTACCAGAGTCTTCCCCAGTTCGAGTGGGCCCAGTGTGATTGGGAGGCTACCGAACAGGGCCTTGGTAAGAGTGACGAGGGAAAAACCCAAGAATGAAGCTACTTCGTTGTTGTCGCGCAAGCTACCGAACTCAAATGCGAAGGTGCCTTCAGTTCGAGTTGAGGCCTGAGGCTAGGAAGCCCCAAGAGGGGTTCGCCAGTACGAGTGGGCCCACTCACACTGGGTGCCTACCGAACAAGAGTGTCAGAGGTCCACTGGTGATCCCCGTTGATCCTAGGGAAGGGTTACAGGCACGTTGGCCTGGGGGGTTATGGGCGCACTCACCCGCTACACAAACAAGCCCTTTTATCCCAGTGGTTAGTGACTGGGATTCTGACATGGTATCAGAGCGAAGGTCTCGGGTTCGAATCCCGGTGTGTGCACCTCGGGCATCCCAGTGCGGGGGGGTGTCAGAGGTCCACTGGTGATCCCCGTTGATCCTAGGGAAGGGTTACAGGCACGTTGGCCTGGGGGGTTATGGGCGCACTCACCCGCTACACAAACAAGCCCTTTTATCCCAGTGGTTAGTGACTGGGATTCTGACAAAGAGGTCATTGTAACACGCCGTGGAAATTTCCCGATGTGTGATGGACATGGCAATTGGGCGGGTGTAGGCTGGTTCACCCTCCGCTCAGTAAACGCGGTGGAGTACGATTTTGTACGTTCCGGAGCATCTGTTTTCAGTCACCGCTCTGAACCGCTCTTTACTCACCATCCTGAACAAAGTTTGACACAGTGCTGCTGTTTCGTCCTTGTAAGGGCGTGTGTGATTTTGCCGAACCTGACAAAGTTCGAACTCAAACCGCTTTGCACCGTGGCAAAACTCTTCTAATTGTATCCTACCACATCGCTAGATTCGGAGGTCCCAAACGCTTCCCGAAAGTATCCCGGGAGTGTCTTTCGGGACATTTTGCAACCCCATCCCGAAAGTGTCCTGTGGGAAGTCTGTAGTGACGAGTCAAAGAGTCCTGAAACCGTCCCGCAGGGTTCTTTCTCACCTGCACGAAAGACACTATTGAGACCAATCCGGACACTTCCGCGACACATGGGGGACGCATTCGGGAAGCATGCGGGACACATTCGGGACACATTCCACCCAATCAAAAGCGTGCGCGCTTCGACAACCCGCGACTCGATAAGGTCGGTTCGGATAATTGTGGCTATTATTTAGCATAATTTATGACAACACCACCACAACTACACTACACAACACGCTGCGTATAGATTAAAAAAAGAGTTTAGGTTTCCAAACTGTATTAGCAGGTTTCACTACCTGGGCACTTCAGTGCACAAATAAAAAGACCAAAACCAGTCAAGACATTCCGTCACCTCGGTCTGATAATCCATGGATCCGGCCCCTCGGGCCCCTCGCTCCCAACATAGTTCTCGGGCCGGTACTCGCTCAAATCACTTTCATTAATATACAGCCCTTCATTCCCCCAGTGGTACGCCCTCAGAGCAGGGTCGTACCACTGTCCACGTGCCACGTGGAGCCACATCCTGATCACCCTCCACACTTTGTCCGTGGCAGTCTTCATGCAAGTCTCTGTCTCCAAGGGGCTCCCGCTCAGGTGCATGGTGGAGTCACGGAGGTTTTGCAGCCCAAAATCCACCTGTGAACAGCAGTACAAACGGAGAGAGCCATTGTCAATACTCCGTGTGGCGGTAGAACGAAGACAAAAACACAACACCAAAGCGGATCCACACGTACCGACATCATGACCCATGCGATATGGTATGGCACGAGCACAAGCACAGTCCCGCGCTCCTACTCTGGGTATGCTGCGAGGCATGCATCCATGAACAGCGCGTTGGTGAAGGGCCGGCGGTCCCTCTCAGCGTGGCTCCAAATGGAGACCAAAAATCCCGCGTGCACTCCTGTCCAAACACCAATGCAACAGGGTTTAGGGTACGGATCAGGGTGAAAAGACCATCAGACCCACATTGCAGGGGTATAGAATTTACCCACCTCACCTCACATACCCAGTGTAGGTCTGAATAGGGGAGGCGTGGACCACTGCTGCAGGCAATCACATCGTGGGACATACCAGGGTTTATGCCTCCTCCAGCCACTACCATTGCCCCAGGGTTTAAGGCACAATCCCTCGCATCGGACCTATCTCCCCCTCCCCCCGTCATCCCTTCTACTTACGCGGCCCATGTGCAGTGTAGATCGCCTCCTTCTTTGTGGGGGTGATCTCCTGCTTGTACGGCCCCCCTGCATTGATGCGTAGCACGCGCAGGATGACATGACGTGCATTCGTTGACGATTCATTCCGGAACTTGGAAAACACCTTGCCGACCTTCGAGCTGTAGTTCCCATCCGCCACAGCCACCCTTATGTCTATCTCAACCACGTCAAAGTGGCGCCGCAGGGATAGGCGCAGCGCCTTGTTCCGTACGCCGTTCTTCGGAAAATACGTGACTGCAAGAGCATTGGTGTGGCGCACCATCAAGTCCCACGCGTGCTTTGCGTACTCCTGTTGGTGGGGGATAATGGGTTGGGAAGGTTGATGGCCGGGTTATTCAATACCCTTCCTTCCGTCATCCTCTAAGGCCACGTGAGGGTGTGACGGTGCCTAGCATCCCATACAACCTACCAGTATCTTTTCAGCAGGTGGCATCCCTCGAGGAAGACTGAGGACTCGGGCGTCAGGGTCGTAATCCACCACGATGACCACCGTCGCATCCTCGCCCCGTTCTCGCCTCCCTCTCGACCGCACGTTCTCAGACCTTGCTGGTGTGTAGGGTCCGGCGAAGGCGCCAACGGACGGACCGCCATGATCTGTCCCCCGCGGTCCGACAGCGCATCCGTCCTGCCGCCCCAAACCACCACCTGCCCCGCCCGCCACACCATCCTGCCTGGGAGGGCGCTCAGGCCTTAGAGTAGGGGATAGAGGGTTGTTGAATAGCACCCTCTTCAACGGTCTCTCTACCTGTTTGTTTGTAACAGGCCGAACGTGGACACTGGCATCGGCGTCCGCCGCGGGTGAATCGTCCATGGGGTCGTAGAGCAGGGGATTTGCAGCCACGCGTGCCCCTTCCACATCAATCTTCGGCACAGGCGCCGTCTTCGGCCCCCCATCTGAGCTGTGGGACGCCGTCTTTGCATCTGGTCCTGGGGGGGCGGTATAGGCAGGGTCGCAGCGCGCCCGCGGCGCGGTGATCACAGTAGGCAATGGTACTGCGTTCGTTGGCAGCTGCTCTTTGTTTGGCGTCACGATGTCCGCCCTGGCTGCGCCGGACTCCTTGCCCGCGTCCATGGGGAGCGTTTCGCGATTGCCGCGCAACCATGCGCTTAAGCTCGCGCATCTCCTCCTCCAGCTCAGCTACACGCCGGCCCTCAGGTGTCGCCCCGCGCTCCTCGCGCGCAACCACTCCGTTCGCACCTCCGTCCGATGCAGATGCGCCGGACTCGCGAGCTGGTGAATTCTCCTCGCGCCGCACCGGAGTGTAGTTCGCAGGTGCCTGTGAAACAGGGGAGCTGATAGGGGCACACCGGGGAGAACTGAATGGAGCTCTCCCTGGAGAGCAGAACGCCGCATGAGCCTTTGAACCACCAGGTAGTGGGGGTGGAGCCTGCGCGCGACCACGGGGTGTAACAATGCGCGGCGATGGATCCGACAGTGCAACGGGTGGTATGTGCAGGGGCGTAGATGGGGTCACTACCGGCTTAGATGCACCGGACCCCACCGGAGCATCTAACGGGCCATCGGCTGGAGGATGCGTGTGCGTGACCATCGGTTTGGCCTGCCCTGAGCAATGCGGGCTATGCGTAGATGCAGTCGCGCCGTCGACGTGTTCCAGCCATGCCCACTCGTCGCCCAGCAAAAGCGGCTCAATATCCTCCTCGTTGCCATTGGGCTCTTCTACCTCCGCGGGTTCGACATGAGGTTCACCAGCATCAAATGCCTGATGGGACGGCAGCTCCCCCTTAAGCGCTGCGGCTCGTAGCGCGCCGTCGCTCAACGTCTCCTGGCCCGCCGCGGCATACATGTTGATGTAATCCCTCCCACGCGCGCCTGTCCGGGTGTTGTGAGGTAACACTCGAGCGACAGTCGCCATGGGATCGAGAACGTTCTTCGTCTTCCTTGTACCCGGTCGTTTCCGCGCCTTAGTCTCGCCCGCCCCCTCGATGGCGCTGGGAGTGCCTGGTGGGTAAGCGTGAGAGAAGGATGGACGCTCGATATCTGAATCGGTCACGATGTCCTCGTCGGACGCCACCCACTCTTCTGCCGCAGAGTCTGTGGCGTCACCGCCTGACCCGCTCCGACTAGTGGTTGCGTGATTCTCCGATTATGCCTCTGTGCACGGCAAATGCGGCACGACGTACAGCTCCCCGTTGAAATGAAACCACGCGCCCGGATTAGTATCACAGCTACGTGGCCATCCAGGCTCGATTCCCCCGCTATTGTCGGGATAAGCAGGCGGCTCGCCATCCGTTGAGCAATTATTTATTGTGACGCCTGCATCTGGCAAACACGGGCGCACCGGCGGGACAACATATCTCAGACTGACACGGATAACCGCACTGTTGATCACGACATTGCCAAACAACTTCAGCCGCTCTCACCTTTGCTAGCCGCACCCTTGCCCTTCCTGCAATCTCCTGGCAAGCCACTAACTGCGGCCGCCTTAACGCGGCGTCGACTATTAGCGTCCTGCTCCTTCAGCACAGTCTTGTACGGTATTCCATATGGGATCTGACGTGCAACTACCGCCTCGACAGGCACGTTGACAGGCGTGCGTGCCACGCTCTCTGGTGGGAGGTGCCCTTTCCTAGTCGCGTTTTTCTTCCGGTAGGCGCGAACAAGGGCACGTGTGTCAATTACCCCGGCAGCCCACCTGTGATCGAGTGGTCTAACCTTGGGCTTCGGCACTATGAAGTCCTTCAGATGGTCCGGAGTTCTTCTATCACGCATCGGGCGCTCGGGAGGTAATGACATGATTAATCGCCACTGCACAAACGTCTTAAAACTGTCCGAAGGGAGTGTCCGTATGGGAGTGTTGAGGAGAGAGTCCTGGAAGGGTTTCGGGAAAGTACTGGTGAAAACCACTTCCATCAATCACACAAAAGCGTTGAGATCGAGCAACATTGTATATGAAGCCGTGGATGCGAAACCCCACAGGCACGGGTAACCGTAGATTGTGGCGTTTGCCTGGGCTTGTACATTGGACGCACCGCAAGGCAGCGGCCAATCTTCCTGCGTTGTACAACCCCGCAGCAAGGGTGGTTCGGTACCCCGACGACGCGCGTTCCACAGCTAGGATCGACACTGTAGCATGTAACCAGCCACTTCCTCCTCTGCGTCTCGTATGTTATGTTACATACTCCGAGCCAGGCCAGTCAACCTGTCAAACTCGAACCTCAAGTCATTGCTAAAGCGAATCAGGAAACAAGGTTCGGTTGAACAGACGCCCACTCACAAGCACTCAAAAGTGACACGTGTACCATGACGTGACAGCATGTTGTGTGCGCAACATCTCGCCTAGGATACATCGAATGGGGGAGCTGCACCCCCCGCACAAACCGGTTCGCTGTCGAATGTACCCATGGGCTGGTTCACGCGGTAACCTAACTTTTCGCAGAAACCGCTGGCGAAACAGGTTCCAAGTATTTCCCCCCCATCAATCATTTAGTTCTATTTCCCCTCACTAATTTCGAATCCGCTTACGTACTTCTTACCTTCTCTATCCGCCAAGGAGTGTGCATCACCCGAGCGCGCGGCGTCTAAGCAGCATGGTCCATCATTTAAGTACCTGATGCCCTACCCCCTCGGTAGCAGTTGGTTCAATATGTGTGTAGGGCACGCCCACACGCTGCTAGACCAGGAATGGGTTTGTGGTGACGTCATCGATTGGTTTGGAGTGTAAGCTATCATTCTTTCCCTCATAAAACTCATACGCCACTGACTCCATCTCTTATCATTGATTAACATCCACCCTTCCGATCAATACTTTACCAGCATGCTTCAGTTCGAACATGAAATTGAAGACCACACGTGGCTTTATGTGACGACCTTATTCTACCCACAAATCGCGACGACTTGTCGAAAGTGGCCTACTAGCAACATCGCTCACGGGGAGAACATCCTTGCTTGGCGATGGGTTTTTATCCCGCTTCATTTTGAGTGAGTTTGCAGCTTAATACTTGCACATTCGTTGCCAATCACAAACCTACCCACTATGTTATTTCCGCGCATCCTTGAACGGCCTCTAACATCCCGAAATGGATGCAGCCACCACTGGAGTCTCCTGATCTTGGAGAACGACAACCGCGCGAAGGACGGCACCGTGCCAAAAGCAACCCGCGTAATACACGCGGATTCCTGGAATATGCATAAGGGTTTCGAACGTCATGTTACAAGGTGTGGTTACTGGTTATTCACCGTTGCGTGCTAAACGTTGGTGCTTTACCATGTGATACAGTGATAATGCCAGTCAATGTGTGTTTAGGGCAGATATTTGAAGCACCAACTGCTGAACATCCGCCCAGAGGTGACCGATGGGGCGGCAGACGACTGGGTGGCCGGCATAGAATATGTGAAGGCAGATGTAAGTATGTGCCTTACGCAAAGCTTTTGCATGAGCGAATTGTATCCGTCGTCGAGCCCCTGGGTAATGTCATAGTTGACGCATTCGTGGTTGTTGCTGCAGGTAACACAACAGCAAAACACGTGGGATTGTGGGGTCTTTGTCATGAAAATCATCCAAGTCTTAGTTGAGTCAGACTTCAATTCTGTGGAGAAGATTGAACTGCATGGAGACTCAACCGCTTGGAGAAAGGAAAATTTTTAGGACTTATACGACTGGAGCGAGTTTTATGAAGAGCACGTTACTGTATAGTGATGGGAAAACATGTCTGGCCATGTATTGTCAAGAAGTTACTGTATGCATCATTCGTCATAATGCAAAATATCGCTCTTGAATAGATACACGGGTTGCAAAAATATAGCTCTTTAAAGTACATTGCTTGGTGTCACTATCGAGTCCAATCGAAACCGAACCTGCCATCAGCCCGCACTCCTTTCGCAACAGCGACTGTTTAGCTCCTTCTCAAACCCTTGCGCATATTATCGTGCTTCTAGACCCGCGACATGGACAGTTGGGCGTATCGTAATAAAACGTCACGAGGGACGTACATCCGCCGGCACCCAATACTAGGTGACATTGAGGTCGCCCCTGACACCGAATATCCTGATATGTCCGATGTCGACCGGCTGCCTCGTAGGTTTTTGCGTGTAGCTCCACGTCCCGCTGGGCCATCATCGCCACCTAAAAGCCACGACAGCATTCTCATGGCTGGCGAGGGATAGGAAGGTAGTGGGGATGACCAGTGACCGGTTGGCGAAGACCTGGAAGAGCCTGTCCCCATTGGTACGGAGGACGAAGATCAGGAGCCTCCCGCAGGGCCTGCAGTGCAGCCAAACATGGGCATCGTTCCACCGGCGACACGGAACACGAATCCAGTCAACGACGTGCCAGCAGCCACAGAAGATCGGCCGACATCTTCGCGTATTGCCCGCGGGGTTGAGGCACCAGAAGAGACAACCCGGGGTCCACAAGCATCTCCCATCACCGCCACCGAGGCACATGTGGCACCCCCAATGCGTGAGTTGTTCGTGTACGCGTTGTACGTTCATAGGAAAAACAAACACTAATGTCTGGTCTTTGGCTCTTGCAGAAAATGTCAGCCCGAAGCGTGACGCGCCGCCCCCAACCCCTCAGCGCGAGAACAGGATGTCCCCCGGGTTGATCGGCTCCCCTGCGCCAGTGAGTTTACTCGCCTTTGATTACTACGCCCCAAGCACGCGACGGTGATCGATGCCATGTGTAACTTGTGTCCCCCACCCCGTTGTAGGCGACAACGGAGCTCACGGACCGTCTGCGGGCCTCCAGGGCACTCAGAATATTGTTGGGACGAATGGAACTGCGCGCGGTGCTCGCGGCACTCCAATTGAGAGTGAGTGTAGCACCACAGTTCCCATCCTTTACATACAGCAACAGCGTCTTTAGATGGTGACGTTGGTTGAACCCTTGGCTGCCCTCGATCCAGATGATGCATGGCAAGCGGAGCGTGACCGTCCCTCCCGCAATGAACACCTGCGCCAACAGGGGACCAATGACGGTGAGTCTTGGACGTGTACTGTGGGCCGTTCAGTCCTATCCACAGCCCCATTGCCCCGATGCTCTGACCAGGCACTCATTGCTTCTCCATGGACAGATGACGGCGATATCCGTGATATCTCCATCTTCAATCTTTTCCTGAGGGTGTCAGATAGGCTTATGCGGGTGGATCGCAAAGGGAAGCGTCAGTGCACGAGCCCAAGTCCCTAATTAACAAGTTACCATGTGTCACTGTAAACCGGGTTGTTTCCTTTTAGACATCAACTCCAACTAGCTTCTGGACTGGCACTTGGCTCCAACTTGACTATGATGTCCTTAATTAGGAAAAGTACGGCTGTTGTTTCTGTGGGGTCTTGAATTATGTGATCTTTACAGTGGATAGGTTAAGATTTGTAATAATAAGGTATTTTTCACATAACCAACGTCAGTGTTGTTTTTAACGGGAAGGCCTTAGGTGGCGTGCCGCGCAAAACAAGGATGGGATGGGAAGAATCGTTGTGTACAGTTCTGTCCCCGATCTGTCCGTCTCGAGAACAATGTCATCTTCGTGCCATCTAAGGCGAACCCTAATTTACGTACCGAGCCTGGCGATAGCTATCGAATTAACTTTACATCTGTGCCTTCCCGTCGGTTCCAGTCGCCGCATGCGGCGTCAACACTATGCCTCGCGAAGAGTGCGAGTGGTGCGGGCGCACCTTTAGGAACAACCAGCGAATGTGCCTGCACCAGCGGACGTTTAAAATGTGCATAGCCGAGCAGGTGGTAAGACAGGCCAAAGGTCATGAGCACGGGCGGTTTTGGCGCGGGCAGGTAGATCATACCACCGACCACGCCGCTATTCCCACCATGGAAACATCGCCGCCTCCGTCGAATAGCTCGCCTTCGAGTAACAGCGGCGGCTCTGTTAGGTCGGACGTGGCAGAATTGGGAGAGGATGACATGGCGGATGCGCCATCCGTCGCATCTTCCGACGAAACGGCAGATGAGCTTGACGTGCGGATAGCGCTGGCCTACATATGCCGCAAGTATTTTTTCCCCAACACCGCCATCACCGTGATCATTCGGTTATTTAAGAGCATGAAATGGGCCGCTTCAGATCTGCATTTCTGGGAATCATTCCGCGATCTAGAGGAGTTCGAAAGGGAGTTCGCCCCGGGGGATGAGGCTTGGGAGGCGGTGGATCTTGAGCTCGCAGGTGATTTCGGCACTATCACGTTCCGATACCGCCCAATCATCCGGGTGCGCCATGCGGTCAGCCGTGGGTTCTGGGATGGCCGTTCGGACCAATCCGTTCCCCATTTAATGTACTTACCCATTCAATGCAGGTCCTGCTCAAGATATGGGCCCGAATGTCTGGTGTCGACGGATTCGCAACGCGACCCATCATCACCCGCGGAGAGGATAAGGTGCGGAGGTACACCAGCCCGGTGGATACGAACTGGTTCCACCAAGCCACGGTGAGCACCGTGCCGTCGATATGACAATCCTCAACGCTGTTGGTTTCTCATCGCATGCGTTTAATTCAATGTATACCATTCTTGTTTGTCAGGAAGAGCTCAAGGGTAAGGCCATAGTGGCTGGCATCCTGCTATTCAGTGACTCCACGCACCTTACCTTCAACGGACGTCAGTTTGCGCACCCCCTGCGGATGACCCTGATCAACATCCCTGAGGCGTTTCGGTGGCTACTAGGGGGTTCAGAGACAATCGCCTTGTTTCCGGCTCTTCCGTCTGACATGTCGGCAGAGCAGAAAACGGCGGTTGTTCAACAGATGCTGAAGATTGTGCTGGGCCCGATCATGGAGGTTTCCACGGCCGAAAGGTGAGTGTAACCATACACGTAGAGCTGCAGTGGTTTTATCCTTTGGTTATATGTCAATTCAAAAACCACCTCGGAACAGCGGGGGGGTGCAGGTCATGGATCATACGGGTCGTGAGTACACAGTGATACCCATGCTATCCATTTGGGCATGTGACCACCCTGAGTCGTCCAAGATCACGTGCACGATGGCGGCGTCGTCCAACAAGCCGTGCTCCATGTGCACCGTTAGCCGATGGGATCTCGCGAAGGTCACAGCCGCCTTGACACCACGCACGGTGGCGGATCAGAAGCTACTGTTTGAGGACATGGCCCGGTGCACGCCCGAGGAACGCGCCCTTATCAAGAAGGCGTGGTCCACCCACTATGTGGCGGTGAGTTTGGATATCCACATACCACTTGTCTCTCGTAAGCTGGGTGCGATGCACTGACATACGTAGTTGTGGGCTCGTCTCTCGTATGGCAGTGCGCTTTGTGGGAGTGGGGCTATGTCACGAAGCAATGGGGCAATCTCTATGAGGCCATTGGTGTTTGCGTACTACACGCGGTGGACGAAGGGATGTGGGTCCATGGGATGCGCTGCTGTCTTGGCCTGCTTACGGCAAACGAGAAGAGCATCTTGCTCACGTGAGAGGATCGTATACCCCTGCGTGAGTATGTCGCTTTCAAACCCCCGCGCGGGTAAACGGAGGGTTTGAGTTAGTTGGGGGCCTGAATGAGCGTGAGGAGAGATGTGTTTTGGTTCCTTGCAGTCAATATTGTGCTGTCAGAATGGTAGACCAAAAAAACCTGACCTTTGCTATCATGCTATCCACGTGGTGTGTATGGCATGTGTTCATCCCGAGAGGTGGTGTGGCTTTGAAAACTAGCATGTGCTTGCCCGGTGCGTGCCATGTGCATGCAGCGCGAGTGCAAGTTGTTTGCAGGGAAACTGCAAATTGATTGCCATGTGACGGCCATGTGACTGCCATGTGACTGCCTTTTGACTGCCATGTGACTGCCCTTTGACTGCCATGTGACTGCCATGTGACAGCCATGTGACTGCCATGTGACTGCCATGTGACTGCCATGTGACTGCCATGTGACTGCCATGCGACTGCCATGTGACTGCCATGCGACTGCCTTTTGTTTGCCATGTGACTGCCATGTGACTGCACGGTGATTGCAATGTGAATGCAACTAGACTGGCACCGAGCCAGTTACTTGACTGTTGGGTGAATGTTATCTGACCGCCATGCGACCCACACTGTGAGCCATGAGTTTCTCCGGGGCGCGTGGTCCCCGTAGTTGTTACAATCTGCATGTAACATGATTGCATTGTGGCAACAACTTGTCTGATGGGTCACGCACCCGCTGGGGATGTGACCTTGAAAACGATGCGCCCGTGAGTGCGTGGCGGCATAGGGATCCCGCTGATTGGTGGTCGGTTAATTTTACTAGCAGGAATGCAAGGATTCTTGCGGGCGAGACGCCGGGGTCTGTGCTGAGAGTGCCGAACGTGGTCACCTACTTCCGTACACTCGCACGCTACGCCGCTTGGGAGCATCAGTCCATGATGCAGATTGTGCCGCTTCTCATGCACCTGCCGGGCCGCGAGGACGTGGGTCGGGCCATGGTGATGTTCAACGACTGGTACCGGGCGTACTTCAAGGTCCCATACCACACGGAGGCGTCATTGACGCAATGCATTGCGATGTCTGAGGAGTAACTATGCCACAGGTGTGCTTAGGCAGCCATCTCCTATTTTTCCTGTGTCCTAGGTAACCCGATCCCGCATGTGTTCGATGCTGGCCCTCCGCATTGTACTATGCCCCTGCTTACAATGCCAGGCTGGTTGATACACTCGTGCGAGTGTTTCCCAACCAGAAGTCCCATTGGCTGCTCATTAAGGTGCATGAGATCGCTCACCTTCCCGACCTGATCCGCTCGCGAGGCATGCCTCAAGAATACTCGACGAACATGGGGGAACATTCGCACAAGACAGAGGTGAAGTGCCATGCGCGGAACTCCAACTGGCGCGATGTGGGCCGCGACATCGCCGTGCGGCACGAACGACTTGCCGCGATCAAGGAACTGACCAAAGACGATGGCGGAGGCAAGTCGTACGAGACTGCCATGCGCCTGGTGAGTTGTGATCTGCTCCTCGGTGGCATTGGTCTCTAGTCCTGGAGGGGTGTCCCTTCCGTGGTCACTCATCTCCTCCTATTGTGGTCTAGCATGTAATTGTTACACCATGTTCGGTGATTCCCTTGTTGTCAATGGTGTTCTATCACAAGACCCCTAAACCCATGCTTAACGTTGACTATCATGTATGTACTTACATGTTCCCTGGTGAATGTTTCACTGATCTTCTTGTGGGCAGGCAATCGACCGCAACGAGCGTGTGCTCACAAAGACGTTTCGGCGCATGAACCTTGGTGCACCGCTAGACCCCGCATGGACCTCGTACGAGTTGGCGCTGGGCGAGGAGGTGATGGGCAAGTTCAACAGGGAGCTGGCGCGTTCGCAGATCACTGTGACACGCCTACAGGTGAGCCTGGATCGACCATCGCAGCACATGCAAGAGGAGTTGATGGACCTTGAATGGCGATGCTTCGTCTTTACCCACATCAATTGTTGTGCTATGACCTGCAGGTGCACATAGCAATGGCGATCCCTCCCCACGACCGGATGGACAGGGGGGACCATGGGCAGTTGGTGAAGGCCGCACCTGAGGAACGGAAGTTCAGCCACATTCGCATTGAGGGAGGGGGTGCGGTGTGGTTCGGGCGGGTCCTGGTTCTCTTCCAGTTCACGGGGCCCGATGGTAACAGGATCCAACGAGCGTTTATCAAGTACTACGATGAGGTTGAACCACGCTGTGCAGTGACTGGTTGCCAGCGTTTACTGCCGACCAGTGGGGTTGATGAGTATGCGGTGATCGAGCTGGAGAGCATCCTTTGCCTGGCCCACATCGTGCCGTCATTTGTCGATCCCCAGTTCTTCTTGGTAAACAGGTTTTTGTTTTAGCCTAGGCTACCTCAGGTGATGGGTTTCTTATTTAAACATTCGTACGCTCACCAGGGCGCCAGACCTGGCGTTGCCGACAATGCTGTGCGTCCTGTGGTAGACTCAGATCACGTGTTGTGCAACGGTACGGTACCACTTGTGGGAGGGTTTGAAAATGCCCTGCAGTTTATGGAAACCCTCAGAATCACGTCCCCTTGTTTCGTTTCTCTGCATTTGTAAACCAATGCATGTGGATGGGCTGGCCGGGCACCCTTTGAAAGCCGTTAATGGTATTTGTATAAACAGTTAAATAAGGAGCCATCAGCTATGTTAAATGGTGTACAAGACGTAACATGGGTCATGTTGAAGGTGAGCGCTGGGGTGGTTGGTGAATGATGTTTTGACGGGAATCGAACTCGTGAGCTTTCGGACTGTCACGATCTGAGTGCACTGGGTCAATCCGACACAACACCCTATGGAAAGGACACTTTCGGGACATTTTGGGCAGGGCGGCCCGGGCGGAGCAGGGGGCTTGCGTCAGTGTTGAGGACAGATTTGGGACGAATCACATTTGGGACACTGAACACACCGTCCCGAAAACTTCTTTCGGGACACAGGACATTTCCGGGACAGTTTCGGGAAACCTCGATGTTGCTTGCGGGGAGGTTATTCTGGGGGGAGAGGTTCGGGACGTCAACATTTTGGTGATGCATGACGAACCGTTATAAAAGTTCAAACTTTCAGTCAGGTTCGGCAAAATCACACACGCCCTAAGGACCAATCCGCGTTTGTAACTCGCGATCTGCCGCAGAAATTTCTAGAAATTCAAACAACAATAACTGGACTAGTAGCCAACTTGTTTCAAACCAGTTGTGGCCAGGCATTTCAATAACCAGCGCTCCAGTGTTGTTTGATTCACGGAAATGAGCACATATGAACATATACAAGATCAATGGAATTGCTTTGACACATGACAGATATCCAGCTTCATTAGCCGGCTACTCTAATGCTATAACCAAAGTCCAACGGGAATAACCCTTACAAAAGCTCAGAAGATCCTCCAGGGGAGGCCAGGGAGCAACCATGCTGCCACTCTGGGTGTCTGCACGACGCCTGGTGCAGCAGCAGGGCGGTTTCCAGCGCGGTCACTCTGCGCTGCAACGAGTCGACATACGCGACAGCCTTGTCGAGCATGGTGGCCGTGTCCCCATGTCCGCACACCACCAGTCGCAGCTTCTGTAGCCCCTCACTGATCCTCTCCCGCCTCTGCCTCTCCGCCATGCTCCGCGCCTTGATGCGCCCGCCCGCCATCTGCCTGTCCTTGCGCCCACGGTTGCGCGGCAGCCAATCGTCCGCATCTGACGCCCCACCTCCGCACATGGGACTTCCGCCAAAACCCGCGATGTCATCTGAATTGTCATCGTAGATCATGCAAGGTGCTGCTTCTGGCGCGGCCATGGTTGCTAGTGACGCAGGCGCAGTGAGAGCAGCACCATTGGCGATGGGCAGGCGAAAAGGCATCGGCAGCGGGTCATGGGCGAGCGTCCTGCTGGCGGGGTTGGCGGCATGAGTGGTAACCACTGGCAGCGGCGCAGCCGCGCCAGGAGGCGCGGAAGCGTCGGGAGAAGCAGCGCCGGGTGCGGGGCACGGTCTGCCGACGCCGCTGCCGCGGAGGATGACATTAGCAATCGCACGGCGCAGCTGACGCGTCACCTCCGACTCTTCCTCGCTTCCGCCAACGACAGGCGCATCCGCGGAGGGGACCTCCTCGATCTCCGCCGCCTTGCGCTTCCGCGACCCTGCTGCCAGCGCCGCGGATGAGAGGAACTCCCTCTCATCAAGCGATTTCGGTGAGGAAGGAGGCTCGGCGGCGGCGGCGGCGGTGTCGTCCGCCGCTGAGTCCGCGAGAGCTTGCATAAGCGCCGCGAGCAGCTGCTTCCGCGCCGCGCGCTGTGCCGCATTGCTCGCGTTCGCCTCACCGCTCCTCTCGCGGCTCCCTTCCGTAGTACGGTCTCGAGCGGACCAGGGGAGGTTGAGAAACGATTCGAATGCAGTGTCCATGTCGCCGGAATTGGGAGATTCCGGGATTGTTTCCAGGTCGAACATTCGCTCGAAGGGAGACTGATCCGCTTCTGTGGGCGCCATCGTCGGGAACTGAGGAACTCTTCTGGAACAGATGGGTTGGGGAGTGAGTGAGTGTGTGTTGGAGAGTTGGATGTGTTGGATGTGTGTTGTGGGACTGCTTGAGGGATAAAGGCGGGGGAATGCTGCGCAGCATTTGTGCAGGAAGTGCAGAGAAATTCGATGTCTCCCACAAACAAAGCCCAAACCTGTCTGCCTGGGGGAACGCCAGTGAGCGCCATGTTTGGCCTGACGTGGCCCTAAGGCTCGGCGGCGTTTCTAGATGTCGCAGGTGTAGGCCCCTTGCCTGCTCGTGAAGCAGCAACCGCGGGTTTCTGTTGGCTGCGATAGCCAGCGAAATCTCAACATGAGATGCTAGTTTGCGCCAGCCCCCCCCCTGCAGCCCCGCGTGGGTTGTCCAGTGGGCCGGTGGCGAGTTTGTTGGTAACAACCTCGCCTTCGCTTTTCGCACAGCCTGCCCACGTTGGTCTGCTTGGCGTGTATCTGGATCGACCCGAGGTGAGGCTGAGGACGCTTCAACTCCCACCAAATGAAGGCGAACGGTCATGCAAGAGATCAGGGTGCTGAGTATACAGTGTTTTAACGATTTTGTCAAACACAGGGTATCCCGCTTTCGCGAGTCGTCAACAATGTACAGTAAAATGGTCACTAAAATCGTGTCAGCTGTGGCTCGCGCAATCTATATGCCTCCAGCAAGCGATCGATCGCGTAACTGTGGCAATCGGGAAAATTTGCCCCATAAATTCTCGATCCTGTCACATGGGGCGATTGCAATTTTGCAGTTGGCGATCGGTGTGCAACTCGATGCCTCCCCATCTTGCTATTTTGGTGGGAGTTGACACGTCCTGACATGCGTGCGCATGTTCGCAATTCGCTGTCACCACCGTATCAAATCCGTACACACCTATTGCCTATCAAGAGAAAGGATCACATTTTTCGCTATGACACTGTTTATGAGTTGTACTAAGGGCGCGTGTCTTTTGGTAGTGTATTGCAAAACTCGTATTTTTAGTTGAACTATATACATTTGAAACTAGGTCGACCAAGACTCGACTAAATCTACTCTTTTTTTTTTTTACTTGAGTCGCTGCCCCTCGCTTCACATGAATCACATGGCACACAAAAGTCTTGCTATCGAAGTTACGACCATCGAGTCGCGTCCCACTCACGTAGGTTACACGGTTGATGCTTCTCGTTGCGACGTGCCACGTACAGTGCCACGTGTGTGTTTGCGACGCCGGAAACCAGATTCGCGACAACCCTCGTTCCCACGATGAATTCTGTGACTGTCGCCGACTTCGCAGGTTCCAGGTGCATGGTCAAAAGGACATACGAGTGACTTTTCGTGCTCACATGGTTTGTGCCGAAAGCTCGTCCGTAGTTGACTGTCCTACTTCTTCAACAAAGTTTAAAGAAGGACACACGATTCTGTCAAACTATGCATATTGTGTTTGTGTAGGCTGCTAGTGGGGTAGCCCATATGGGGTACAACCCAATGTTAGGGTTAGCTTATGTACCCAACTCTTGATCAATGCATCATCCTTGTCTCTAGATTCTAACATGGTTTCAGAGCAGTAGGTCCGTAGGACCGTTTTTTTTCCGGGCCCACCTACCGCTACCCCACGCCTGTGCCTGTGCCTGTGACGTGCTGCGCTGCGCGCGCCGTCTGCCTGTAGCCTACTGCCTGCTGCCTACTGTGCCGTCTGCTGCTGCTACCGCGCAGACCTACGTCAAGCACGCTGCCTGCTACTGTCCCTCGCTGCTCGCGCCGCTCTGCTGCCTCTCACACACCGTCATCGCGGCGCACCGCCCCCGTCGAGCCGCGTGCAGCCCTGCCGAGCCGCGCGCAGCCCCATAGAGCCGCGCGCAGCCCCATAGAGCCGCGCGCAGCCCGGATCTGGCGCGCGCAGCCCCCGCCGAGCCGCGCGTGTCCCCGCCGAGCCGCGCGCAGCCCCGTCGAGCCGCGCGCAGCCCGTTTCCTGCTGCGCGCAGCCTATTCGAGCCGCGCGCGGCCCGTTTTTGGCTGCGCGCAGCCCTGTCGAGCTGCGCGCGGCCCTTTTTCAGCTGCGCGCAGCCCGCGCCGAGCCGCGCGCAGCCCGCTGCTGCCGCGCGCGACCCCCCCCGAGCCGCGCGCAGCCCCTGCCGAGCCGCGCGCGGCCTCCTGCTGCTGCGCGCAGCCCCTGCTAAGCTGCGCGCGGCCTGCTGCTGCTGCGCGCGGCCTGCTTCTGCCTCCCGCAGCCCGCGCACAGCCCACAGCAGCCGCGCGCGCTGCACTGCATAGCCTGCAGCTGCATCGGCCCCGACCTTCCACTGCTGCGGCCCCGCGCTGCAGCTCCCGGGGCCCCGACTTGCCGCTGATGCGGCCCCCACTCTGCGACTGCCGCTGAAGCGGCCCCACCCTGCAGTTGCTGCGGCCCTACTCTGCAGTCGCTGTTACGGCTCCACCGTCGCTGCAGTCGTGCGCCTACTCGGCCCTGCTCGCCCGGCGAGCACTTACTCTTCCAGCCTTTGGTGAGCACCTGCCTGCCTGCCTGCCTGCCTGCCTGCCTGGCTGCCTGCCTGCCTGCCTGCCTGCCTGCCTGTCTGTCTGCTGGCCTGCCTGTCTGTCGGCCTGCCTGCCTGCCTGCTGGCCTGCCTGCCTACCTGTCAGTCTGCCTGCCTGCCTGCCGGCCTGTCTGCCTGTCAGCCTGCCTGCCTGCCTGCCTGCCTGCCTGCCTGCCGGCCTGCCTGTCTGTCTGCCGGCCTGCCGCGCCTGCCCTGCCCGAGCTGCTGCTGCTGCTAGCTCTTAGCAAGGGACCAGATGCAGCTCCAGCAACGCTCACGCGAGTCTCTCACGCCCCAGCAGCTTAGTGAGTGGTATACTAGTTGGGGCTGTCGCGGTAGCCGTCGTAGCTGTCGCCCTGGAGCTGGTCAGTTGGGGGCCTCTAGCAGTGGCCAGCTGCAGCTGCAGCGGCGTCCACGCGAGACACTTACGTCCCGGCAGCTCCACGAGTGGTACGCTCAGTGTAGCAGGTCTACGCGTACAGTTCGCTGCCAGTACGTCATTCGCACCGGTGATAGGACTGGTCAGCCTTGCGGGACGCTTGGTCACACACAGTCCCGCTGCTTCGCCCGTCTGAGCGACGCCTGGCGTACAGTGTTTGGCGACGAGGCTGAGCTCCCCGACTGGCTGGAGCTGCTTGGACAGAGGGTAGATATCTTTGCTCCTGACTATGATGCTATTCTCACTGCCATGTATGCATTGCCTACTAGTGTTGACCGTGCCTGTTACCTGTGCGTCCCGCCTGACCCTGGTATAGCACCTGCTGCTCCCGGTACTGGTGAGGCTGCTGCCCTAGGTGCTCGTGCGTCTCCTCCTCTGGGTGCTGGTGAGGCTGCTGCTCTAGGTGCCGGTACGTCTCCTGCTCCAGGTGCTGGTGAGTCTGCTCTCTCTAGTTCTGCGCCTGCTGCGGCCTTGTACACCTTCACGCTTGACTCAGGTGCTTCTCGCTCTTTCTTTCGCGACTGCACCACACTCACGCCGCTTAGTCGGCCGGTTGCAGTCTCCCTGGCGGACCCCTCTGGGGGTCCAGTCCTTGCCCACTACTCCACGGTTCTGCCATGTCCGGCCGCCCCGTCTGGCTTGCTGTCAGGTCTTTACCTCCCCTCGTTCTCTACGAACTTGGTGAGTGGAGCTGACCTCCAGGATCAGGGGGTGCACCAGTTCACTCCTGCGAGTCAGCGGGTGACTCACTGCACGTGTGCTCGGACCGGCCGACACCTGGCCACGTTTTCCCGTGCGCCTGGCTCGAGTCTGTACACCCTGACCACTGCGTCCCCTCAGGTAGCTGCGTCTGCGTCTGCGTCTGCGTCCGGTCAGCCGACGGCCCCCTGCGAGTGTCGCGCTTTGTCGCACCAGACCCTCCTGTGGCACCACCGCCTTGGTCACCCCTCGGTGCAGCGCCTTCGTGGCATGCACTCTCGCTTCCTGGTTTCTGGTCTGCCCAGGTCTTTGCCTGCCCTGCCTCCCTCGCTTGCGCCGCCCTGCATTCCTTGCGTCGAGGGGCGGCAGCGCGCCGCTCCTCACTCCTCCTCGTTCCCTCCCACAGAGGCTCCCCTGCAGACTCTCCACCTGGACGTGTGGGGCCCAGCCCGCGTCCGTGGACAGGGCCACGAGCGGTACTTCCTGCTGGTTGTTGACGACTACACGCGTTACACCACGGTCTTTCCCCTGCGCAGCAAGGGGGAGGTCCCTGCTGTTTTGATCCCTTGGATCCGCGCTGCCCGTCTCCAGCTCCGCGAGCGGTTCGGGACGGAGTTTCCCGTCCTGCGTCTGCACTCTGACAGAGGTGGTGAGTTCTCCTCCGACCTCTTGGCAGCCTTCTGTGCGGAGCACGGCATCACCCAGTCGTTCACGCTTCCGGACTCTCCACAGCAGAATGGGGTTACTGAGCGCCGCATTGGCTTAGTCATGGAGGTCGCTCGTACCTCCATGATCCATGCGGCTGCCCCCCATTTTCTGTGGCCGTTTGCGGTCCGGTACGCCACGCATCAGCTCAACCTCTGGCCCCGTGTCTCCTTGCCGGAGACCTCGCCCACACTGCTGTGGACGGGGAAGGTTGGCGATGCGTCGCGTTTCCGGGTCTGGGGTGCTCGTGCCTTTGTCCGCGATACCACCGCGGACAAGCTCTCCGCCCGTGCAGTTCCCTGTGTCTTCCTTGGCTTTGTCCCTGACGCGCCTAGTTGGCAGTTTTACCACCCCACCTTGCGCCGTGTCTTTGCGTCTCAGGACGTCACGTTCGATGAGTCGGTTCCCTTTTACCGTCTCTTCCCCTACCGCACTGCCCCTCTCCCTCCCCCGCCGCTCTTCCTCGCTCCAGGTGCTCCCCAGGTCGACCCTCTCCCCGCTCCAGGTCCTGCTCCCTCAGGTGTGTCTCAGGTAGACCCTCCTCCCTTCCCTGCGCCGGTTGAGGTCACTGGTGACTCAGGTCCTGCTGGGGGTGGTCCTGCTCGGGGTGCTACTTCTGGGGGTGCTGAGTCTGGGGGTGCTGAGCCTGGGGGTGCGGAGCCTGGGGGTGCGGAGCTTGAGGGTGTAGAGCCTGGAGGTGCTGAGCCTGAGTGTGAGGGGTCTGGAGGTGCTGGAGCTGGTGGTTCTGGGGCTGCTGAGGGTGCTAGCGCTGGAGGTTCTGGAGCTGCTGGAGGTCCTGGTGCTGGTGGCGCTGGAGCTGCTGAGGGTGCTGGCGCTGAGGGTTCAGAGTCTGCTGTTGCGCGGTCTCCTTGGAGTAGCCGCCTTCGTCCCCGTGTGCCTCTGACCTCGCAGCAGCACGACCGGTACGGTCGCGTCAGGGTCGCGCTGCTGGAGCCCGGGGCTCTACTGCTGGAGGTACTTCTGCTGCCGTCCCTGGAGCTGGGAGTGGTGCTGGTACTGTTTCTACTGGAGGTGCTGGAGTCGCTGGTCCCGGAGGTGCTCGTACTGGAGGTACTGGAGCTGTTGGGGCTGGGGGTGCTGCGTCTGGAGGTGCTGCTGCTGGAGACACCGAGGCTGGAGACCCTGGGACTGGAGGTGCTGGTTCTGGGGGTGCTACTGCTGGAGACGTGGAGGCTGGAGACCCTGGGACTGGAGGTGCTGGTTCTGGGGGTGCTGCTGCTGGAGACGTAGAGGCTGGAGACCCTGGGACTGGAGGTACTGGTTCTGGGGGTGCTGCTGCTGGAGGCACTGGGGTTGGAGACCCTGGGCCTGGAGGTGTCGGTTCTGCTGCTGGAGGTACTGGAGCTGCTGGAGCTGCCGGTTCTGGTGCAGCTGCGCCGCCACGACTGTTCTTCGCTCCGCCGTCTCCGTCGTCTCTGCCGCCGCCTGACTCTGCTCTTCGTCAGGTTCTTACTCTCCCGTCGTCTACTGGTCTTCCGTTACAGCCAGGCTCCCCACTACCTGCTCCTTCTCCTTACACTGAGCAGACGGGTAGTCTTGCTGAGCGTCGTGAGCCTGCGTCGCGTCCTGTCTCGCCTGTTCGTCCTAGTCGTACCGGTCGTCGTGTTCCGTGTCCGCGTTCGCCGCCTGTCCCCACCGCACACCTTGTCGTCCGTCGTCCTTCCTCTGTTCCGCAGTCTGTTTCTCTGCCGTCTCCTCCTGCGTCTTCCTTGCCTCACGTTCCGGACCCTGAGTCTGACCGGTTTCGTGCTGAGCACCCTACTGTCACGCGTCTGCTCGCCACTGTTGTCACTGACCCCTCGTTTGAGTCTGCTGCTGCGACTGCTTTGGTTGCTGAGCTTGTTGACTTTGCGGCTGCCTGTCGTCTAGACTACGCTACTAGTCTTGTCGCTGAGTCTGAGTCTGTCTGTCCTCCGTCCGTCGGGGGTGAGTGTGCTCTTAGCACGGACGTCCTTGAGGACAGGCACGAGGACCTTGAGTGTCTTGCAGCCGCTGCGCCTCATCTCGTGACCATGCTGCTTGCCCCTGAGGGAGACCCGGATGCACTAGACATCCCCACCCCGCGCTCGTACGCTGAGGCGGTCGCGGGTCCCTACTCCTCTCAGTGGCAGGCAGCCATGGACGCAGAGATGGCATCCTGGAAGTCCACAGGCACCTACGTCGACGAGGTTCCCCCTCTTGGGGCGAACATCGTCAGTGGCATGTGGATTTTCAGGGTGAAGCGGCCACCTGGTTCTCCGCCTGTCTTCAAGGCACGTTACGTTGCTCGAGGCTTCAGTCAGCGAGAGGGGGTTGACTTCTTCCATACCTTCTCCCCCACCCCGAAGATGACCACTCTTCGGGTACTGCTGCACGTTGCCGCCCAGCGTGACTACGAGCTTCACTCGCTTGACTTCAGCACAGCTTTCTTGCAGGGCAGCCTGCACGAGGAGATCTGGCTGCGCCGCCCACCTGGCTTCACTGGGTCGTTCCCTCCTGGTACCCAGTGGAGCCTCCGCCGGCCAGTCTACGGTCTCCGTCAGGCGCCTCGTGAGTGGCACGACACACTGAGGACTACGCTTGCGGCTCTCGGGTTTGCGCCCTCCACAGCTGACCCGTCACTGTTTCTGCGCACCGACACTTCGCTGCCGCCGTTCTACATCCTCGTGTACGTCGACGACTTGGTCTTTGCCACTGCTGACACTGAGGCTCTCGCCCTGGTGAAGTCGGAGCTGCAGAAGAGACACACGTGCACAGATCTGGGTGAGCTGCGCAGCTACCTTGGCTTGCAGATCACCCGGGACAGAGCACGTCGCACCATCACTCTGACTCAGTCACACATGGTGCAGCAGGTCCTTCAGCGCTTCGGCTTCACCTGGTCCTCGGCACAGTCCACTCCTCTGGCTACAGGTCACTCGCTCTCAGCTCCACCTTCGGACGAGTCCGTAGAGCCGAGTGGTCCTTACCCAGAGCTAGTAGGCTGCCTCATGTACCTGATGACTTGCACTCGTCCTGACTTGGCCTTTTGGCCCGCTACGTGGCTCCTGGTCGGCACCGAAAGGTGCACTGGGATGCTGCGAAGAGGGTACTGCGCTACTTGTGCAATACATCGGGCATGGGGCTCGTGCTTGGAGGACGGCGAGATGGGGTCCTCACTGGGCACTCAGACGCGTCTTGGGTTGACGACCAGGCTACACAGCGGTCGTCACAGGGTTACACTTTCAGCCTCGGCTCTGGCTCTGTTTCGTGGCGTTCTACTCGCTCGTCTTCTGTTCTCAGCTCCAGTTGTGAGGCTGAGATCTACGCCACCGCCATGGCTGCTCAGGAGCTGCGCTGGCTCACGTACCTGCTGACCGACCTGGGAGAGCGGCCTCGTTCTCCTCCAGTTCTGTACGTTGACAACAAGGCAGCCATTGCCTTGTGTGAGGAGCACAGACTGGAGCACGGAACGAAGCACATCGCTCTGCGTTACTTCCTGGCTCGAGAGTTGCAACAGCGTGGTCAGCTTCGTCTTGCACACGTGGCCACTCGGGCCAACACTGCTGATATATTCACCAAGGCACTTCCGTCTAGTGATCATCAGCGCTTTTGTACCTTGTTGGGCCTTGTGCCTACGTTTCCACACTTGCTGTAGACTCTGCCTGTACTGTGATCTATATATATATATATATACCTGCATGCTTGCTTTTGCTAGGTAGTGATCACTGTACTTTGTTTGTTGCATATATACCTCTGCATGTGGACAGGCCTTGTGGCCCTTTGCTTGTGCTCAGTGTGTGTGGTGACGTTGTGATCCACCCTGAGCTTGTTTTGTTTCTCTTGACTGGTCTTGTGACCCCTTGTTCTCCCCCACTTTGCCTATGGGGGTGTGTCAAACTATGCATATTGTGTTTGTGTAGGCTGCTAGTGGGGTAGCCCATATGGGGTACAACCCAATGTTAGGGTTAGCTTATGTACCCAACTCTTGATCAATGCATCATCCTTGTCTCTAGATTCTAACAGATTCACCCGCTAATAGATTGGCGAGATTGACGAAAACAAAGTTACCACCAAAAGTTCAACCAAATTTCCCGAATGTCTACATCTGTTACGATATGAAATTCAATGAGAAGGCATTCTTGTGTGCTGCAGGGTCCGACTCTACCGAGTACGAAGTCGAGGCGTCAGAAGAGTCGAACCGACACCAGAAACCATCAGATCAAGACCGATGCATACAGTTAACATTCGAAATGAAAAGAGTGGGAACATGTTTGAAACTAGTTATCGCGCCGCACGGTTTGAACTTCGTTGCAATAAGGGAATGTACCCCTTAGAGTAAATGGCTAGTCTAGGTCGTTTTGTTTTCCCTATAAGACTGCTGCCGCGTTTGACGGCAAGGATTTTTATTCATTGAGTTTTGAGCTTGAGCTCCTCCTACAGACAGCGCAGATGTACCACTATTTTGACGGCTCCTATCGTAAACTGGTGGAAGACACCGACGACGCCCGACCTTAGTACTACAGTGAGTTTCTCATGGCGTACAGTGTGCTGCTGCGCAATATGACGCCTGCGGAGCAACTCGGCATCCGCTCCTACAAAGAGAGCGCCGCTCCAGCCCTGGAAGCCTGGAAGCACCTCGTTGAGGTATATCAGCCGAAGGACTCTATCACCTCCAGCAGGCTCCTGCAGCAACTCATGGAGACCAAGATGGGGCACGGGGAGAAAGCGAACTGCCATATTAACCGCAGTCCGAACATTCGTGATCAGATCACAGAGCATGGAAGCGCGATTTCGGAGGAGATCTTCGTCAACATCATCCTCCAGGGACTTGGGCCCGAGTGGAAGCCCTGCAAAGCGCTACTCCGACAACGAGGAACTATCTTAGAAGCCGCGCTATGTGCCGCTCTCCTGACTGAACAACAGGACATGGACTCGAGCAGGACAAGCTCAGCGTCGTGCCGAGAGCACCTCGCCTTCTACACAGACAATCGCGAAGAGCGACGTCAGCCAAGGCGCCATTACTGCAAAATCTTCGGACACTCAACGGACCGATGCAAATCCCGGTCCAACTATCGCCACCCAAATTCCACTCACCACAAAAACTCGGTCGGCCGACAAGATGCTCTTCATTTTCAGCCTCAACACCAAGCTTCTCGCCCTCCTACACAATACCAACAACAACAGCAGACACGAGCACCTCAAGCAGGAGCTCCCAGAAGCTTAATCGCTATCATGGCGACAAGACGTCGCCCGCGCACCGCTGAACTAGACAAGGAGGAAGAACCTCGCGGCGAGCTCATTCAACCTGAAGAAGGGTGTAACTACCCCCTCACAAAAGATCACTACTATCTGTACGACGAAGGTGCCACACCGCGGCTCGCACTACTTCTGCGCAACAACAATAACTACAACATCTGGTATCTGGACAGTTGCTGTGGTCAGCATATGGTGGGATCTGTCCGCTACATCTCAAACAGCAGCCGCGCTCCTGCCACCTACATCACTGGCGCCAACAACGAACAACTGCGCGCCAGCGCGCAAGGCATTGTGGTGCTGCAAGCTCGAGACAGCAACAGGCACATCTCTTTCAATGGCGTGCTTTACGTGCGGGATCTACGCTTCAACTTGCTGTCCGGGGGGCAACTCACATATTGCGAAGTCATGCTCGCCACAAACCCCTACACTCGCGATCTCATCCTCACCTACGCTCCCCCAGACACGCCCGTCGAGTCGCACAAATACCTCGAAAGAGCTCGCTCGCTTGGCGGTGTCTACGTACTGGACTTCGACGTTCCCAACTGCCAGGCATGATCGAACGAGCCTGTGGATAACGTTCCTCTGGACTTCCCTTACATGAACGTGAAGTCATGGCAACATTCGGACGGACGCCCATGGATTCGCCGCAGTCCCCACCTTCAAGAGATAAATTTCCACCAAGTCGGCCCCGACGGCCTCTGCACCACCTGCTTCACACCCACAGCAAGCTGCACAGAAGAAGTGGAGAGAGATCTCGCGCCAATCCAAGAAGCAGAGAGCGTCGAGGCGGAACCAGAAGGAATGACGGAAATGGAGTTGGTCATCACATCTCGTCGCGTTTGCTGGAAATGAAGAATTCAATATGACGCCGCAGGACCCTTGCGGAGATAACTACTACAACGGGAGCTAGACTACGGGTTAGGCACGGGTGCTCGTGTGATCTCTGCGTTCCTTAGTCGTTTTCCTAGTGTACACACTGCTTGCTAGTTCACGGGGAAATTTGGCAAGAGTTCTACAAGAGAAAGTTGACAATAATGGTACAATGAAGTTGGCAAGACTAGACTACATCAGAGCTAGCATGCAAGCAAGTCTACTGCCAGCGCAGCACGGTCGACCGCGTGCCAGCACGACTTGGTCGACCGCGCTCCAGCAGTGCAGAGGCGCGGCTTGCCAGTGCTGCAAGTCGACGGCGTGCCAACATCGCAGGTTGACGGCGTGCCAACGCTGCTCCCGCAGGACAGCAGCGCACCCGCTTCGCAGGTGCTCGCAGATGATTGGCGTGTAGTGCCTCGTCACCTGCACAGCGCATACACCAAGTCAACTTCGTGCTGACGACTGCTTCTGATCAGCCACGTCGACCTCGGGATACCACCACCGAGGTCGGACTCGCCAACTTCGCCTGGGCGACCGTCGCACTCCTCCGCAGAACCTCGTCACCTAGGTAACCTGGTCGACCGGGCAACCACGTCGACCAGCTGCTCCTGTGCGTGCCCGTCGACCTCCCAAGTCGACGACCACCACAAGTCGACCTTACCAGGTCGACCACGCCCCTGGTCGACCGGCCCCAGGTCGACGTCACTTCTTGTCGACCAGCTCCATGTCGACCAGCGTAGTTGTCAGCCGACCACCCAAGTCGGCTACCCGAAGTCGGCGTCACCAAGTTGACGCCCTGCTACTCGACGCCCTACTACTCGGCGTCCTGAGTCGAGGTCAACGTCGGCCCCTCCTCCGTCGACCACCAAGTTCGGTTGACCACCAGGTCGACGTTTTCCCTGGTCGACCAACCACCAAGTCGACCTCCCTGAAGTCGGCGCCACCCTGAAGTCGGCGCCCGTGCAGTGGCCCCCGCGCAGGTCGACCTCCTCGTCAACCAGCTCGCCCACTGCTGCAGGTCGGCTGCTCCCTTCACATCCGACCACGAAGTCGGCTTCGCCCAAGCGAGGACGGGGCCAACACACAACTCCCGTTGACACTCCCCTGCCGCGTTCACGCTTGGGCCCCAGCCCATACGGCAGTACTCCTCGGAGAATAGCTCATCGACGTGCACCCAACACACAGCACGTCGTCCACCACACCAGCCATGCAAGAGGGCATGGCACCTACTGCTGCACGTCGTTGTTGTCGTCGCCCACGTCAGCCAGGCGCACTTGGCCGATGGCGACGGAGCACCGGTTGAAGGCCGGATAGTGCAGTGCCTTCGTCAGGAAGTCGGCCGGCTGCTCAGCGGTCGGGATGTACTGCAACGCAAACTTCCCCTGCTTCACCATGTGCTGCAGCCAGGCCTGTCGCCGCTCCATGTGCTTGAGGTTGCCTGTCAACCCCGTGCCTTAGGCGACTGTGATGGCCGACTTGTTGTCCACCCTAAGGACAGTCGGCTTCCCGGCGTCTAGCTGCCGGAACTCTGCTAGGAGGAAGCGAAGTCGGCGTCCCTCCTTGCCGGCTTCGACGGCCGCCACGTACTCCGACTCGGTCGACGACAACGTCGCGCACTTGATGCGCTGGCTCGACCAGGAGACTGCGGCCCCTCCGTAGACGAACACGTAGCCACCCGTGCTCGTCCGGTTCTGCTTGTCGCCGGCGTCGTCGGCGTCCACGTAGCCGACTAGCTCCAACGACTCAGGTCCACCGCCGAACTCCAGGGTGGTGTCACGCGTGTTGGCGAGGTAGGCGAGGCAGTGGTCGACCTCGCGCCAGTGCTGGTCGCTCCTCACCGTGATGCCACTGCCCAACTTGCTGCAGGCGAAGGCGATGTCCGGCCTCGTCGTCGTCGCCGCGAACTGCAGCGAGCCGACCTTCTGCCGGTACTCCTCCTCTTGGCGCTCTTGAGCCTCCTCGTCGTCGAAGGTGAGCTCGGCGTAGGCGTCGATGGAGACCGGCGTCTTCGGGGTGCGCCCGGTCTGCTCCTCGTCGATGAAGCGCCTACGCAGCTTGTCGGCGTAGCCCTGCTGGTGCAGCCACAGCTTCCCCGCCGACCTGTCGCGGACGATCTCCAGCCCGAGGTACTTCTGCACTGGCGAGATCTCACGCAGCTCGAAGGCGGACTCCAGTAGTCCCTTCAGCTCCTTCAGCATCTCGGTGCTGCTGCTGGCGGCGAGCAGGTCGTCGACGTAGACCAGCACCCAGCAGGCCACTCCGTCGTCACCGTCCTTAAAGTACAGAGCCTCGTCGACCTGGCTCTTCTTCCACCCGGCACCGACCAGCACGTCGTTGAGCGCCAAGTACCACAGCAGCGGCGACTGCTTCAGCCCGTACAGGCTCTTCAACAGCTTGCACACCCGGCCGGTTCCGTCGTTGAAGTAGTCCGGCTGGGACATGTAGAGCACCCGGTCGAGCTTGCTCTGCAAGAAGGCGTTCTTCATGTTGAGCTGCATCAGGTTGAGGTCGAGGACGGCGACGATGCTGAGGAAGATCCTCAGCGTGACGTAGCTGCCCACCGGCGCAAACGTCTCGTCGTAGTCGGCGCCATACACCTGGGTGAAGCCCTTCACGACCAGCCTCGCCTTCTCGCGCTCAACGGTGTCGTCGATGTGGTACTTCGTCGTCAACACCCACCGGTTCTTCATGATGTTCACTCCAGGTGGGCGCTCGACCAGCTCCCAAGTGCCCATGTAGATGAGGCCGCAGATCTCCTCCTCCATGGCGGCCTTCACCGCCGGGCCCTTCCAGCTCGCCAAGGCCTCCTTCACCGTCATCGTCGAGATGTCCCGGCGGTGCTCAGGGTCGGCGTGCATGTCGGGGTCGAGCTCCGGAAACTCCTCATCCTCCTCGGCGTCGTCGTACGCCAGGTCGTCGTCGTCCACGTCGTACACCGTGGTGAAGGCAGCAGGGACGAAGAAATCGGGTGGCCTCCGAAGTCGACCTGACTTCCGGGGTTCAGGCGGAACCTCCACCACGTCACTCTTGGTTGACTCCTCAGCGTCCTCCCCCTCGTTGTCCTGCTGCAGCTCAGTCGACTTCCTGGCCGACTCCTCCCCTGTGGTCAGCTCCCCTGCCGTCTGCCTGGTTGCCGACTGCTCCGCGGTCGGCTTCACTATTGCCTGCTCCCCTGTCGGCTGCTCCTCCTCGACCTGCTCCTCCTCAACCTGCACTCCCACGTCGACTTGCCGCTCGACATGTCGGCCACCGGCGATGCCCTTGGCCGGCGCCGACGGCGACGTCCCACTACTCCCCTCATCGCCGGAGGCCGACAGAGGAGTCAGCCCGGGCAGATCGGCCACGAGGGGAGGGGCAGCGGTCGTAGGGGGAGGGGAAGGAGGACGGACGTCCTTGACGTTTTCAGCAGCAAGCTCGCCGACCTCGAGGAGGGGAGGCAGCGTCGCCGTCGAGGTGTCGGTCGGCGGGGTGGTCGGCGTCCGTCTGGACACCGGCCCGTGCTTCGACGTCCACTCGGCCAGCGACAGATCCTCGTAGAACACCACGTCCGACGTGGTGACCACCCGGTTGGCAGCGATGTCGAGGAGCTCCCAACCCTTGCTCGCCTCCAACACGCCAAGGTGAAGGCCCCAGTTGGCCTTCGGCTTCAACTTCCCACCACGCTGCGGCTCGGGGACGAGGAACTGCACCATGCAGCCCCACACGCGCGCCAGCGACAAGTCGGGCTTCTTCCCGGTGAGCAACTGGTACGGTGTCGTCCCCGGCGTCGCCGACCTCTCCAGGCAGTTGCGGACCCAGACAGCCTGCCGCAAAGCGAGGTGCCACCAGTGGTGCTGGACGCCCATGTGCAGCAGCATCGTCCGCACCGACTCCACCACCGTCCTCATCTCCCGCTCCGCCATGCCGTTCTGCTGCGGGGTGTACGGGCAGGTAAGATCGTGGACGATCCCCTTCCCGTCCACGAAGTCGGTGAATTGCTTCCCGAGGAACTCCCCTCTCCGGTCGGAGCGAAGCATGAGCACCGACTTCTTCGTCTGCCTCTCCACCAACACTAGCCACTTTTGGAACTCCGGCAGCGCATCCGACTTCTTGGCGACCGGCCTCACCCACACGAAGCGGGTCTTGCGGTCCTTCAGCAGCAAGAAGTACAGGCTGCCGTCCTTGGCAGCCACGCGGAACGGCCCGCACAGGTCGATGTGTACGACGGCCAGCACGTCGTCGGCTTCGAAGCCTTGGTCGGGGAAGGTGTGCCGCGCCAGCTTCCCGCCAACACACGAGACACACGGTGAGTCGGCGCCCGTCGCCGACTTGAGGTCCAGCCCAGTGGCGACCTCGTGCTTCGCCGAGCTCCGTATGGTGTCCATGCCGACGTGCGCAAGCCTCGCATGCATCCTGTCCGGCGTCGACTTCGTCTTCGAGACGATCGCCCGCAGGGCCACAACCTCCGGCGTGGGCGACGTCGACCTCGTTGAGCAGGGACGCAGGTCGGTGCAGAGGACACGCCCGGAGTACGTCGCCCGACCGAGTACCTCTCCTGCTGCCGAGACGAGCAGCATCCCGTCGCCATCCTCCTGCAGCTTCACGCCGTGCTCCTTCAGCTGGCCGGACGATAGCAGGTTTGCCCGCACACCCGGGACGTACAGCACGTCGGGGATGAGCACCTTCTTCCCAGCCTCCCCTTGCAGGGCAACAATGCCGCGGCCCTGGACGTCCTGCAGCGCCCCATTGAAGCCGCGCACGTGCTTGATGGAGCCCCTCGGCTGCAGGTCGACGAAGGCGTCCTTTGTCCCCATCAGGTGGTGGGAGCAGCCGCTGTCGAGCAGGACCACCGCCGGGTTTGCCTGCACAGCTGCCGCCACCGCCTGGAAGTCCTCTCCGGCCTCCGGCACCAGCGAGACGGTCGGCTCCACGACGCCGACCAGCGAGCACGACGCCGTCTTGTCATCCCGCGCCTTGCCGCCAGCAGAGGAGTCGGCGTCCTTCGCCGAGGTCGACTTGGGCGACTGCGTCTCCTTGCGCGGCTTGTTCCCTCCTCGACGAGGACGACGACTGCCAGACCTCCCACGGCCTCCCTTGGCGTCGTCGTCGTCGGAGTCACTGCGGTCGGGGCACTCGAAGGAGAGGTGGTCGGGGTCGCCGCACAGCCAGCACTCCCGACGTCGAACTCCTCCTCCTCCTCGACCGCTGTCCTTGGTCGACTTCTTCTTGTCGACTTCCTTGGCCGACTTCGAGCCACTGCTACCACTGCCGCCGGACTGTCCGCGCTGCCCCGGTCGACCTCCTTGCTTTGCCGGGGCGACGAGGTTCGCCTGCGCCAAGAGCTCCTGTGACCGCTCTGCCTCCTGCATCGCCTCGTCCTGCAGGATGTACGAGGTCAAGTTGTCCTCGTTGAGCGTCGTCCTAGTGCTCGGCGCCATTGACAGCCGCTTCAGAAGGTTGTAGCTGCTCGAGAGTCCCTGCATGACGTGGGTGACGTACGACGCCGTCGAGTACTGCGCGCCGGCCATCCTGATGGTGGCGAGAATTCGCCGGGCCCGGTTGCAGTAGTCGGTCGCCGTCTCCTCGTCGCCCATACGCAGGTGCGTCAGCTGCCCCTCCAGCTGGGCGATGAACAAGTCGTCGGTGACTTGGTAGGTCGACTCGATGAAGTGCCACGCCCGGTGGCCGGCGTCGAGGTACTCTCGGCACCACTTCAAGGCAATCTGCACGCCCGGCGAGCAGCACCGCGAGATGACCGTGAAGGTCAACAGCTGCACGGCACGAAACTCCGCACGCAAGTCGGGATCGTCCGGCGTCGCCACGGTGCCTCGAGCAAAGCTGATCAGCCCAGCCATCTTCGGCTGGGGCTCGATGGCTTCCTTCCAGGTAAGTAAGTCGGGTCGACCAGTGAGCGGTGGGGTGACCAAGATCCTGTCCGGCGTGAACTTGAAGTAGCCGTAGCTCGGAGCAATCCCGCCTGCCGTCACCTGAGTCGCCGACATCGGCGACAACCCGCTTCGTCGACCTCCGACATTGCCATGCGAGGAGCCTGCAGCCGCCGACGGCCGCACTTCCTGCACCTGAACGCCGCCGACTTCATCGGCGTGTATCACACCTCTCTGCCTCGACGTGCCTCCCGCACTGCTGCCGACCTGGTCACCACCGGCGTTGACGCCCACGTTTACGCCACCCTCTGTGTTCACCGGTCGATGAGACGCAGGTCGAGAAGGGTGCAACGTCGCCCACATGGTGCGAATGCCAGCCTCCACAACCGCCCAGGGGATCGTTCCGTACTCCTGGGCCGCATGGCGTGTCCTCGCGTCCTCCAGCTGTGCTTCCAGGGTCTCCATTCCCTTGGCGTCACCTACGCGCACGCTAGTGACTGCACGGCTGCCGGCCTACGAACAACTTAGGTAAGTGATGTCTACGTCGACCTGACTGAAAGGTAAGTCGTGTGCCGTCCACGCTCACCACACCATGCGGAGATAACTACTACAACGGGAGCTAGACTACGGGTTAGGCACGGGTGCTCGTGTGATCTCTGCGTTCCTTAGTCGTTTTCCTAGTGCACACACTGCTTGCTAGTTCACGAGGCAATTTGGCAAGAGTTCTACTAGAGAAAGTTGACAATAATGGTACAATGAAGTTG
This sequence comes from Closterium sp. Yama58-4, assembly GCA_947470075.1. NCBI lineage: Eukaryota > Viridiplantae > Streptophyta > Zygnematophyceae > Desmidiales > Closteriaceae > Closterium > Closterium sp. Yama58-4. The sequence continues at coordinate 325,342 of CANIUD010000294.1, read as the reverse complement.
GCAAGACTAGACTACATCAGAGCTAGCATGCAAGCAAGTCTACTGCCAGCGCAGCACGGTCGACCGCATGCCAGCACGACTTGGTCGACCGCGCTCCAGCAGTGCAGAGGCGCGGCTTGCCAGTGCTGCAAGTCGACGGCGTGCCAACATCGCAGGTTGACGGCGTGCCAACGCTGCTCCCGCAGGACAGCAGCGCACCCGCTTCGCAGGTGCTCGCAGATGATTGGCGTGTAGTGCCTCGTCACCTGCACAGCGCATACACCAAGTCAACTTCGTGCTGACGACTTCTTCTGATCAGCCACGTCGACCTTGGGATACCACCACCGAGGTCGGACTCGCCAACTTCGCCTGGGCGACCGTCGCACTCCTCCGCAGAACCTCGTCACCTAGGTAACCTGGTCGACCGGGCAACCACGTCGACCAGCTGCTCCTGTATGTGCTTATCGACCTCCCAAGTCGACGACCCCCACAAGTCGACCTTACCAGGTCGACCACGCCCCTGGTCGACCGGCCCCAGGTCGACGTCACTTCTTGTTGACCAGCTCCATGTCGACCAGCGTAGTTGTCAGCCGACCACCCAAGTCGGCTACCCGAAGTCGGCGTCACCAAGTTGACGCCCTGCTACTCGACGCCCTACTGCTCGGCGTCCTGAGTCGAGGTCGACGTCGGCCCCTCCTCCGTCGACCACCAAGTTCGGTCGACCACCAGGTCGACGTTTTCCCTGGTCGACCAACCACCAAGTCGACCTCCCTGAAGTCGGCGCCACCCTGAAGTCGGCGCCCGTGCAGTGGCCCCCACGCAGGTCGACCTCCTCGTCACCTAGCTCGCCCACTGCTGCAGGTCGGCTGCTCCCTTCACATCCGACCACGAAGTCGGCTTCGCCCAAGCGAGGACGGGGCCAACACACAACTCCCGTTGACAACCCTCCCCCCCCCCCGCTTCGGATACACTCCGCTGGGTCCTCAGAGCTAACACCACGACACTCGATGAGGAGAACCGCCCTCGTCTTTATACCCGCGATGTTTACCGCACCATCATCGACAGGACGTGGAAAGATCCTGATGCACCTGAGGAACTGAGCGTCAAAGAGGAAGAAGAAAAGGCAAGGGCAGAAAAGAAAGCAAATTTATATGAGGAGCACATTGCGGCAGGATGGGACGAAGAGTCAGCACGGCGCGGTGGCTGGGGAGACGACGACGGCACCCCAACAACGTGGGGCTTCTCTACTGGCGTATTAGGCACCATCCAAGGTTGGGGAACTGGAGGCTGGGGAGATGCAGACACCCGTAAACTCGCTGAAGGTGACCTCACCTAGGAAGAAATTGATGAGGCAGAAAGAGACATTGCTGCAGAGAGAACTCCCCCACGAGTCGTCGTCCCGCTCAGACGTCCCCCGCGCACCCTTCCCCCTCCACCTCAATCGCCTCATCGCTGGTACTATCCCTGGTCGAAGATTGAGGAGGGGAACGAACCTGCAACTCTGCCATGCGACTCGCTTGGACCAATCTCTCGCCTAGATCCATTCGCGCACCTCATCGAAGGCACCGGGACTCCGCTCAACATCATCCCCGACCGCAACATCATCGTGCTTTACCTCACAACGGCACATGCAAAAGGGAAGACAGCAGCAGAACCAGAAGCAGAGGAGCAAGACAACAAAGTAGAACCAGGAGAAGAAGAAGGACCAGTGCTCTTAATTCCTCACGAGACAGAAGCAGAAGCGACGGAGTACCACTCACGTTAACTGCGCACTCCCAAAATTCGCGAAGAGGATGATCTTTGGCATCAGCGTCTCGGCCACCCCTCGCTCCAGACGTTCAACAACTGCCTTCGCGCCAAATTTTTTCTGCGAGGAGCACTACTGCGTCCTGATGGCACGGAACCCCTCAGCACATCACACCCAACCACCTGCACCGTCTGCCCCACTGTCGCTCTCACGCACCAAGCCTACCCCTCTACAACGACTTCATTGTGCTCACCTCCGAGGGGCATCAACGGCGAACAATACACGCTCACCTTCGTGGACGCATACTCATGCCATGTCTGGATCGCCAACATTGATGTTTGCTCCAAGGCTCCCGAGATTCTCCGCATCTGGCTCGCGCACGCACAATGGGAATCAGGAAAGAAGCTGAAAATCTGGCAAACCGACGGCGCGAAGGAATTTCGCAGCCACGAGCTGGAAGGGGTTCTTGCAGAGAAGAAGATCAAGCACCAAATTTCACTCACTAACGCCCACCAGCAGCAAGGAGTTGCAAAGCGCGAAGGTGCGCGCCCTCATAAACCAGTTCGGCCTACCCAAGAAGTATTGGCCGTACGACATGAACCACGCGGTGCGCCTGCACAACCTCCTCTCCACCACGGCCAACAGGGACAACCTTTCCCCGCACATGAAATGGACGGGATCAAGGGGAGATACCTCCATGTTACGGGTCTGGGGGTGTGTGGTGCAATACCGACCGACTTCGGCGACCATTGGCAAGTTCACTCACCGCGTACGCTGGGGAGTCCACCTGGGACTCAGCTATGAGTACAAAGGCTGGCTTATTCTTGACATCGACACCAACCAGATCGTACCGGCGCGCAACATCTGTTAGAAACAATAGGAGTGGGGCCTAGGCTTAGTAGCCTAGGCCCACACTAGGAGGTAGTAGGTTGTGCCCTAGGACTAGGGTTTGTGGTATACGAAGGAGAATTGGAGAAGTGAGAATGGGAATGATGGTTGAACTAGCAAGCAGCAGGATACATATAGGAAACCCTAAGGGGTTGTACTCACTATTGAGCACCCCACTGCAGGCTAGACAAATAACATAATCTGACACACCCCCATAGCCAAAGTGGGGTGTAATCAGCACACGTGAGAAGTCACAGCAATAGTTCACAATTATCAGCAAAGCTAGTGGCAGTCACAGGAGGCCAGTGAGGAGGAGGAGGAACTGTGGAGGGAGAGAAGAGAGGAGGCGACTACTGAAGTTGCAGACACACGGGCACCAGGAGCACCAGGCTGCAACCTCCTCCAACTGTCTCACTCCCCCCTACACACACCCCCAGGGTCACCACTCGCTCCACGCCCACATCACCCCCCTAGCGCCACTCCCTCGTCTCCCACACATCCACCCCCCCGCAGCGGCAGCTGCAGCAGTGGGAGACGGAGGAGAAGGAAGGGGCGACGCACAAGGAGCACCCCCACACCCGCCACCCCCACACCCTCCTGTCCAGGGGACGCAGGGGGGGGGGGGGGGGGGGGGGGGAGGGCCGGGGCGGGAGAGCGCACGAGGGCGCAGGCAACCGCGCGTGCAGAGCAACAGCGCGGAGCAGGTAGGGTAGAGCGCACGAGGGCGCGGGCAACCGCGCGTGCAGAGCAACAGCGCGGAGCAGGTAGGGTAGAGCGCACGAGGGCGCGGGCAACCGCGCGTGCAGAGCAACAGCGCGGAGCAGGTAGGGTAGAGCGCACGAGGGCGCGGGCAACCGCGCGTGCAGAGCAACAGCGCGGAGCAGGAAGGGTAGAGCGCACGAGGGCGCGGGCAACCGCGCGTGCAGAGCAACAGCGCGGAGCAGGTAGGGTAGAGCGCACGAGGGCGCGGGCAACCGCGCGTGCAGAGCAACAGCGCGGAGCAGGTAGGGTAGAGCGCACGAGGGCGCGGGCAACCGCGCGTGCAGAGCAACAGCGCGGAGCAGGTAGGGTAGGGCGCACAAGGGCGCGGGTGAGACTGAGCGCGACTGCACAGGGTCCAGGAGCGGCGTCGCGGGCAGCTGCTGCAGAGGTCCAGAGGCGGCTGCTCCAGGGGCCAGGGGCGGCTGCTGCAGTGGCGGGTGGCTCCAGGGGCGGCTGCTGCAGTGGCGGGCGACTCCAGGGGCGGCTGCTGCAGGGGCGGCTGCTCCAGGGGCGGCTGCTGCTGTGGCGGGCGACTCCAGGGGCGGCTGCTGCAGTGGCGGGCGGCTCCAGGGGCGGCTGCTGCAGTGGCGGGCGACTCCAGGGGCGGCTGCTGCAGTGGCGGGCGGCTCCAGGGGCGGCTGCTGCAGGGGCGGCTGCTCCAGGGGCGGCTGCTGCTGTGGCGGGCGACTCCAGGGGCGGCTGCTGCAGTGGCGGGCGGCTCCAGGGGCGGCTGCTGCAGTGGCGGGCGACTCCAGGGGCGGCTGCTGCAGTGGCGGGCGGCTCCAGGGGCGGCTGCTGCAGGGGCGGGCGGCTCGAGGCGCGGGCTGGCCTGGCGCAGTCCGTACGGGCCGCGCGCGGGCCTGGCGCAGCCCGTACGGGCCGCGCGCGGGCCTGGCGCAGCCCGTACGGGCCGTGCGCGGGCCTGGCGCAACCCGTACGGGCCGCGCGCGGGCCCGACGTAGGTCGCGGGGGCCACGACGGGCGACGGGGGGCGACGCGCGGGTCCCCGTCGCCCGTCGCAGCGCCTCCCGGGGGCGACGAAACGGGGGCCGCGGGCGACGGGAACGGGGGGCCGCGGGCGACGGGAACGGGGGGGCCGCGGGCGACGGGAACGGGGGTCCGCGGGCGACGGGAACGACGCGGGGCGACGCGGGGGCGACGGGGCAGAAAGCCGCCGCGCGCCTCGGGGCGCACGGCGGGCTGAAAACCCTAGTTTCGACGCCGCGCACCACGGGGCGCGCGGCGGACAGGGAGTAGCAGTAGCAGCGGAAGCAGTGAAGTGGGCCCACAGGCCAGGAACGTTAAGCTCTGATACCATGTTAGAAACAATAGGAGTGGGGCCTAGGCTTAGTAGCCTAGGCCCACACTAGGAGGTAGTAGGTTGTGCCCTAGGACTAGGGTTTGTGGTATACGAAGGAGAATTGGAGAAGTGAGAATGGGAATGATGGTTGAACTAGCAAGCAGCAGGATACATATAGGAAACCCTAAGGGGTTGTACTCACTATTGAGCACCCCACTGCAGGCTAGACAAATAACATAATCTGACAACATCCTCTTCTACGAGCGACTCACCTTGCAGCAGTTGATTGAGGACCAACGCAGCAACGTCACACGCGCTTACGCAAACAACTGCCGCAGCTTTGCATCCCCAGAGGACGAGGCAGCAGCAGCAACAACACTTGACCGCGACCCCGCCGACAAACACCCTGGCGTTCCGCCTCGCCCATGCGACGACGACGACGACGATGACAGTGACGACGACCCCGCGCCAGGACCATCACGGCGCCAAGCTAAGCCAAACACCTCGTCACATGGCCATGAGAGTGGCGATGACGATGTGGTGGCGGTCACCCCCATAGACACCGCAGGCGCCTCCAACGTCACTGGCCTCCAGCTTCTTGGTCTACACACACCAGTCACTACCCTCACGCGCGCCGCCGAACCCAAGAATCCGCGCCAGGCCCTCACAGGCCCCCATGCCAAGGAGTGGCGTGCAGCTATGGACGCAGAGTTACAGGCGCTCCAATCACGTGACACGTGGGTTCTAGTCGATCGTGCAGCAGTGAAGGGGAGGAGGGTGCTAAGCGGAAAGTGGGTGTTTCGCCTGAAAACCAACGCTGATGGAACTATCGAGCGTGTCAAAGCACGTTGGGTCGTACGCGGTTACGACCAGCGCCACGGCATTGATTTCGACCAAACCTTCGCTCTGGTCAGCCGCCACACCTCTGTCAGGATCCTACTCGCCATTGTCGCTGCTAAGAACTTACCACTGTGGCAGATCGACGTCAAGAACGCGTTTTTGTACGCGCTGGTGGATGCAACCATCTTCGTGGAGCAGCCACACACCTACAGGGAAGGAGACCCCAGGGTCTGCCAGCTGAAGAAATCCCTCTACGAGATAAAGCAGGCGCCGCGTCTCTGGCAGCAGCACCTGCACAAAATTCTCTTGGAAATCAGCTTCAGGCAGCTGCCGCACGGCCCGGGAATGTACCGCCTTCACTTCAACGGCGACTACATCCTCCTCACCGTCTACGTCGACGACCTGCTGTATACCGGCACCTGCAACAAACTACTTAACCAGTTCGAGGAAAATCTGGTGCAACGCGTTGACATCACCATCAACCACAACGTCACTCAGTTTCTGGGCCTGAACATCACCTACGCGCCAGAAGCAATTCATCTGTCAGCCTCCAAGTACGCAGAGCAGCTGGGGGAACGCTTCAAAATTTCGCCCGCACCACTCTCAACACCTTACCACAACCCCAGCGCCAACTACAAACCGGACGACAAACCTCTGTCGCCAGCAGAACTCCAACAGTATCAGCAAAAATTGGGGTGTCTACTATTTGCCTCTGTCACCTGCCGGCTCGACCTTTCGTACATCGCCAGCCAACTGGCACAGTACTCTCGCAAGCCAGTAGCTGAGAACTAGCTCAACCTGGAGCGCGCCCTGCAGTACTTCATTTCCACACCTGACATCGGGCTCTCCTACTCCACGCTGGCAACATCCTCCTACGTGGACGCATATCATGCCGCTGATCCTACCAATCGACTTTCACGAACAGGCTTCGTCTTCCGGCTGGAGCCAACTAGGCCAATCTCCTGGAACTCGTAGAAGCAGGAGCTAGTTGCCCTATCGTCGGCTGAAGCAGAGTACATCGCAGCGACTGCCGCAGTTCGCGAAGGGTTGTACCTCGAAGGTTTTGCTGAAGGAAGCGAGAATTCCAACTTCGCCCACCTTTCGCCTCCACTGCGACAACCAGAGCGCCATCAAGATCGCGAACAAGCCAGGGTTCGTGAACCGCACGAAGCACATTGCGCTTCGACACTTTTTCGTCAAGGACGAAATTGACCAAGGCAAAGTGGACCTCGCGTACTGCCCCACTACCGAGATGGCAGCCGACTTTCTCACCAAGCGACTGCCACATCAGCAATACAAGCACTGCTCCGATCTCACGGGAGTAGTCAAGAGAGTCAGCCCTCTGCGCGCCCAGGAATGAAGGGGAGTGTTACGATATGAAATTCAATGAGAAGGCATTCCTGTATGCTGCAGGAGCTGACTCGACCGAGTACGAAGTCGAGGCGCCAGAAGAGCCGAAGCGACACCAGAAACCATCAGATCAAGACCGATGCAGGCAGTTAACATTCACTCTGACCTGAGGTTAACACTTCCGCCGCAATACTACATGCGATCAACCGTGAGCGATCCTTCGCTAAGTTCCACTTGGGATTGTAACAACACCAAATGGCACGCGCCCTAAACAGAGTGTGCGGAAGACTTTATATAAAGGATGTGATTACGGAACCCCAAGATAATGAGCATTTATAGGGTGGAAACTGTGCTAGGCGAGGGCCTCGGGACGTGCGTGGATTGGGGATGTCGCAATTGGTGCAAGGCGACTCAGAATGTGGTTCAGGCCAAAGTGTAGGCCGAACCCAAAGTGACGCGCAGTATTTGGGCTCTCCTCGCTAAGAGCCGGCTTTACAGTAATAAATTCTAAATTAATTACACTCTCCCACCTTCTAAATAAGGCCCCCTTATACGTAGTCGAGTCTTGCAGTAGCTGTGAAAACTGCAGATCTTCGGTCTAAGGCGCATCCAACGGCTCGGAAGGGCGTTGACTATCGAGTTGACGCGTGGCTGGTCATTTGACCAGGCGAATTTGACAAGGGTTGGAATGTCAGCCGTCGATGTTGATCGGACGATTGCGATCGAATGTCGAGATGAAAATCCGAGGATGAATCATAGCCGTTGAAATGGCGGATGTGAATCGGACGGTAGCGACGTAAGTGGTGTTGGCGGAATGTCCTGACGCGATGTCGGATGTCGGTGAATCGGGGACTGTCGATGTCGTTGGAGCAATCGCGAGCGTCCGTCGTGCTGTTAGAGTCTGACAAAAATGTCGGAAAACTGCCAAGTGAGAACACTCTCTCTCCCCCCCCCCTCAAAGAAAAGTAGTCCCCCAACCACCCTGACGCCGGGGGTAGTCAAGGACACTGAGTGTTATGAACCTGTCTGAATTTTAGCAGCTGCACTGTCGAAATTGCTGTCGGTTGCGAAATTTCATTGTTGTGACTTGTAAAACTCCTCAGGGTAAACAGTGTCGATGTCCATAGTAGGTGGTCGTTTTGTGATCGGTCGAAATAGACTTCATGAAGAAACTTTTCGTTGTCCTTTTGTCGCGACTCCTACTGCAGCATCTCCAGCGACTGCCACCCATAATTACCACGTGGCAGCATCAAATCATCCGACTGCTGCAGTATCTTGTTGTTAGCGCGAGGTGTTTATCGTTTGCTAAAAAGCGAAACCATCTCAAAATGTCTGTTGTCATGACTCCGGATCGTGTGTAGTTCGTGTTAGAATCCTAAGATAACTTAGGACTAGGGTTTAGGGGTGAAAGTGCAATGTCGAGAGAGTTTAGCCAAAGAGGGGTTTCAATAATGGAAGGCATACAAGATATAGTCAAGGAAAAGGGCAAATGGTGCACCACCAAGCAGGAAACTAATATAACTACACTAGGCTCTACTGTAGGCATTTATAAATGTATACGAATACATTTCAACAGTTCGTCATCGAAGACCTTTGCGGAAATAGCAAAGTAGTTGTAGCTCATCAGCGACGTTCGGCAAGAAGGGCGGATCACGTAAGTGACTTGTGTCAGACTTGAAAACTTAGTCGAAAAAAATCGAACTCAGGTTTTGATGACGTTAACACCACTAGCAGCTTTGTCGTAACTTGCCGAGGCCTTTATCGCAATTCTCCGAAAACTCACGGGTAGTGGCAAAAAACATCTGATGGTCCTTTCTTGACCCCCGATTTGTTTTTTCCAAAGTCGAACTTGAACTCCCGATGACGTCAGCTACCTCGGCAACGTTGTCGTGACTCGCCGAAAACCTCCGGGCAGGGGCGAAAACAGCTGTCGCCTTCTCTCCCCACCTGTTGCAAAAATTCTCCCGATGTTGTCCCCGAACAGCTTCCGAATTGCACGGCTACTCCCCTTCACGACGATTTCTTGGGGTTTCAGTTGACAACGCACGGTTTTCGAAACTGCACGCCAAATGCGCAGTTTCATCGCTTCTGGGGCAGGGTTACTGCCCGTTTTTTGTTTACAGTGCAGAGTTAGTGCGATTTCTACGCAGTTCGATGCTCATTGGTCTAAATATCCGAAAACTACAAGCCTACTGTGTAACAGAAAAAATATTTAACTCAGTCAGGTGTTTCACAATTTTCACGCCCATATAGAGACTGCATCAATCCTAAACACCCATTCGCGTGGTGTTTAGGGTTGATGCTCCCTCGATGGCGGCCATTAAAAAATATATATATATAAAACCCGTTGCAAAGGCAATCAGCCCTGAACACTTTCGGCCAATGTTTAGGGTTGATGCTCCCTAAACACTTCCGCCCGGTGTTTAGGGTTGATGCTCCCTAAACACTTCCGCCCGGTGTTTAGGGTTGATGCTCCCTGAACAGCATGCCATCCGAGAGGGTAATATATTTTCGTCTGCCCAAAATTCAGGTGCAAACAGTTCGATGGCCGTCAATCCAACCGGAGTTGTCGGTCCGTCAACATTTTGACCAATAAACATAGAAATCTCACTAACTATGCGCTGTGATCGAAAACTGGGCACTAACAGTGCGCCAGAAGCGACAATGCTGCGCTTTTTTCGTATATTTTCAGTAACAGTGTGGGATTAACTTAAAACCCCGATTTCTTCGTGCACTTAGTCAAGCGCTGTTGCGACCCCGTCATGGGCACGGATATGTCGGCTTCACCACCGACTCCGTTATGACTCCTGCTCAGAACTGCTCGTGGCACCCGCATTTGTCGGAAATTGAAACCTCACCACGTAAACCTTGGTCGCCCGCAGGTTGTCCTCCGAAAAAAATCGGTGTGTCTAGCATGGCCACACGTCTCCATTTTTATCACTTGTGGTTACCCACACTAGCAACCCACCAAGAGGAGGCACATTCTCGTGTGGAACACAGAACTATGGGCCTACCTAGCCCGCATCAACGCCGCATATCTCGCCGTAGAACTTCCCCAGGTAACTCTTGAAATACACCATAAAATGGTTAAACAACTGGCGAGAAGACGTTCACTCGTCTCCGACCGTATGAATCTCGACCGAAAATCATGGTTGCGGCAACAAGTCCCGAAGTCTTTTCCGCCGAGTCGCTCCGACGTTTTCGTGGTGCTGTCACGTTCACCGATCTCCATGCGGAGATAACTCAATCAATGGGAGCTAGACTACGGGCTAGGCACGGGGTAAAAGTGATCGTAGCGTTCGTTTCTTAGTCGTTTCCTTGTGCTCTTACTGCTTGCTAGTTCAAGGGGAAGATTGGCAAGAGTTTCACTATGGAAAGTTGACATCAATGGTACAGAATGATAGCAACAAAGTTGGCTAGTCTGACTACATCAAGGCTAGCATGCAAGCAGGTCGACTGCCAGTGCAACATGGTCGACCGCGTTCCAGCGCGACTTGGTCGACCGCTCACCAGCGGCACAAAGTTGAGGCCCGCCAACGTTGCAAGTCAGCGGCGTGCCAACAACACAAGACGAAGGTGTGCCAAAGTCGCACCCACAGGACCGCAGCGCACCCGCCTCGCAGGCGCGTGCAGATGATTGGCGGGCTGTGTCTAGTCACCATCACAGTGCAACCACCAGATCTTCCTCGTGCTGGCAACTGCACCTGATCAGCCACGTCGACCTCGGGATACCACCTCCGAGGTCGGCTTCGCCAGAACTAACCCGGCGACCGTCGCACACCTCCGGAGAACTCCGTCGCTCGGGCAACCAGGTCGACCCGGCAACCTCGGCGACCCACAGCTTCAGTGCGTGCTCGGCGACCACCCACGTCGACGACCACCACCAGCCGACCACACCAAGTAGGCCACCCTAGGTCGACGTCACAAAGTTGACGCCCTCCAGGTCGACCTCTCCAAGTCGACCGCCCGAATTCGGCGCTCTCCAAGTTGGCGCCATCCCCAGGTCGACGTCGGCGCTCGTTGACCAGCAGGTTGTAGTCGGCTGCCGGCTCCCCTAGGTCAGCAGCATAGACCAGCTTGCCCAAGTCGGCGCACTGCTGTAATTCGGCTGCACCTCCCGCACACCCGACCACGAAGTCGGCTCTGCCCAAGCGAGGACGGGGTCAACAACAAGTCCTGTTGACACTCCAATGCCGCGTTCACGCTTGTGCCTCCAGCCCAGACGGCAGCACAACTCGGAGAATAGCCCGTCAGTCGGCGTGCACACATCTCGCAGCACGCCGGTCACCGCACCAGCCATGTAAGAGGGCATGTCACCTACTGCTGCACACCGTCGTCGCCGTCGCCCACGATGGCCAGGCGCACTTGGCCGATTGCGATGGAGCACCGGTTGAAAGCCGGATAGTGCAGCGCCTTCGTCAGGAAGTCGGCCGGCTGCTCGGTGGTCGGGATGTACTTCAGCGAAAACTTCCCCTGCTTCACCATGTGCTGCAGCCAGGCCTGTCGCCGCTCCATGTGCTTGAGGTTGCCCGTCAACCCCATGCCTTCGGCGACCGTGATGGCCAAATTGTTCTCCACTCGAAGGATGGTCGGCGTCCCAGTGTCCAGCTGCCGGAACTCCGCAAGCAAGAAGCGAAGGCAGCGTCCCTCCTTGCCGGCTTCCTTGGCCGCCACGTACTCCGACTCGGTCAACGACAGCGTCGCGCACTTGATGCACTGGCTCGACCAGGAGACCGCGGCCCCTCCATAGACGAACACGTAGCTTCCCGTGCTTTTCCGGTTCTTCTTGTCGCCAGCGTCGTCGGCGTCTACGTAGCTGACCAGTTCCAGCGACTCTGGTCCACCGTCGAACTCTAGGGTGGTGACGCGGGTGTTGGTGAGGTAGGCGAGGCAGTGGCCAATCTCGCGTCAGTGCTGGTCGCTCTTCACCTTGAGGCGCTGCCCAGCTTGCTGCAGGCGAAGGCGATGTCCGGCCTCGTTGTCGTCGCCGCGAACTGCAGCGAGCCGACTTTCTGCCGGTACTCCTCCTCCTGGCGCTCCTGTGCCTCCTCATCGTCTAAGGTCAGCTCGGCGTAGGCGTCGACGGAGACCGGCGTCTTCAGGGTGCGCGTGGTCTGCTCCTCGTCGATGAAGCGCCTACGCAGCTTGTCGGCATAGCCCTGCTGGTGCAGCCACAGCTTCCTCGCTGGCCTGTCGCGAGCGATATTCAGGCCGAGGTACTTCTCTACCGGCGTGATCTCGCGCAGCTCGAAGGCGGCCTCCATCAGCTCCTTAAGCATCACAGTGCTGCTGCTGGCGGCGAGCAGGTCGTCGACGTAGGCCAGCACCCAGCAGGCCACACCATCCCCGCCGACCTCGAAGTAGAGCGCCGTGTCGACCTGGCTCTTCTTCCAGCCAGCGCCCAGCAGCACACCGTCGAGAGCCCTGTACCATAGCAGCGGCGACTGCTTCAGCCCGTAGATACTCTGCAGCAGCTTGCACACCCAGCCTATCCCGTCATTGAAGTAGTCCGGCTGGTACATGAACAACACCCGGTCAAGCTTGCTCTGCAGGAAGGCGTTCTTCATGTCGAGCTGCATCAGGTTGAGGTCGAGGACGGCGACGATGCTGAGAAAGATCCTCAGCGTGACCGTCGTAGCTGTTCACCGACGATGCTGAGAAAGATCCTCAGCGTGACGTAGCTGCTCATCAGTGCGTACGTCTCATCGTAGTCGACGCCATATTCCTGCGTGAAGCCCTTCACAACCAGCCTCGCCTTCTCGCACTCGGCGATGTGCTGATGAGATTGCGGATCTCCTCGTCCATGGCGGCCTTCACCGCCTTGCCCTTCCAGCTTGCCAACGCCTCCTTCACCGTCATCTTCGCAATGTCCCAACGGTGCTCGGGGTCGGCGTGCATGTCATGGTCGAGCTCCGGCAGGTCGTCGTTGTCGTCCTTGGCATCGTCATACGGCAGGTGGTCATCGTCGTTGTCGTACGCCATAGTGTAAACAGACGGTGGCACGCACACATGGAAGGCCAGGAAGTCGGGCGGCCTCCGAGCTCGGCCTGAACGCCGTAGTCCAGGCGAGACCTCCACCACATCGCTGTCGGTGGACTCCTCGGCGCCTGGCTGCACTCCTCCATCCTCACCGGCGTCACTGCCTTGCCAATGACTCCTTCGGCAGTTGCACCTCCTCGGTCTGCTCCTCCCCTGTCGTCGTCAACTTCACTCCGACGCCGATTTGCTGGGCGTCACGTCGGCCACCGGCAATGTTCTTGGCTGGCGCCATAGGCGACGCCCCACTTCTCCCTTCATCGCCGGAGGACGACACCGGAGGCAGCCCACGCAAGCCGGCAACGAGGGGAGGGCCAGAAGGGGTAGGGGAAGGGGAGGAAGGGCGGACGCCCTCGGCGTCCTCATCAGCAAGCTCACCGACCTCGGCGAGCAGAGGGAGCGTCGCCGTCGAGGTGTCCGTCGGCGGGTTGATCTGCGGCCGCCCCGACGCCGGCCCATGCTCCGACTACCACACCTCCAACGACATCGTTTCATAGAACACCACGTCCGACGCGGTGACTACCCGGCTGTCGGTGATGTCGAGGAGCTCCCAGCCCTTGCTCTCCTCCGACACGCCGAGATGAAGGCCCCACCGGGCCTTCGGCTTCAGCTTCCCACCACGCTGCTGCTCGGGGACCAGGAACTGCGCCATGCAGCCCCACACACGGGCCAGCGACAGGTCGGGCTTCTTCCCAGTGAGGAGCTGGTACGGCGTGGTCCCCAACGGCAGCGACCGCCGCTCCAGGCAGTTGCGGACCCAGACGGCCTGCCGCAGAGCGAGGTGCCACCAGTGGTGCTGCACGCCCATGTGCAGCAGCATCGTCCGCACCGACTCCACCACCGTCCGCATCTCCCGCTCAGCCATGCCGTTCTGCTGCGGGGTGTAGGGGCAGGTCAGTTCGTGGAAGATCCTATTGTCGTCCACGAAGGCGGTGAACTCCTTCCCGAGGAACTCCCCTCCCCGGTCAGAGCGCAGCATCAGCACCGACTTCTTCGCCTGCCGCTCAACCACCACCAGCCACTTCTCGAACTCCCGCAGCACGTCCGAATTCCTGGCGACCGGCTTCACCCACACGTAGCGGGTCTTGCAGTCCTTCAACAGCAGGAAGTACAAGCTCCCGACCTTGGCCGCCACCCGGAATGGCTCGCAAAAGTCGATGTGCACGACGACCAGAGCTTCCTCGGCGTCCGAGCCCTTGTCGGGGAAGGTGTGCCGCGCCAGCTTCCCGCCGACGCACGAGACACACGGAGAGTCGGTGCCGGCCGACGGCTTGATGTCCAGGCCGGTGGCGAGTTCGTGCTTCGCCGAGCTCGTGATGGTGTCGCTGCCGACGTGCGCAAGCCGTGCATGCCACCTTGCCGGTGTCGACTTCGTCGCCGAGACAATCGCCTGCATTGCCACCTCCTCCGTCGTGGCCGTCGGCGTCCTCGCCGTGCAGTGGCGCAGGTCGGTGCATAGGACCCGGCCGGTGTGCGTCGCCCGACCGAGCACGCCCCCCGCCGCCGAGACGAGCAGCATCACGCCGTCGTCCGTCAGCTTCACGCTGTTCTCCTTCAACTGGCCGGATGATAGTAGGTTCGCCTGCATGCCTGGGACGTAGAGCACGTTGGGATGTTTCCCAACTTCGCCTTACAGGGCGACGGTGCCACGGCCGCGAACGTTCTGGAGCGCCCCATTGAAGCCGCGCACGTGCTTGACGTTGCCGCTCGGCTCCAGTTCGGCGAAGGCCTCCTTTGTCCCCATCAGGTGGTGCGAGCAGCCGCTGTCGAGCAGGACCACCGCCGGGTTCGCCTGCACAGCTGCCGCCACCGCCTGGAAGTCCTCGCCGGCCTCCGGCGCCAGCGAGACTGTCGGCTCCATGACACTGACTAGCGAGCACGATGCCACCTGGTCGTCTCGCCCCTTGCTGCTAGTAGAGGAGTCGGTGTCCTTCGCGAGGTCGAATTGTTCGACTGCTTCTCCTTGTGAGGCTGCTAACCTCGACGTGGACGACGGCTGGCCGACCTCCCGCGACTTCCCTTGGCGTCATCGTCGTCCGAGTCACTGCGGTCAGGGCACTCGAAGGAGAGGTAGTCGGTGCTGTAGCAGATCCAGCACTCCCGACGCCGACTTCCTCCTCCTCGATTGCCATCCTGAGCCGATTTCTTGTCAGCGTTCTTCGCCAGCTTCCCGCCACTACTTCCACCGCCGTCAGACTGCCCGCGCTGCCCTGGTCGTCCACCTTGCTTCGAGGGGGCGGCGTAGTTCACCTGCGGCAGGAGCTCTGTGGACCGCTCGGCCTCCTACATCACCTCGTCCCTGAGGATGTACGAGGTCAGGGAGTCATCGTTGAGCATCGCCTGCGTGCCCGGCACCACCGACAACCGCATCATGTGGTTGTAGCTGCTCGGGAGCCCCTTCAGGACGTGCGTGATGTACGACAACGTCGAGTATTATACGCCGGCCATCCTCATGTTGCCGATAAATCGCCGAGCCCGGTTGCAGTAGTCAGTCGCAGTCTCGTGCTCCCCCATCCGCATGTGCGCCATCTGCTCCTCGAGCTGGCCGATGTACAGGTCGTCAGTGACCTGGTACGTCGACTCGATGAAGTGCCACGCCTGGTGGCCGGCGTCCAAATAGTCCCTGCATGACTTCAAGACGATCTGCATGCCCGGTGAGCAGCACCGCGAGATGACCGTGAAGGTCAACAGCTCCACCACGCGAAACTCCGCACGCAGCTCGGGATTGCTCTCCGGCGGCGACTCCACGGTGCCGTCGGCCCGGCCATCTCCAGCTGGGGCTCGATGGCTTCCTTCCACGTGAGGATGTCGAAACGACCGCCTAGCAGGGGGGTGACGGAGATCCTGTTCGGCGTAAACTTGAAATAGCCGTAGGACGGTGCTATTCCGCCTGGCGACTATGGCATCATTCCGCTGCGACGTCCTCCGACGTCGCCCTGCGAGGCCCCTGCAGCCGCCGACGACTGCATCCCTCGCGCCTGAACGCCGCCGACTTCACCGGCGTGTATCACTCCTCTCTGCCTCGACGTGCCTCCCGCACTGCTGCCGACCTGGTCACCGACGTTGCCACCCACGTTGACGCCGCCTTCGCTGTTCACCGGTCAAGGAGAGGCTGGTCAAGAAGGGTGCTTCGTCGCCCACACAGCACGGATGTCAGCCTCGATGACCGCCCAGGGGAGTGTCTCCCCATACTCACAAGCCTCGTGACATCTCCTCGCATCCTCCAGCCGTGCCTCTAGGGTGTCCACCACCCCCGCGTCACCTACGGTGCCTACCATGGTGACTAACCCACAGGTGTCGGCCTACGAACACGATAGGTAAGTGCAGAAGTCGGCTAGACCGAAGGTAAGTTGCGGTGTCGTCCACGCTTACCGCACCATGTGGAGATAACTCAATCAACAAGAGCTAGACTACGGGCTAGGCACGGGGTAGGAGTGATCGTAGCGTTCGTTCCTTAGTCGTTTTCTTGTGCTCTTACTGCTTGCTAGTTCACGGGGAAGATTTGGCAAGAGTTTCACTAAGGAACGTTGACAACAATGGTACAGACTCATAGCAACAAAGTTGGCTAGGCTGACTACATCAGGGCTAGCATGCAAGCAGGTTGACTGCCAGCGCAGCACGGTCGACCGCGTTCCAGCACGACTTGGTCGACCGCGCTCCAGCAGCGCAAATTTGCGGCCCGCCAATGTTGCAAGGCGGCGGCGTGCCAACAACACAAGTTAACGATGTGCCAACGTCGCACCCGCAGGACAGCAGCGCACCAGCCTCGCAGGTGCGCGCAGATGATTGGCGGGCTGTGTCTTGTCACGTTCACAGTGCACCCACCAGATCGTCCTCGTGCTGGCAACTGCACCTGATCAGCCACGTCGACCTCGGGATACCACCTCCGAGGTCGGCTTCGCCAGAACTACCCCGACGACCGTCACGCACCTCCGCAGAACTCCGTCACCCGGGTAACCTGGTCGACCGGGCAACCCCGGCGACCCACAGCTTCAGTGCGTGCTCGGCGACCACCCACGTCGACGACCACCACCAGCCGATCACACCAAGTCGGCCACCCTAGGTCGGCGTCACAAAGTTGACGCCTTCCAGGTCGACCTCGCCAGGTCGACCGCCCGAACTCGGCGCCCTCCAAGTTGGTGCCATCCCCAGATCGACGTCGGCGCTCGTCGACCAGCAGGTTTTAGTCGGCTACCGCCTCCCCTAGGTCGGCAGCGTAGACCAACTCGCCCAAGTCGGCGTCACCCACTGCTATAATTTGGCTGCACCTCCCGCACACCCGACCATGAAGTCGGCTCCGCCCAAGCGAAGACGGGGCCAACAACAACTTCCGTTGACACTCCACACACGCCTAAATTCCACGAGGCAGATTTCAGGTATCCTTGGCGATGCACACCTCCGCCGCGCCTCTTTACGTAAAAGCCAACCCTTTCAGGCGTCCCCAAGTAGACCCTGAATTTGCAGAGAAGTTGTGCACAGGTCTGAAAACGACTTCCGTCCCACACTGTGCCGCTCTTGCCGAAAAACACCCACAACGCACCCTCCTGCAGCAACACCGCTGCACACGGGCGGGACGACGGTAGACCCCCACTTGCTTCGGGCAGTCGTCACGCCGCCTCTCCTCGCCGTCGTTTTTTCTGACGCAAATCACCATGCGCCCGGCTTGCTCGGCCAGCTGTCGTTTTACACGTGCTGCTTCCCGAAATCTTCGCGCATAGTGACGACGCGCCACTTGCCTAAGGCCTCCAACGAACTCGTGCACAACATGACACAGAAGCTCGACGCCACGTGCGTAGTTGACGACCACGTGCCGACACCAACTCGAACCACAGACGCTTCCGATTGGTTGTGCACTGACGACGACCCTGCCGACTTCAGCTGCTACACAGAATCAGCACCGAAATTTAGGAAAACGAACGCTTTAACTCACGCATTTAATGCGATGACAGCCATTGCTGTCCGCCACCCGGGGGGAGGGAGGCCACGGTCAATCTCGACCGCCAAGGACAAGGATCTGTCGGTGCTGAAGGATCGCCTGTAAATTCTATGGCCGCTAGGAGCAACTACCTGTTCTCCTAGCCGGCTAGTGCGCAGCCCCTAACAGTGGCAACCTTCCATGCCCCCCCCCCCCCCCCCTTTGAGGGGCAGGGCTTCAGATTCGTTTTGGGCCACCCTTAATAACCAGGGTTCTAGGTATAATCAATCCTGATGCGTAGGGTAATTTTTTTGTTTCCCTGACAAATGCAGGGTAAAAAAATTGTAAGTCTGTTTGGCCAGGGTAATTTTAAAAAAATAACTTGTACAAATAATGCTAAGTAGTCAACTTTAACAGTTAGTGGTTCATTTGGTTTGATTATGATTTCGATCTGAACGGTCGCAGGTTCGAGTCTCGCTGTTGGGAGTATTTTGCAGGGGCCTGTACAGTGTTTCGTTTCGCTATGGAGCATTCGGTATCGGTGATGCAGTTCACAAGCAAGCGGTCACAAGACCAGTTCACATGCAGGTTTATAACAAAGCAAGAGATACAGTGATCACAACCTAGCAAAAGTAAACAAGTAGGCATATATATATAGTGATCACAGTACAAGCAAGGTCAAGAGGTAAGCAAGTGAGGCCCAGTAGGTACAAGGCCTAGCAGCGTGCAAAAGCGCTGATGGTCACAAGGCTGAAGCGCCTTGGTGAACACATCAGCAGTGTTGGCCTCCGTGGCCACGTAACGCAGACAAAGCTGACCACGCTGCTGAAGCTCTCGAGCAAGGAAGTACCGCAGAGCGATGTGCTTCGTTCTGTGCTCCAGTCTGTGCTCCTCACACAAGGCAATGGCAGCCTTGTTGTCGACGTACAGCACTGGAGGAGAACGAGGCCGCTCTCCGAGGTCGGTCAGCAGGTAGGTCAGCCAGCGTAGCTCCTGAGCAGCCATGGCTGTGGCGTAGATCTCAGCCTCACAACTGGAGCTGAGAACAGAAGAAGAGCGAGTAGAACGCCAAGAAACTGAGCCAGAGCCAAGGCTGAAGGTGTAACCCTGGGACGACCGCTGAGTAGCCTGGTCGTCTGCCCAAGAAGCGTCTGAGTGCCCTGTGAGAACAACCCGGTCTCGCCCTCCAAGCACAAGCCCCATGCCCGACGTACTGCACAAGTAGCGCAACACCCTCTTAGCAGCATCCATGTGCTCCTTCCGGTGACGGCCAGGAGCGACATAGCGTGCTAGGATGCTAAGAGGGTATGCAAGGTCAGGTCGAGTGCAGGTCATCAGGTACATGAGGCAGCCCACAAGCTCTGGATACGGGCCACTCGGCTCTACGGACTCATCCGAAGGCAGAGCTGAGAGCGAGTGACCGGTAGGCAGAGGAGTGGACTGAGGCGAGGAGTACGTGAAGCGGAAGCGCTGGAGAACCTGCTGCACCATGTGTGACTGAGTCAGGGTGATGGTGCGCCGTGCTCTGTCCCGGGTGATCCGCAAGCCAAGATAGCTCGTCAGCTCACCCAGGTCTGTGCACGTGTGTCTCCTCTGCAGCTCCGACTTCACGTGAGCGAGTGCCGCGGTGTCAGCAGTGGCAAAGACCAAGTCGTCGACGTACACGAGGATGTAGAACGGCGGCAGCGAGGTGTCGGTGCGTAGAAACAGCGACGGGTCAGCAGTAGAGGGAGCGAACCCAAGAGCCGCAAGTGTCGTCCTCAGTGTGTCGTGCCACTCACGTGGCGCCTGGCGGAGACCGTAGACCGGCCGCTGAAGCCTCCACTGGGTGCCAGGAGGAACTGACCCAGTGAAGCCAGGGGGGCGGCGCAGCCAGATCTCCTCGTGCAGGCTGCCCTGCAAGAAAGCAGTGCTGAAGTCAAGAGAGTGAAGCTCGTAGTCGCGGTGAGCGGCTATGTGCAGCAGCACCCGAAGAGTAGTCATCTTCGGGGTGGGGGAGAAGGTCTGAAAGAAGTCTACTCCCTCTCGCTGACTGAAGCCTCGAGCCACGTAGCGCGCCTTGAAGACAGGTGGAGAACCCGGCGGCCGCTTCACCCTGAAAATCCACATGCCACTGACGATGTTCGCCCCAGGAGGGGGAACCTCGTCTACGTAGGTGCCTGTGGACTTCCAGGAGGCCATCTCTGCGTCCATGGCTGTCTGCCACTGAGAGGAGTAGGGACCCGCCATCGCCTCAGCGTAAGAGCGTGGGGTCGGGATGTCTGGTGCATCCGGGTCTCCCTCAGGGGCAACTAGCAAGGACACGAGACGGGGCAAAGCAGCAGCAAGGCAGTGGAACTCCTCCTGTCTGTCCTCAAGGACGTCCGTGCCGAGGGCACACTCACCCCCGACGGACGGAGGACAGGCAGACGCAGACTCAGACCTAGCGACAAGGCTGGCAGCGTAGTCTAGGCGACAGCGAGCAGCAAAGTCAACCAACTCAGCGACCAGAGCAGACGCAGCAGAGGACTCAAAGGTCGGGTCAGTGACAACTGTAGCGAGGAGACGCGTAACAGTGGGACTGGCAGCACGACGGGAGTCAGACTCCGGGTCAGGAAGAGTAGGAAGAGAGGACGCAGGAGGAGACGGCAGCGGGACACGCTGCGGAGCAGTGGAGGGACGCAGAGTCATGTAGTGAGTGCCAGGGACAGGAGGAGGACGCTCACGTGGGACACGACGACCAGTGCGAGCAGTACGAACAGGCGACGCAGGACGAGACTCAGGCTCACGACGCTCTGTAAGACCTCCTGTGGGACCAGCGTAAGGGGAGGGAGCAGGGAGAGGCGAGGCAGGCGGTAACTGTGACTGCGGCTGGACAGGCAGAGGACACTCGACGGAGGGAGGAGGACTAGGAGGAGGAGCCTGACCAAGAACCTGCTGAAGGAGCGGTACGAAGTACGGTCGCGGCCGCGCAGCGTCTCCAGAAGCAGCAGGGACACCAGTGGCAGCCCCAACGCCCGAGTCCTCAGCACCAGCAGCAGCTCCAACGCCCGGGTCCTCAGCACCAGTAGGAGCTCCAACGCCCGAGTCCTCAGCACCAGCAGCAGCGCCACCGGTCGGGTCCTCAGCACCAGCAGCAGCTCCAGCCCCCAGGTCCTCAGCACCAGCAGCAGCTCCAGCGTCCGGGTCCTCAGCACCAGCAACAGCACCACTGCTCGGGTCCGCAGCACCAGGAGCACCACTACGAAGACTGCAGCGCCGCGTGTACCACTCGCGGATCACCTGAATGGGGGGGAGCTCCTGGGTAGGAGGGGAAGTACCGGGACGAGCTCCAGAAGCACCTCTCGGGAGGCGGCAGTACTCGAGGTACCTCTCCTGCAGCTGCTGGGAGGAGAGGGCTCCTCCAGGTGGAGCACGCTCAGGCTCAGCACCCCCAGACTCAGCACCCCCAGACTCAGCACCCCCAGGCTCCGCACCTCCAGGCTCCGCACCTCCAGGCTCAGCACCCCCAGGCTCCGCACCTCCAGACTCAGCACCCCCAGGCTCCGCACCCTCAGACGCAGTACTCCCAGGCTCAGCACCCCCAGACGCAGGACGCGAGTCAACAGCTACCTCGACAGGCTCACCCGGGTCTACCTGGGACACACCTGAGGGAGCGGCACCCTGAGGGGGGAGGGGGTCTGGTACCTCAGCACCTGGAGCGAGGAAGAGAGGCGGAGGGGGGAGCGGGGCAGTGCGGTAGGGGAAGAGGCGGTAGAAGGGGACGGACTCGTCAAAAGTGACGTCCTGAGAGGCCAGAACCCGGCGCGAGGTGACGTGGTAAAACTGCCAACCAGGCGCGTCGGGAACAAAGCCAAGAAAGACACAGGGAACAGCGCGACGCGAGAGCTTGTCCGCGGACGTGTCGCGGACAAAAGCTCGAGATCCCCAGACCCGGAAACGCGACGCATCGCCAACCTCTCCCGTCCACCGTAGAGTCGGGGAAGTCTCCGGCAAGGAGACACGGGGCCAGAGGTTGAGCTGATGCGCTGCGTACCGGACCGCAAACGGCCACAGAAAGTGGGGAGCAGCCGCATGGGTCAGGGAGGTACGAGCGACCTCCATGACCAAGCCAATGCGGCGCTCAGCGACCCCATTCTGCTGTGGAGAGGCCGGAAGCGTGAACGACTGCTCAATGCCGTGCTCAGCACAGTAGGCTGCCAAGAGGTCGGAGGCGAACTCACCACCCCTGTCAGAGTGCAAGCGCAGGACAGGAAAGTCCGAGTGAAAGCGCTTGGCTAGCTGGAGACGGGCTCGGCTGATCCAGGGGATCAAAACACCAGGGACGTCACCCTTGGCGCGCAAGGGGAAGACCGTGGTGTAGCGCGAGTAGTCGTCAACAACTATCAGGAAGTACCTCTCCTGACCCTGACCACGGACGCGGGCTGGGCCCCACACGTCCATGTGGAGCGTCTGCAAGGGAGCAGTCGTCGGGGGAAAGGAGGAGGAGTGAGGAGCGGCGCGCTGCCGCCCCTCGACACAGGGAATGCAGTCAGGAGCAGGGGAGTCGGGAAGGGGAGGGAGCACCCTGGGAAGACCAGCAACAAGGTCCCGTTTGTGCATGGCCCGAAGGCGCTGCACAGACGGGTGACCAAGGCGGTGGTGCCAGAGGACAGTCTCATGCGCCAGAGAGCGACATGAGCAGGGGGCGGACAGCTGACCTGACGCAGACGCAGACGCAGCCACCTGAGGGGACTCAGTGGTCAGTGTGTACAGGTCCGACCCCGGCTCCCGAGTGAAAGTAGCCAGGTGGCGGCCCGTCCGAGCACACGTGCAATGTGTCACACGCTCGTAGGCAGGGGTGAACTGGTGAACACCCCCGTCCTGCAGAGCACAGCCCGCCACCAAGTTCGTAGAGAACGAGGGGAGGTAGAGACCTGAGAGCGTGCCGGACGGAACCGCTGGACACGGAAGTGTAGTGGAGGAGGTCGCAATGACCGGACCCCCTGAGGGGTCAGCAAGAGAGACAGCAACTGGCCGAGCGAGTGGCTCAAGGACAGTGCGGTCACGAAAGAAAGAGCGAGAAGCACCTGAGTCCAGTGTGAAGGTGTGCAGTGCTGCAGTCGACTCAGTACCAGGGGGCACAGACGCACTAGCACCTAGGGCAGCAGCCTCACCATCACCTGGGGTAGCAGACACGCGAGCACCTGGAGCGGCAGACGCACTAGCACCTAGAGCAGTAGGCTCACCAGTATCTGGAGTAGCAGACACGCGAGTACCGGGAGTGGTAGCCTCACCTGCTCCGAGGGCAACAGACGTACTGGCACCGAGAGCGGCTGCCTCACTCACAGAGCGACTACCACTACGGCCACCCCGACTGCTCAAACCGGCGTACCACTCACGAGCCTGCTGGAGCAGAAGAGGGCACGGCTGCTGCACCTGTCCACTACCGGAGCCTCCCGAACGACGGACGCCAGAGCGACTACCACTACGGCCACCCCGACTGCTCAAACCGGCGTACCACTCACGAGCCTGCTGGACCAGAAGAGGGCACGGCTGCTGCACCTGTCCACTACCTGAGCCTCCCGAACGACGGACGCCAGAGCGACTACCACTACGGCCACCCCGACTGCTCAAACCGGCGTACCACTCACGAGCCTGCTGGACCAGAAGAGGGCACGGCTGCTGCACCTGTCCACTACCTGAGCCTCCCGAACGACGGACGCCAGAGCGACTACCACTACGGCCACCCCGACTGCTCAAACCGGCGTACCACTCACGAGCCTGCTGGACCAGAAGAGGGCACGGCTGCTGCACCTGTCCACTACCTGAGCCTCCCGAACGACGGACGCCAGAGCGACTACCACTACGGCCACCTCGATAGCCCCAACTGGCGTACCACTCACGAGCCTGCTGGAGCGTGAGGGACTCACGCGCACGGTCCTGTGGCTGCATCTGGCCACGTCAGGAGCAGCAGGAGTAGCGGGAGTGGGAGTAGAAACGGCAGTAGTAGCAGTAGCAGCGGTAGCAGTGCTGGCAGGGCAATGCTCACCAGTGGTCGGCGTGGCAGGCGCAGTAGGAAGCTCCGCGGCAGCTGCTGCAGAGCTAGACCGGGCTACGGCGGCAGTTGCTCCAGGGGCGGCTGCTGCAGGTGCGGGCGGCTCCAGGGGCGGCTGCTGCAGTGGTGGGCGGCTCCAGTGGTTGCTGACGCAGTGGCGGGCGGCTGCAGGGGCTGCTGCTGCAGTGGCGGCGGCTCCAGGGGCTGCTACTGCAGTGGCGGCTGCTCCAGGGGCGAGAGGCGGATTAGGGTTAGGTGGCGACGGCGCGGGCAGGGCGACGCGGCGGGCAGGTGGCGACGCCGCGGGCAGGGCGACGGATTAGGGTTTGGTGGCGACGGCGCGGGCAGGTCGACGCGGCGGGCAGGTGGCGACGCCGCGGGCAGGTCGACGCGGCGAGGAGGTGGCGACGCCGCGTGCATGTGGCGCGGGCAGGCGACGACTCCGCGGGCAGGTGGCGACGCCGCGACGACGCCGCGGGCAGGCGACGTCTCCGCGGGCAGGCGACGGCGCCGCGGGCAGGGATCGACGTCGCGGGCAGGCGGCTTCGACGCGGGCAGGCGACGACGCCGCGGAGAGGCGGCGACGCTGCGGGCAGAGCGACGCGGCGGCCGGCTAGGGCCTGCAGGGGCGGCGCGCGTGGCCTGACGGGTCTGCAGGGGCGGCTCTCGGGCCTGACGGGCCTGTAGCGGCGGCTCGGGGGCCTGACGGGCCTGCAGCGGCGACTCGGGTGCCTGACGTGCCTGTAGCGGCGGCTCAGGTGCCTGACAGGCCTGCAGCGACGGCTCGGTGGCCTGACGGACCTGCAGGGGCAGCTCGAGGGCGCACGAGGGCGCACGAGGGCGCACGAAGGCGCACAAGGAGAGAAAGGCGCACGAGGGCGCACGTAGGGTAGGGCGCACGAGGGCGCACGTAGGGTAGGGCGCACGAGAGCGCGTAGGCGCAAGAGGCGCACGGTAGGTAGGTAGGTAGGTAGCGGTGGGCCCTAAGAGCGGTCCTAGCGATGGACCTGCTCTGATACCATGTCAGAATAACTGAGCAGGAATGGGATGAACTAGCACAGAGTTTGGTACAAGTAGGAAACCCTAACTTTGAGTACCCCCTAAGGTGTAACCCACTACAGCCTACATAATATAAACATGCAATGTTTGACATAACTGGGATGATACACTATACAGTCAGAGAAATATGTTCCGCACCCTTTTTGGCCTAGGGTAAAAACTCCACTACCCTGCTTATGAAAGGGTAACTGAAAAAAAGTGGTTGCCAGTCAGTGCAAAAAGGGTATTTTACCCTGATAACGAGAGGCCTGCTGAGGGGTATTACACACTAAAAAGCGGGGTGAGCTAGGAAAGTAGTACTGATACCAAGCGTTTTCGGTTGTACCAAATAGAGTGCGCGAAAGACTTATAAAAAGGCTGTGATTACAGAATTCCAATATAATGAAGAAAGCAAGCATTTATATGGCGGAAACCGTGCTAGGCGAGGGCCTCGGGACGTGTGTGGATTGCGGATGTCGCGATTGGTGCGGAGCAACTCGGAATGTGGTTCGGGCCGAAGTGTAGGGCAAACCCAAACTGACGCAAAGTGTTCGGGCTGTCCTCGCTAGGAGCAGGCTCTGCAATAATGAATTCTAATCCATTACATACACCCAGTGTGCGCACCCACATCTGGATGGTTACCCGATTTGCCCTGGTGGGTTTTGGGAAAATGCGGGAAGCACATACTGTAGCGAGATGAAGTCTAGATGTTCGCAATTCGTTGTCAATACTGTATCAAATCCGTACGCACCTACACCTGATGCTCACCTATTGCATGCGCATTTGCTCTGTCCAAACTGAATAGACTGCCCAATTACATTTGGGATTGGCCAATTGCACGCACGGTACAAGCCCAATCCTTTTATCGGAGCCGAAGCTAGGCGAGGCGTGCAAAAAGCATGTGCTCACTACATATCCTTTTGAGAGGTATAGGTTGTGCGCGTCTAATGAGCAGCATGTGTATTGCCTTCAAGAGAAAGGATCACATTTTTGCTATGTACTGTACACCAAGTGTGTGGACTGTGCACCCGCACCTGGATGGTTACCCGATTTGCCCTGCTGGGTTTCGGGAAAGCGAGGGAAGCACATACTTTAGCGAGATGAAGTCCATCCACAGGAGGAAGAAATTGATTCGCCCAGCTTGGGCCAACTTTCGGGTGAAGCTCGAGAAGAAGCCATTTCCAGCACAAGCGAGAAACTCACCTTTTTTTAGGGACTAGAAAAAAGATGACCGACCATCGAGGCGTCTGCTAGTTCTCTCGCGGTGCTACCTGGAGGGCCGATAGGGCCTACCAAGAGCCAAGATTGCGACAACTTCTCAATGGCTCGTTAATCGCGGGGGTAGAGCATTTACCGCTCCCAATGTCACGCGTACATGAGCCCATGCGATTTCATTTCAGACCCTCCTTCCCGTCACTTCTTGCAACGTATTATCAAGTGCGGAATGCTCACCGCATAGCCGTCAATCTCTCCTCTCTTGCGCGTGGACGGTAAGACGCGCGTAAACTCCCCACCGCATCTCCTCTCCGTCGCATCTCCCAGTCGCATCTCCCCGTCGCATCTCCTCCCCGTCGCATCTCCCCTCGCATCTCCCCGTCCCATCCCCCCGTCGCATCTCCTCCCCGTCGCATCTCCGCGCCGTCGTATCTCGCATCTGCTCGTCGCATCTCCTTCTCGTCGCATCTCCTCCTTGTCGCATCTCCGCCCCTCATAGACTATCCATCGCCTCTCATTTTGCCTCACCGTCGTCTCGTAGCCCCGTCGTCTCCTCCTCGTCTCTCCTCCTCGTCGTCCGTCATCTCTCCCCCTCGTCGTCTCCTCCTCCTCCTCGTCTCTCCCCCCCGTCGTCCTCCTCCCCATCGTCCTCCTCCCCTTCATCCTCCTCCCCGTCGTACTCTTCCCCGTCGTCTCTCCCCCCCGTCGTCTCCCCGTCGTCTCTTCCCCCATCGTCTCCCCGTCGTCTCTCCTCCTCGTCGTTCCTCCACCCTGTCAAATACCCCGTCTCAATTCCCCTCTCATTCCTCCTCCATCCCTTTCCCCCCCTCCTTCCTCCCCCTCTATTCCTCCCTTCCTCCCCACCTCCCTTCTTCCGCTCCTCCATTAATCCCTTCCTCCCCTTCTCTCTGCCTCCCTTGCCACCCATGCTCCCTTCATCCGTTGCTCCCTCCAGCCATTTCTCCCATACGCCCCTCTATCGCTTCCCCACCTATCTGCCACCCTTCCTCCTTTTCCCCCTATCCTCCCGGCCTCCCATCCTTCCTTCCTCCCCTTCTCCCCATCCAGGGCGGTTTAGTTAAAAGACAAGATGGTTGAGTAGGGTTTTCTACGAATACGTACATTGTTAAACCCGCCCTTACTACCTCGCCCACTACGCGACTTGCTCCCTTCCTTTATTCCACCACTACCCTCCGCCTTTCATCCCGTTCGCCGTGCTGCCCTTCCTCTCGAGTGCTCTACTTTGGGAGGCGCCAATAAACAATATAATTACTGTAGTCAGGTGTACTCTAAAAATACCCTATTATTTATACAATTTAGGGCATTTGTCGGTACATTATTGCAGCCAACATTTAATAATATTGCCCTAAAATCCGTTTTTGCCTATTCATAAAAGGGCCCAATAAGTATCAATTAGACACATCAATTACAATGTCAGTTAGCAGCATCAACCATGCTACTCTATCGCCAGCTAGAACTCACTTCTACCTGAACTAGGACTCCTAAGGGCCTATTAGGTAAGATCACCAACTCATAGCCCTCCACCAAGATCTTAATCACAGGGCTCATGTTGAAGCCAGCAGGGGGCCTGGGGTCCCAGATAGCCACATCCCCAGCGTCATAGGTTGCATAAGTCCAAACAACAAACAACATTTTGGCGGTTCACTGCCTCAGCAGTGTCCAGTGCAGGGTTCAGACGGGGCCACTCCATATGCACTTGCAACAGGCATACATGGTTTAGTTAGTATTTTCTTTAACTGACAAACACATT
Source organism: Closterium sp. Yama58-4 (assembly GCA_947470075.1). Taxonomy (NCBI): domain Eukaryota; kingdom Viridiplantae; phylum Streptophyta; class Zygnematophyceae; order Desmidiales; family Closteriaceae; genus Closterium; species Closterium sp. Yama58-4. The sequence continues at coordinate 297,485 of CANIUD010000294.1, read as the reverse complement.
TAGGCAGAAAGGAATAACATGCACTCACCACGTTGGACACATAGTCCACAATGGGGATCTTCACAGGCAGCGTGGTTGCATGCTTCCTTGCAAGCCCACGAAGGAGAGCCAGCTGGAACGGGCGGATGGCAAACGGGCGGTTGGTTATTGGGTCGAAATGCCAAATTGCTCCAAGACCGTAGACAGCTGCGAAACCAGTGCACGGAAAACGAGTATAAGTATACAGATACTACCTTAGTCAGTAAGGAATACAACATCCGACCAAAACATGACGAGGTGTCACTTACGATGTTAATAAAATCGACACCAATTCAAAGGGGGCCGTGGCATGGACGGCGCGACATTTTCCTTTGCGAGAATCTTCCACTTCGTCTCCGGAACGCACTCACAAGGGCCTTTCCCATAGAGCTTCACGTCAGCGTTCACGTTCGAACGCTTCTCCGAAACCTTGCGCATTGCCAGCGCCTCTTTGTTGGGGTCGTTGCTAATGACGTAGAAAAATAAGTCAGAATGCACGCCAGCGTTCTCGTACTTCATACGCACTACCTCTTAAAACTCCGCCCACTCGGTGTAGGCGCATCCAACAACAGGTACGGGATTGCCTCGGTCACTTTTCTTTGAAGGTAAGGGGTGGGAACAAACACGCATACGAGATATAAGAAGGATGTTAGCGTAGGGTTCTTGAAAGAAAGTGGATGACAAACAAATACATTTAAAAGCCACAAGCGTGAAAAACGCGAACCGAAAAAGCGGCTTACTCCAAAATGCTGATCATGACTAACAAGGGTGTTGATTATGAGAGCATCGCCATCGCGTGTGATCCATTTCAGGTTGATAGAAGGAGTGAGCTAACGCGGGGAACCGACGACTCCCGTTGCCTGAGCAGCGGACAGATTCTGAATGAGCTGTTCGTTCAGGCGGATGGCCACCTCAGCGTCATGCTTCGAGAGGAAGTTCGACAACTCCTCTCGCGCTCTTGTGTTCGCCGCAGGGTTTTTCGGAGGTCATCAATCCGACCTTGCAGGCGAAACCCCTCAACAGCCGCTGCGCGACTGATGCCGCGTTGAGTTGAGTCATTGCAGGTGTGATTTCGGTGGTCGCGGCGACTGGACTTGAAATTGCACCAGTTGCACGAGCAGTAGATCCAACACTTCCAGCGAGCGGCATAGGGCTGTGAGATGCGGCGGCCAATGCGGTTACGGCGGCATCCATGACAGCCACCATAGAGGCCAGCGTAGTTTCCGGTGCGGTGGCAGCAGCTGTTGACGATGGCCCGGCACCGTCGCTAGGGTTTACTAAGATGGTGCTAAGACGACCGTTCTTCTTGAGCTGTTGCATGTCCCCCAACATCTCGTCTAGGTTCAGCTCATCCTCGCTGTCACCTTCCTCCTCATCATGGAGATCCCTCTGGAGATGACTTGGTATCATTGGTGCTGTAAATCCCAGCGCAATTGCGCGGAGCTGTGTCGTGGAGGTCTACTCGGTCGTCATCTATGGCTTCGACTAGCACTGAGGACGTGATCTATGTCGGTGCCATGGTTGTTCAGGAGCTCTGCTGGTTGACCTTCTTTCTTACTAGCCTAGGTGAGCGGCCTAGCTCTGCACCGATTTTGTTCGCTGACAACAAGTTCATGATCCTCCCGTGAGCCTCGACTGGAGGGCACAGTGAAGCATATGGGTCTGCAGTACTTCCTTTTGCGAGAGCTGCAACGACGCGGCCAGGCACGCTTTGCTTGGACTTTGTGGCTTCAACGGCCAACACTGCAGACATCTTCACCAAGGCTCTTTCGCCTGGTGATCACCAACTTGTCCTTGTTCATACAGGCTCTCGTTTGTTGTAGACTTGCCTCTCCTTTCTTGCTCTACTTGTTTTGCTATTTATATATACACATGTGAACTCTTGAACCGTCTTTGTGACCATTTGTCTCAGAGGCTGACTAGTCGTACAACCGTGAGTTGCTTGTTGAGAAAACTAGCAAGAATGATAGAAACTAGAATGAGTCAGGATACAAGTAGAAACCCTAGAAAGTGTTGTACCCTATGTAAGCTATCCCACTGTCGAGATAGTAGGTATGCTGAGGAGCCATAGCTAGGGTTTACCTAGCTAGGCAAGAGAGAAATGAGCAAAGGAGGGTTTGCACTAGCAACAATGGTGGTACAAATAGCTAACCCTAGAAGGGTTGTACTCGCTATAGAGCACCCCACTGCAGGCTAGAGCATAATATTCTGACACACCCCCATAGTCAAAGTGGGGTGTAATCAGCAGAGCAAGCAAAGCAGTACAAGCTCAGGGTGGATCACGATGTCACCACACATTCTGAGCACAAGCAAGAAGCAATAGTTTAAGGTTCACAATTATGAGCAAAGCTAGAGGCAGTCACAGGGGGCAAGTGAGGAGGAGGAGGGCTGGCGAGAGGAGTGTAGATAGGAGGCGACGACTGAAGCTGCAGACACACGGGCAACAGACGGCTCTGGTGCGACAACGTGGCTACCGGGAATGAGTGCCCCGGAGTACAGGAGTAACAGGCTCCGCGGCTAATATGCGCGGCAGGAGCAACGGACCCACAGGCGACGGCGCAACCGGCTCTCTGAGCTACCGGGAATGAGTGCCCCGGAGTACAGGCGCTGCGTACAACACGACGGCAACCTCCGCTCAACCTCCCCCTGCCAGTCCCACACCCCTCGACACACACCCTCTGCTTCAAACCCTAGCTAGCTCCACTCCCACGGTACCCCCCTTAAACCCCAAACCCTAGGCTCCCACACACCACCCCCCTCAGCGGCAGCTGTAGCAGAGGGAGACTAGGGAGGAGGAGGAGCAGGGGGAGGAACTCACAACCGACACCCCCATAGTCGCCACCCCCACACTCCTCACCCCCAAACCCTAAAACGGGCGGAACGGGGGAAGGAGCGCGGGGGACGGCGAGGGGGACGGCGCGCGGCCCCCAGGACGCCACCACGGGGCAGCGAGGGGCCGCGCGCGGCTCCTTAGGGCGCCGCGAAGGGGCAGCGGGGGGTCGCGCGCGGCTCCCCAGGGCGGCGCGACGGGAAATCGGGGGCCGCGCGCGGCTCCCCAGGGCGTCGCGGCCGTCGACGGGGCAGCGGGGGGTCGCGCGCGGCTCCCCAGGGCGGCGCGACGGCGAATCGGGGCAGCGGGGGGCCGCGCGCGGCTCCCCAGGGCGGCGCGACGGGAAATCGTGGTTGGGGGGGGGCGCGCGCGGCTCCCCAGGACGTCGCAACGGAAAGGGCGGGGGCGCGCGGGGTCCCCCACGGTAGGAAACCGCCGCGCGCCTCGGGGCGCACGGCGGGGAGAAAACCGCCGCACGCCCCGAGCGCGCGGCGGGATGAAAAATCCGTCGCACGCCACGGGGCGTGCGACACAGACAGTAGTAGGAGCAGCGGAAGACTAAGGTGGTGGGGCCCACCCACAGGATCGACCCAACAGGATCGTCCTGCTCTGATACCATGTCGTAATAGTAGGTATACTGAGGAGCCATAGCTAGGGTTTACCTAGCTAGGCAAGAGAGAAATGAGCAAAGGAGGGTTTGCACTAGCAACAATGGTGGTACAAATAGCTAACCCTAGAAGGGTTGTACTCGCTATAGAGCACCCCACTGCAGGCTAGAGCATAATATTCTGACACCCACTACAGCCTACAAATAACAAAGAGCATAATAGTTTGACACACCCCCATAGGCAAAGTGGGGGAGAACAAGTGGTCACAAGACCAGTCAAGAAAAACAAAGCAAGCTCAGTGTGGGTCATGACGTCACCAGACATTCCGAGCACAATCAAAAGGCCACATGGCCAGTTCACATGCATAGTTATATAAGAGAGAGCAAACAGTACAGTGATCACTACCTAGCAAGTGTAAGCATGCAGGTATTTATAAAGATCACAGCACTGGCAAAGTCAAGCAGTGAGCAAGTGAGAGAACGTAGGCACGAGGCCTAAAGCAGTGCAGTGACGCTGATGATCACTAGGCGGAAGTGCCTTGGTGAATATATCAGCTGTGTTGGCCCGCGTGTCCACGTAAGCAAGACGAAGCTGACCACGCTGCTGCAACTCTCGAGCAAGGAAGTAATGCAGAGCGATGTGCTTCGTTCTGTGCTCCAGTCTGTGCTCCTGACACAAGGTGAGGGCACCCTTGTTGTCGACGTACAGAACTGGAGGAGAACGAGGCCGCTCTCCCAAGTCAATCAGCAGGTAGGTGAGCTAGCGTAACTCCTGTGCAGCCATGGCTGCAGCATAGATCTCAGCGTCAAAACTGAGCTGAGAACAGAAGACGAACGGGTAGACCGCCAAGAGACAGAACCGGAACCAAGGCTGAAGGTGTAACCCTGTGACGATCGCTGCGTAGCCAGGTCGTCAACCCAAGAGGCGTCTGAGTGTCCAGTGAGGACAACGTCACCCCGTCCTCCAAGCACCAGCCCCATGCCTGATGTACTGCACAAGTAGCGCAGCACCCTCTTAGCAGCCTCCCAATGCTCTCGCCGGTGTCTCCCAGGCGCAACGTAGCGAGCTAGGATGCTAAGAGGGTACGCAAGGTCAGGTCGAATGCAGGTCATCAGGTACATGAGGCAGCCCACAAGCTCTGGATACGGGCCACTTGGCTCTACGGACTCGTCCGAAGGTGGAGCTGAGAGCAAGTGGCGTGTAGACATAGGGGTGGACTGTGGTGAGGAATACTGGAAGCCGAAGCGCTGAAGGACCTGCTACACCATGTGTGACTGAGTCAGGGTAATGGTGCGGCGTGCTCTGTCCCGGGTAATCTGCAAGCCAAGGTAGCTGCGCAGTTCACCCAGGTCTGTGCACGTGTGTCTCTTCTGCAGCTCCGACTTCACAAGGGCAAGTGCCTCAGTGTCAGCAGTGGCAAAGACCAAGTCGTTGACGTACACGAGGATGTAGAACGGCGGCAGCGAAGTGTTGGTGCGCAGAAACAGCGACGGGTCAGCAGTGGAAGGAGCAAACCCAAGAGCCGCAAGTGTCGTCCTCAGTGCCACTCACGAGGTGCCTGGCGGAGACCGTAGACTGGCCGCCGGAGGCTCCACTGGGTACCAGGAGGGAACGACCCAGTGAAGCCAGGTGGGCGGCGCAGCGAGATCTCCTCGTGCAGGCTGCCCTGTAAGAAGGCTGTGCTGAAGTCAAGAGAGTGAAGCTCGTAGTCACGCTGAGCGGCAATGTGCAGCAGCACCCAAAGAGTGGTCATCTTCGGGGTAGGGGAGAAGGTCTGGAAGTAGTCAACTCCCTGTCGCTGACTGAAGCCTCGTGCGACGTAACGAGCCTTGAAGACAGGCGGAAAACCCGGCGGCCGCTTCACCCTGAAAATCCACATGCCATCGACTATGTTCGCCCCAGGAGGGGGAACCTCGTCGACGTAGGTGTCTGTGGACTTCCAGGATGCCATCTCTGCGTCCATGGCTTTCTGCCACTGAGAGGAGTAGGGACCCGAGATCGCCTCTGCGTAAGAGCGCGGGGTCGGGATGTCTAGTGCATCCGGGTCTCCCTCAGGTGCAAGCAGCCAGGCCACGAGATGAGGTACAGCAGCCGCAAGAGACTCAAAGTCCTCCTGCCTGTCCTCAAGGACGTCCGTGCCAAGAGCACACTCACCCCCGATGGACGGAGGACAGACAGGCTCAGACTCAGCAACAAGACTGGCGGCGTAGTCTAGACGACACGCAGCAGCAAAGTCGAGAAGTTCAGCAACTAAGGCAGACGCAGCAGTAGACTCAAATGACGGGTCAGTGACAACAGTAGCCAGGAGACGCGTGACTGTGGGGCTAGCAGCACGAACACGGTCAGACTCAGGGTCAGGAAGCTTAGGAAGAGAGGACGCAGGAGGAGACGGCAGAGGGACGCGCTGTGGAGCAGAGGAAGGACGAAGTGCCATAGTGTGAGTGCCTGGCACAGGAGGAGGACGCGGACGCGGGACACGACGAGCGGTGCGAACAGCGCGAACAGGGGAGACAGGACGAGACGCAGGCTCACGACGCTCTGTAAGGGAGACCGGCTGCTCAGTGTAACGAGACGGGGCAGGCAGCGGCGAGCCAGGAGGAAGGGCAGTGGACGAAGGAAGACTAAGAACCTGGCGGAGCACCGACTCGGGCGGAAGCTCAGACAGCTGCGGCGGCGGCTCGAAGAACGGTCGCTGCTGCACAGGGCCTCCAGCTCCAGCACCTCTAGCGCTAGCACCGCCAGCTCCAGTAATGCCAGCACCAACGCCGCCAGGGGCAGCGCCTCCAGCTCCAGTAGCGCCAACGTCGGGACCTCCAGTTCCAGCACCTCCAGCATCAGGACCTCCAGCTCCAGCACCTCCAGTGTCAGGACCTCCAGCTCCAGTGCCTCTAGCGCCAGCACCTCCAGCGTCAGGACCTCCAGCTCCAGCACCTCCAGCGTCAGGACCTCCAGCTCCAGCGCCTCCAGCGCCAGCGCCACCAGCTCCAGTACCTCCTGCTACAGCACCAGCGCCACCAGCGACAACAACTCCAGCTCCAGTGCCTCCAGCTCCAGAACCTCCAGCTCCAGTGCCTCCAGCAACACCACGACTCCGGAGACGGGTGCGCCGGGCAAACCACTTGCGCAACTACTGAGGTGAGAGGGGCGCACCCTGAGAAGACCGCTGCGGCGAGGCTCCCGGAAGACCCCCTGCAGCAGTAGCACCACCAGGCTCAGCACCCCCAGAAGCAGCACCCTTAGAAGCAGCAACCTCAGGCTCAGCACCCCCAGGCTCAGCACCCCCAGGCTCAGCACCCCCAGGCTCCGCACGCACAGGCTTAGCGCCCCCAGGCTCCGCACGCACGAGCTCAGCACCCGGAGGGGGACCTAGAGCGAAGAAGAGCGGCGGGGGGGGGAGAGGGGCAGTGCGGTAGGGGAAGAGACGGTAAAAGGGAACCGACTCGTCAAACGTGACGTCCTGAGAGGAGAAGATACGGCGCGAGGTGGGGTGGTAAAACTGCCAGCCAGGCGCGTCAGGGGGAAAGCCAAGGAAGACGCAGGGAATGGCGCGAGAGGAGAGCTTGTCCGCGGTGGTATCGCGGACAAAGGCACGAGAGCCCCAGACTCGAAACCGCGACGCATCGCCAACCTCCCCCGTCCAACGCAGTGTGGGCAAGGTCTCCGGCAAGGAGACACGGGGCCAGAGGTTGAGCTGATGCGCGGCGTACCGGACCGCAAACGGCCACAGAAAATGGGGAGCAGCCGCATGGATCATGGAGGTACGAGCCACCTCCATGACTAAGCCAATGCGGCGCTCAGCAACCCCATTCTGCTGCGGAGAGGCTGGAAGCGTGAACGACTGGGTGATGCCCTCCCCCTGACAAAAGTCCCGTAAGAGGTCGGAGGAGAACTCACCACCTCTGTCAAAGTGCAGACGCAGGACGGGAAGGTCCGTGCGGAACCGCTCGCGGAGCTGGAGACGTACAGCGCGGATCCAAGGGATCAAAACAGCAGGGACTTCACCCTTGCTGCGCAAGGGGAAGACCGTGGTGTAACGCGAGTAGTCATCAACAACCAGCAGAAAGTACCGCTCGCGGCCCTGTCCCTGGATGCGGGCTGGGCCCCACACGTCCATGTGGAGGGTCTGCAGGGGAGCAGTCGTCAGGGGAAACGAGGAGGAGTGAGGAGCGGCGCGCTGCCGCCCCTCGACGCACGGAACACAGGGCGGGGCAGGCGAGGGTGGGAGGGAAGGCAGAGACCTGGGAAGACCAGTGACAAGGAGGCGGGAGTGCATGCCACGAAGGCGTGGCAGGGAGGGGTGACCAAGGCGGTGGTGCCAAAGGAGAGTCTGGTGCGACAGGTGACGACACTCACAGGGGGAAGCTACCTGACCTGACGCAGCCACCTGACCAGACGCAGCAACCTGAGGAGGCGCAGTAGTCAGTGTGTACAGACTCGATCTAGGCCGATGGGTGAACGTGGCCAGGTGACGGCCAGTCCGAGAGCACGTACAGATCGCCACACGTTGCCGTCCAGGGATGAAGGCATCAACCCCTGCATCCTGAAGGACAGTGATGCTCACCAAGTTCATCGAGAACGAGGGGAGGTGGAGACCTGACAGCGAGCCGGACGGAACCGCCGGACACGGGAGCACAGTGGAGAAGCGTGCAAGCACTGGACCCCCAGAGGGGTCAGCCAGGGAAACCACAATGGGTCTAGGGAGCGGTGTGAGTGTGGTACTGTCGCGAAAGAAACAGCGGGAAGCACCTGAGTCAAGAGTGAAGGTGTGCAAGGCCTCAGCAGGCGCAGTACCAGAGAGAGCAGACTCACTAGCACCTAGAGCAGCAGCCTCTATACCTGGGTCGGGCGGCACACACAAGTAACAGTCACCCTCAGCACTAACAGTCAACGCATACATAGCATTAAGGATAGCATCATAGTCAACAGTATAGATATCAACTCCAGACCTAAGCAGCTCCGCCCAGCGGGGGATCTCAGCCTCCTCGCCAAACTCAGTGCGCCAAGCGTCCTCTAGGCGGGAGAAGCAGCGGTTCTGGGTGTGGAACTTCCCGCACGTCAGACCAGCGCGGTTACCTGTGCGAATGACGTACGGGCAGCGAGCACTACCCCCAGACGCCCCACGCTGAGCAAACCACTCACGAAGCTGCTGGGGCGTGAGCTTCTCCCGTGGACTGCTGCTGCTGCTGCTGCTGCTAGTGCTGACCTGCTCCAGCCCGACCACCACCACTGCCGCTGGTGCCGCCACCACTCCCTCCGCCGCCACTACCGCCGCCACCACTCCCACTGCCACCGCGAGCACCACCACCGCCACTCCCGCCGCTGCCGCCACCGCCGCCACCGCCCCCACTCCCACCACCACTCCCGCCGCCACCGCCACCTCCGCCGCCTCCACCGCCACCTCCACCGCCTCCACCGCCTCCACCACCACCTCCTCCGCTGCCACCTCCACCACCCCTGCGGCCCTTTCCCTTGCCGCTGCGACGCTTCGCACCAGGCGCGGAAGCAGCACCGACCTCCTCAGCACCAAGGAAGTCGACAGCAGCAGCAGTAGCAACTGAGGGGGCAAGGGGGAGGGGGAGCAACCCTCAAAGAAGGACGTGCGAGGGGCGCCACGAGTAGCACCTACAGCGACTGCACTAGTCTCAGCTACAAGCAGTTGCTTCTCGAGGAGGTCAATGGTGAGCTCAGTGGGGCGCAAGAAAGTGGCCCCTAGCTGCACGAAGAGAGTCAGGAAGGCGAGTGACAATGAAGTAGAGAGTGAGGTGGATCGGGGGCTCGTTCTTGGCGAGGAACTCGTCTGGGGTGGCAGCACGGTAGCGATCGTACATGGTGCGGAGGTGGGTAATGAGGTCCTCTACAGTGGCAAAGGACGACAGCTTGGGAAACAGGTAGGGCAGGATAAGGCGGCCAAAAGCTGCTGTGGCAGGCGAGGAGTAGCGAGCGACTACTGCGTCGAAAAGGGCTTTAGCGGTCTTATGCTGGCCAAAGTGAGCGCGTTCAGTTGTCGGTAAGTGGTTGCGAACGGCTAGGCGAGCGGCAGCGTCACGGGAAAGCCACTGTGAGCGAGTGGTACTGTGAGCAGTGTCGGGAGGGGCAGTAGAGGCTCCAGAAGTGTGGTCAAAGAGGGAAACACCGTCCTTAATATCGCTCAGCAAGTAGAGCTTTAAGTCATCAAGCCACGTCTCAAACTGAAGAGGACGGCCCTCAAAATCGAACTCGAGAACATCGAGGGAAGCCGTAGCGAGCAGTACGGGTAGGCAGGGGCGGCACGCAGCTGGCAAGGCGGCACGCGGCAAGGTAGAGGCAGCGCGAGGGCTGCAAAGGCTAGGCGCGAGAGGCAGGGCAGAGGCAACGCGAGGGCTGCTGAGGCTGCGCAAAGGCTGCAAGGGCGGCGCGCGGGGCAGGGCAGAGGCAGCGCGAGGGCTACTGAAGCTGCGCGAGCAAGGGTGGCGCGCGGGCTGCTGGGGCGGCGCGCGGGCTGCAGGGGCGGCGCGCGGGGCAGGCGAAGCGGCGCTCGGGGCTGCCGGGGCTGCGCGCGGGGCAGGAGAAGCAGCGCGCAGGCTGCAGGGGCCACGCGCGGGGCAGGAGGAGCAGCGCGCGGCCTGCAGAGGCGGCGCGCGGGGCTGCTAAGGGGCCGCGAGGGGCAGGAGAAGCAGCGCGCGGGCTGCAGGGGCCGCGCGCGGGGCAGGAGAAGCAGCGCACGGGCTGCTGGGGCGGCGCGCGGGGCTGCTAAGGGGCCACGCGCGAGCGGCGCAGGCGTCGCGCGGGGCAGCACGGGCGGCGCGCGATATAGCAGAGGCAGCGCGCGTAGCTGCAAGGGAGGCGCGCGAGCTGCAGCGGCGGCACGCGCGGGCGGTACAGGGCAGGGTAGGGCGTGGGGTAACGCGGTAACTGGTGGGCCCTAAGAGAAACGGTCCTACGGACCTACTGCTCTTATAGCATGTTGAGAAAACTAGCCAAGAATGAATGAAACTAGAATGAGTTGGGATACAAATAGAAACCCTAGAAAGTGTTGTACCCCATGTAAGCTACCCCACTACAACCTACAAACAACAAAGAGCATAATAATTTGACATTGCTTGCATTGGCTTGTTGCTTTCCTTGACTGGTCATGTGACTGCTTATGTCTCTTTCTCGTTTTGTTGCCTCTCATTTAGCCTATATAGCCTCAAACAAGTGCATGTTATGCTACTGTGAGGTACACGGTAGGGAGTACAACACTTTTAGGGTTGTCTACCATAATTGTATTGTATCCCAACCCACCCAACCCTTGCTAGTCCAATCATTCCACTATTCACATTCTAACACAATGGCACTAAAATTACCTCAAGTCGTTTATAGCCCAGCAGCTGCTGTGCTTACATCACAGACTACCAGGTGGTATTTTTGTAAGGGAATTCTGATTATTATGTGTACCCGTCAATACACTTGCATAACCAGAACATGGCTCATTTGTCCATGCTGGTTACTGTACACCACAGAACCCAGATTGGATTAATCAATTTGAGTATTGCCCTGCACTCGTCGCTAGTCATGTTCAATTTTCATTTGACTCAAAGCGGTCAAACAGAGGCTTGGGGATGGTGTGTGAAACGTTGTTGAACGGAATTTCCAGGTCCAGTGCATAAAGCTTCTTCACCCGCTCGTATGTTTCCTGCAGCGGGTGCACAAAACAAACAAGACCGCACATGAGTCGACTCTAAGTCACCTCGTATCCACGGAGAAAATGCAGAGGCGCTAATGTATACAACAAAGAGGCAGGCAAGGCATGGAACTTACTTTATCACACATCTTCACTTACTTTATCGTACATCTTCACTTACTTGATCATACATCTTCACTTACTTTATCATACATCTTGACTTACTTCATCATACAGGTTCACTTACTTTATCATACATCTTCACTAACTTCTCGTCGGCGCGGGTCTGGTGCGCGTTGACGCCGAAGTTGAAGATGTCGAGATGGTCGCCTCCGAATCGGTTCACCACATACTTGGCATCCTCCTCCAGATTCTCAAACCGCCCCACAAAGTCGTACTTTATCAGCCCCAGCGCGCACACGTCCCTCTGCACACATGCATGGGAGCAGATGTGTGGGTACATACATGCATGCACACATGCATGGGAGCAGATGTGTGGGTACATACATGCATGCACACATGCATGGGAGCAGATGTGTGGGTACATACATGCATGCACACATGCATGGGAGCAGATGTGTGGGTACATACATGCATGCACACATGCATGGGAGCAGATGTGTGGGTACATACATGCATGCACACATGCAGGGAGCAGATGTGTGGGTACATACATGCATGCACACATGCATGGGAGCAGATGTGTGGGTACATACATGCATGCACACATGCAGGGAGCAGATGTGTGGGTACATACATGCATGCACACATGCAGGGAGCAGATGTGTAGGTACATACATGCATGCACACATGCATGGGAGCAGATGCGTGGGTACATACATGCATGCACACATGCATGGGAGCAGATGTGTGGGTACATACATGCATGCACACATGCAGGGAGCAGATGTGTGGGTACATACATGCATGCACACATGCAGGGAGCAGATACACACACACCATGGGGGCAGACACATGCACACCATGGGGGCAGACACATGCACACCATGGGGGCAGACACATGCACACCATGGGGGCAGACACATGCACACCACGGGGGGAGACACATGCACACCATGGGGGCAGACACATGCACACCACGGGATATCCACAAATGGAAACGGCACATATGAGAGCAGGCACGAGCCCCCTTGCACATGCCCCATTGCACATGCCCCATTGCACATGCCCCATTGCACATGCCCCATTGCACATGCCCCATTGCACATGCCCCATTGCACATGCCCCATTGCACATGCCCCATTGCACATGCCCCATTGCACATGCCCCATTGCACATGCCCCATTGCACATGCCCCATTGCACATGCCCCATTGCCCATGCCCCATTGCCCATGCCCCCTTGCACATGCCCCATTGCACATGCCCCATTGCACATGCCCCCTTGCACATGCCCCATTGCACATGCCCCATTGCACATGCCCCATTGCACATGCCCCATTGCACATGCCCCATTGCACATGCCCCATTGCACATGCCCCATTGCACATGCCCCATTGCACATGCCCCATTGCACATGCCCCATTGCACATGCCCCATTGCACATGCCCCATTGCACATGCCCCCTTCACAGGCTCACCTTGTCATACGTCTTCACAGGCTTCACCAAGCCAGCCCACCCACCTGCAGCGCGATGTGGCGGTCCATGTTCCAGCGCCTCTCCTTGAACACGAGGCCCACGAGCTTCACAAAGTCAGGGAACGACACCAGGTCGTCCTCCCCCTTCACCGCCTCCCACTGCGACCGAATCAGCCGGAAAAACGCCTGCACAAGGAGAGAGGAGCAGGAGAGGACGTTGGGAGGCTCGAAGAAGCGTGGGGAAGCATGCTGCGTGTCTCCCAATCCAAAGCCCATTTCACCACAGCAGCCCACATTGTTCCCACTTGCAAAACATCGCCTTGCTCACATTATCCAGTACTCTCTGGACCCGGGGCTGGACTTGTTGTTGGGGGCGCCTGTGATAACCAGCTTGTGTTATGGGCTGAGAGGGCGAGAGCGGGCAAGCACAAGCGGCCAGCAACGGGGAGGCAGCAGCAGAGCTCAACCCACAGCCAAGACTCACATTGTTCCAGTACTCTCTGGACCCCGGCCCCGTCTTATTGTTGGGCGAGTCGGTGACGACGAGCTTGTTGGTGTATGCTGAGAGCACTCGTGAGAAGGGGTTGCGCACGAACGTGAAGCGGAAGAGGTCCGGCCGCGTCATTGCCCGCACCTGGGAGGAGGCACGGGTGGAGAGAGAGTTCGGGTGGAGAGAGAGTTCGGGTGGAGAGAGAGTTCGGGTGGAAAGAGAGTTCGGGTGGAGAGAGCGGTGTTTGGAGGCGAAGGGGGTGTGAGAGAGAGGGGAGGAAGATATTTCTGAAAGTGGGCAGCGGACACATGGTTTGCTTGCACATGGGGGAAGGAGAGGATTGCGGCTTCTGGGCAGGTGTAAGAGGTTGAGTGAAGGCAGGTGGTAGGCGGGGAGAGGCTGAGAAGGGGCAGGTGGAAGGAAGGGTGGCGACGAGGAAGAGCAGTGCAAAGAATTGCACTTTCTTTGCCACGCGGTGGGGACGCATGCCAATCGCAAGTGCTCGCTGAACATGGGAACGTTCAGAGCGCTGATGGCAGCACTCAACACTCACGGCCTGCTTCTCGGTGAAGTGCACGTGCAACATGTGCCAGCCCGCCCTGTCATCGTCCAGTGCCAGCAGCGGGTCCTCCGGGTGCGGCTGCCCCAGCATGGCGCGCAGCCACATGAGCCACGAGTTGGCCGCCACCTTGGGTACCGTGCAGATGAATAGCTTGAGCTTCTCTGAGAGGGGCGTGGGATGCAATGGGGAGCGATGCAGAAGGAATGAGTGTGGTCCATGTAGCACCTTGTGCACCATGTAGCACCTTGTGCACCATGTAGCACCTTGTGCACCGCACACATGAATCGCTTCTCTGGTGAGCAAAGCGATGTGGGGTGGGGGAAAGAACAAGTGGGGAATAACGAGTGGGGGAAAGAACGAGTGGGGAAAAGAACGAGTGGGGGAAAAAACGAGTGGGGAAAAGAAGTCCAGTGGGGACGAGGGCCGTAAGTTTGGGAGTCGCTTTTGAGAATTCTCTCTTGAGAATCCTCAAAAGGGATTCCAGTGGGGACGAGGGCCGTAAGTAGTACCCACCTCCCGCTGTGGCCATGCTATTCACTTGGCCTGCCCACCCACCTGCCACCCACCTGCCACCCACCTGCCACCCACCTGCCACCCACCTGCCAGGGCCCTCACCTTCCACCATGGTGAACATGGACCACTTCTGCTTTGTGATTGGCCGGATCTCATGCCGCCCGCACACGGACACGTGCAGGTGGAAGGACGGCAACCGCCGGGCGGCCTGGGCGGCAATGAAGCGCGGCTCGAGAGCGCTGCTGTTCACCGCCACCAGCCCGGCTGCCAGACTCAGTGAGAAGAGCTCGGATGCCTGAGGAAGGAAGTAGAGGGGCAAGAGAGAGAGTGGGGGGGCAAGAGAGAGATTGGGGAAGAAGGCTCCACAGCGCTGCTGTTCATCGCCACCAGGACAGCTGCTAGGCTCAGCGAGAAGAGGTCGGATACCTGTGGGAAGGAGAAGTGAGGGGAGAAGAGGAGGGGCAGTGGGAACAGGAAGGGGGAGAAGAGGGAAAGGAGGCTCCACGGCGCTGCTATTGACGGCCACCAGCCCGGCTGCTAGGCTGAGAGAAAAGAGCTTCGATACCTGTGGGAGGCGGGGAAGGGAAGGGGAGGGGGAGCAGTGGAGTGGAGTGGGGGTATGAGAGGAGTGGGGGTATGAGAGGAGTGGGGGTATGAGAGGAGTGGGGGTATGAGAGGTATGAGAGGAGTGGGGGAAGGAGGGGGGAGGGCGCTGGTGTGGACCAGCGCCCCTGCTAGGCTCAACTCAAGGAGAAGAGCTCCGATACCTGGGGAAGGAGAACATGGCGGAGAAGAGGGGTGGTGTGGGGATGTAAGCTCTAAGGCGCTGCTGTTCGGCATCGTGCAAGACATGGCAAACCCACCCACAGATAAAGACACCGCATTGAACCCACCCACAGCTAGAGGCACCGCATTGAACCCACCTGCGGCTAGAGGCACCGCATTGAACCCACCTGCAGCTGATGGCACCGCATCAGAGTTTCATCCGACACCTCCAATCTCCGAACCACTCTTCTCACTCTCTTCCTCCCCAATCCTTCTCCTTCCCTCACCACCTCCCCCCCCACCACATCCTCCTCCCCACCCCCGACCCCCTTCTCCCCTCCCTCTCCCTCCTCCACCTCAACCTCCTCCTCCAGCTGACACGTGGCAACGCGCGATTGGGTGGCTTTGAGCAGCAGCGGGGAGCGGGCGGGGGGAAAGTAGTCCATGATTTGCGGCACGTGGGCGGGCGAGTGGGCGGCGAGGGTGAAGGAGACGGCACGGTCGGCCAGGTAGGTCATGGCGATGCGGCGCATGGCGCACATGGGAGGTGAATACTCCGACTCCTCGCTGCAGCCCGCACAGCCTGAGGGGCCGAGAGGCTGGCATTGGGCAGTGGGGGGTGGGGAGTGGCAGCACGTTCAGCGAGGTAGGTCATGGCGATGCGGCGCATGGCGCACATGGGAGGTGAATACTCCGACTCCTCGCTGCAGCCGGGGCAGCCCGTGGGGCCGAGGGGCTGGGGAGTGGGGAGTGGGGAAGAGGGATTGGGGAACAAGGAGTAGTGGAGAGAGCGGAGGAGGCGGGCACGAGTGAAGGGTTTGATTGGAGGAGTTGAAGTGAGATGGGCGGCGTGAGGGGAAGCTGGACTCGCTTTTGCAGCAGGAGTAGGAGCAACTCGAGGAAGGGAGGGGAGGGGCTGCCGTGGTGCGTATGCAGTGGCAGGGCGATAGAGGGCGGAGAACGGGCATGTGCAATGGAGAGCGGGCATGTGCAATGGAGAGCGGGCATGTGAAATGGAGAGCGGGCAGTGACGCGTGTGGATTGTAACTGGGAGGAATGCAAGAGGGAGCGCGATACAGCAGCCCCAGGCACCACCACAGCGTGAGCATGGATGCACACAAGGTGAGCATGGGTGCAAGGTGCAACAGTAAGCAGTTCAAGAGCAGGCGGAGCAGCAGGCAGTGCGGTGTGGTGAGTGCACGCACATCAACATAGAAGGCAGTGGAGGTGGCGAGGCGGTGCACGTCCTCCTTGAGCACCAGCGCCGCCACAAACGGCGACGGCTGCAGTGCGCCCAGACACTCGTCCACCCGCCGCTCGTACTCACACCCCTCCACCTCCACCCTCCCTTGCGCCACCCTCGCCACCCCCATGCCTTCTCCCTGGCCCCCCAGGAACAGACCCGCTCCCTCTCCCTCGCCCTCCGCCGCCTCTGCTGCAGCTCTGTGTGCTGGTGAATCGTGTGGGGTGTGGTATTCAGCAGCAGCAGAGTGGGGCGCGAGAAAGAGGTGCAGGGGAGGAGGCAGGGAGCGGGAGGAAGACCTGCCCCTGCATGGCCGCAGCACCACCTGGAGATGGGGATGGGGATGGGGATGGGGATGGGGATGGGGATGGGGATGGGGATGGGGATGGGGATGGGGATGGGGATGGGGATGGGGATGGGGATGGGGATGGGGATGGGGATGGTGATGCATGAGCGCCTAAGGACGAGCTACGAGCTAGGCGCAGCATGGCATCAGGAGTAAGGCATGGCATCAGGAGTAAGGCATGGCATCAGGAGTAAGGCATGGCATCAGGAGTAAGGCATGGCATCAGGAGTAAGGCATGGCATCAGGAGTAAGGCATGGCATCAGGAGTAAGGCATGGCATCAGGAGTAAGGCATGGCATCAGGAGTAAGGCATGGCATCAGGAGTAAGGCATGGCATCAGGAGTAAGGCATGGCATCAGGAGTAAGGCATGGCATCAGGAGTAAGGCATGGCATCAGGAGTAAGGCATGGCATCAGGAGTAAGGCATGGCATCAGGAGTAAGGCATGGCATCAGGAGTAAGGCATGGCATCAGGAGTAAGGCATGGCATCAGGAGTAAGGCATGGCATCAGGAGTAAGGCATGGCATCAGGAGTAAGGCATGGCATCAGGAGTAAGGCATGGCATCAGGAGTAAGGCATGGCATCAGGAGTAAGGCATGGCATCAGGAGTAAGGCATGGCATCAGGAGTAAGGCATGGCATCAGGAGTAAGGCATGGCATCAGGAGTAAGGCATGGCATCAGGAGTAAGGCATGGCATCAGGAGTAAGGCATGGCATCAGGAGTAAGGCATGGCATCAGGAGTAAGGCATGGCATCAGGAGTAAGGCATGGCATCAGGAGTAAGGCATGGCATCAGGAGTAAGGCATGGCATCAGGAGTAAGGCATGGCATCAGGAGTAAGGCATGGCATCAGGAGTAAGGCATGGCATCAGGAGTAAGGCATGGCATCAGGAGTAAGGCATGGCATCAGGAGTAAGGCATGGCATCAGGAGTAAGGCATGGCATCAGGAGTAAGGCATGGCATCAGGAGTAAGGCATGGCATCAGGAGTAAGGCATGGCATCAGGAGTAAGGCATGGCATCAGGAGTAAGGCATGGCATCAGGAGTAAGGCATGGCATCAGGAGTAAGGCATGGCATCAGGAGTAAGGCATGGCATCAGGAGTAAGGCATGGCATCAGGAGTAAGGCATGGCATCAGGAGTAAGGCATGGCATCAGGAGTAAGGCATGGCATCAGGAGTAAGGCATGGCATCAGGAGTAAGGCATGGCATCAGGAGTAAGGCATGGCATCAGGAGTAAGGCATGGCATCAGGAGTAAGGCATGGCATCAGGAGTAAGGCATGGCATCAGGAGTAAGGCATGGCATCAGGAGTAAGGCATGGCATCAGGAGTAAGGCATGGCATCAGGAGTAAGGCATGGCATCAGGAGTAAGGCATGGCATCAGGAGTAAGGCATGGCATCAGGAGTAAGGCATGGCATCAGGAGTAAGGCATGGCATCAGGAGTAAGGCATGGCATCAGGAGTAAGGCATGGCATCAGGAGTAAGGCATGGCATCAGGAGTAAGGCATGGCATCAGGAGTAAGGCATGGCATCAGGAGTAAGGCATGGCATCAGGAGTAAGGCATGGCATCAGGAGTAAGGCATGGCATCAGGAGTAAGGCATGGCATCAGGAGTAAGGCATGGCATCAGGAGTAAGGCATGGCATCAGGAGTAAGGCATGGCATCAGGAGTAAGGCATGGCATCAGGAGTAAGGCATGGCATCAGGAGTAAGGCATGGCATCAGGAGTAAGGCATGGCATCAGGAGTAAGGCATGGCATCAGGAGTAAGGCATGGCATCAGGAGTAAGGCATGGCATCAGGAGTAAGGCATGGCATCAGGAGTAAGGCATGGCATCAGGAGTAAGGCATGGCATCAGGAGTAAGGCATGGCATCAGGAGTAAGGCATGGCATCAGGAGTAAGGCATGGCATCAGGAGTAAGGCATGGCATCAGGAGTAAGGCATGGCATCAGGAGTAAGGCATGGCATCAGGAGTAAGGCATGGCATCAGGAGTAAGGCATGGCATCAGGAGTAAGGCATGGCATCAGGAGTAAGGCATGGCATCAGGAGTAAGGCATGGCATCAGGAGTAAGGCATGGCATCAGGAGTAAGGCATGGCATCAGGAGTAAGGCATGGCATCAGGAGTAAGGCATGGCATCAGGAGTAAGGCATGGCATCAGGAGTAAGGCATGGCATCAGGAGTAAGGCATGGCATCAGGAGTAAGGCATGGCATCAGGAGTAAGGCATGGCATCAGGAGTAAGGCATGGCATCAGGAGTAAGGCATGGCATCAGGAGTAAGGCATGGCATCAGGAGTAAGGCATGGCATCAGGAGTAAGGCATGGCATCAGGAGTAAGGCATGGCATCAGGAGTAAGGCATGGCATCAGGAGTAAGGCATGGCATCAGGAGTAAGGCATGGCATCAGGAGTAAGGCATGGCATCAGGAGTAAGGCATGGCATCAGGAGTAAGGCATGGCATCAGGAGTAAGGCATGGCATCAGGAGTAAGGCATGGCATCAGGAGTAAGGCATGGCATCAGGAGTAAGGCATGGCATCAGGAGTAAGGCATGGCATCAGGAGTAAGGCATGGCATCAGGAGTAAGGCATGGCATCAGGAGTAAGGCATGGCATCAGGAGTAAGGCATGGCATCAGGAGTAAGGCATGGCATCAGGAGTAAGGCATGGCATCAGGAGTAAGGCATGGCATCAGGAGTAAGGCATGGCATCAGGAGTAAGGCATGGCATCAGGAGTAAGGCATGGCATCAGGAGTAAGGCATGGCATCAGGAGTAAGGCATGGCATCAGGAGTAAGGCATGGCATCAGGAGTAAGGCATGGCATCAGGAGTAAGGCATGGCATCAGGAGTAAGGCATGGCATCAGGAGTAAGGCATGGCATCAGGAGTAAGGCATGGCATCAGGAGTAAGGCATGGCATCAGGAGTAAGGCATGGCATCAGGAGTAAGGCATGGCATCAGGAGTAAGGCATGGCATCAGGAGTAAGGCATGGCATCAGGAGTAAGGCATGGCATCAGGAGTAAGGCATGGCATCAGGAGTAAGGCATGGCATCAGGAGTAAGGCATGGCATCAGGAGTAAGGCATGGCATCAGGAGTAAGGCATGGCATCAGGAGTAAGGCATGGCATCAGGAGTAAGGCATGGCATCAGGAGTAAGGCATGGCATCAGGAGTAAGGCATGGCATCAGGAGTAAGGCATGGCATCAGGAGTAAGGCATGGCATCAGGAGCAAGGTTCAAAATTACGGTTTTCGTAAAATACGGTCCGTTTTTTACGGTCGTTTTTTACGGTGATTTTTCAAAAAAACGGCCGTTTTTTTGTTAGAGAACTCTGTTCACCAAGAAAAAAAAAGAGAAAAACAAGGTCAAAAACATTTTCAATCATGGCAACAAGCGCATACATGCAAGAAGGGGTCCGTCCCCTTCATGCTGCTGTGTTTCAGGTTCAATTTGGTCCCACTAAGTGGCAGTTTTGTTAGTTAAGAGGAAACACCTCCTGGAACCGTTTTAAACCGTTTTTTACGACCGTTTTTTACGGTACCGTTTTTTACGGTAAAATTTCAATAAAACGGTCGTTTTTTTGAACCCTGATCAGGAGTAAGGCATGGCATCAGGAGTAAGGCATGGCATCAGGAGTAAGGCATGGCATCAGGAGTAAGGCATGGCATCAGGAGTAAGGCATGGCATCAGGAGTAAGGCATGGCATCAGGAGTAAGGCATGGCATCAGGAGTAAGGCATGGCATCAGGAGTAAGGCATGGCATCAGGAGTAAGGCATGGCATCAGGAGTAAGGCATGGCATCAGGAGTAAGGCATGGCATCAGGAGTAAGGCATGGCATCAGGAGTAAGGCATGGCATCAGGAGTAAGGCATGGCATCAGGAGTAAGGCATGGCATCAGGAGTAAGGCATGGCATCAGGAGTAAGGCATGGCATCAGGAGTAAGGCATGGCATCAGGAGTAAGGCATGGCATCAGGAGTAAGGCATGGCATCAGGAGTAAGGCATGGCATCAGGAGTAAGGCATGGCATCAGGAGTAAGGCATGGCATCAGGAGTAAGGCATGGCATCAGGAGTAAGGCATGGCATCAGGAGTAAGGCATGGCATCAGGAGTAAGGCATGGCATCAGGAGTAAGGCATGGCATCAGGAGTAAGGCATGGCATCAGGAGTAAGGCATGGCATCAGGAGTAAGGCATGGCATCAGGAGTAGTGGAAAATAGGAACACAGGCACTGCCCTCTCACCCGCACAGCCCTCTCACCCGCACCGCTCGCTCCGCACCGCCCTCATGCCTCACCTGCTGCTGCGGCGTGGAGGCCAGTTGCGCCTTCAGCGCGTCGCTGCGCACAGGCAGGTCGCGCACCCACACCCCGCCGTTCCCCCCGCTCACTCCCCACCCCTCCGCCCCATCCCCTCCGCTGCTGCTGCTGTGGCTGCTGTTGGGCGCGGGGGGCGCGGAGAAGAGGTGGCGGAAGGTGGTGGCGGGCAGGTGGCGGTCGGCGGGCCAGAGGGCGAGCGTGGGCGCGCCAGTGAGCGCCGTCACTGCGTACGCCGCGCACACCGCGTGCACGCGCTCCGATAGAGAGCCCTGGGGAGGTGGGGAGAGGGGGGGGGAGAGGAGAGGGGAAGGACGGGACCGGGGGGAGGAGAAGGGATGCGAAAGAGAAGGGGGAGGAGAGGGATGGGGGGGAGGGGGAAGAGGGAACGAGGGGGGTGAGGGAAGGGTGTGAGGGGGGGGGAATCTGATGAGAAGAGAATGAGCGTGAGTATGTGGTGGTGAAGCGAAGTCCGCATGGCCCTACACTGCATGCACGCGCTTCTGCAGCGCGCCTTGGGAAAGGGGGAGGAGGGGGAAGAGAGGGAGTGCGGGGGGAAGGTGGGGCGGAAGAGGAGAGGGTATAGAAGAAGGCGAGCGACGAAATTAGGGGCCAGAGCGTATGACACGCTGGGGCACTGGCACCAGCACGCGCGCTGCACGCACACGCGTTGGCAGAGAGCCCTGGGAAGAAAGGGCGAAGCGGGGAGGGAGTGGTGGGAGCGAACGGGAAGGGGTGGAGGAAGGTTAAGAGAGAGGGGTCAGCGGAGAGAAGGGGAGATAAGGAAGTAAATGATGCGGGGAGGGGGAGAGTGGGGGAGGAGGGATGAGAAAGGATGGACGGGGTTGGCAGATGACGGGCGGCGGATGTTAGGGGACGGCACTACAGCGCAGCGCGCACCACAGCGCAGCGCGCACCTCTGCAAGAATCAGTGCGGCGGCATCGCCGCATTCGTTTCTCCCACTGCCGTCCGCGCACCTCCACAGATCCATCTCGCTCGCCCTCCCGCCGTCCCCGATATGCGCGTCTTCGCTACCATCTGCAAGATACCCACTCAATTCCCCGGTCTCGCCGCTCGCTTTCCACAAATCCGCGATTTTCTGCGACGCTTTGAGCAGCGCCTTTCCGTTGAGAACCGTGAAGTCGCTTTTGTCGCGCGACAGGCTCCAGTGCGACAGCCCCGCGACTGTTGCGACGACGAGGAGCAGCGGCGGGAGCAGCAATTGCAAGAGGCGAGGCCGCTCGCCGCTGCCGTGCGTCTTCCGCTTGCCGAGCGTGATCGTGTGAGTCATTGGCAGGAAGACTGCGCGACGCGCATGCGACGCGTGTGCGACGTGTGTCCGACTCGTCAGCGACGCGAGGTATGCCTATGCAAGTACGAGATTGGGCTCCTGACGACAGTAGCAGGCGGATCTTTCGTCGTGATGTCGGCAAACAAGGCGGCTACTCCGCGATGAGAACGCTGATGGGGAACACTCGTGCATTAAAAGTGTCTCACTGACTGTTGAACGTGCTGGATGCGACGCGTTCGGTACAGAGCTCTAATCGCCACCACCACCACTGAGGCACTCGCGAGCGGTGTTGGGATTCGGACTCGATTCGGATTCGGACGCTCCGCGGTCGGGAGCAAGGCACGCGGGCGGTCTGAAAGTGTCTGAAAGCGTTTACCCTAAAGTGCTACCTGATCCTGCGCATGTAACGGTCGTAATTGCTGAGCTCAACGGAGTGCGACGTCTTTGTCCCTCGCGCCGACTTGTTCCACATTGTGACAAAAATACCTTCCGCACCCGCACATAAAAAGCCTACACCCATGCTTCTGACAGCCGAGATAGATGCAATCTTGACTTCTAAGTTCGCCAGCCCACACTTAGTTTCCCCCGCTTCTGAAGGCGGCCATTTCGCTATCTCTAGACCCTTGAAGCCGCTGACATCATCACTTAACCAGACCAGACCGAAGCTTTGCTTGTTTGATGGCGGGGGAGGATGGACGAGATGATTGGTGGTGGAAGGTTTGGAAGGGATGAAACATGAGGCAGCTTTTGAAGGCGCTTCGCATTTCTCTATGCGGGGCGGCGGGTCAACCTGGTCTGGTCTGCGGGGAGGAGAATCTTGGCTTGGGGCTTGATTGGAGGAGGGCGGGGGGCGGCCTGACAGGGGCGGGGGCGGGGGCGCGCAGGGGCCTGTCTCGGGGATGTTGGCGCTTGGTGTGGGGCACGGATATTGTGGTCCATCGCAGGGAGGCTCGTCTGGCGACGACAAAACCCAGACCACCTTGGTTCTGCTTTAGGGCGTAGGCCCAAACAGGTTTGATCGCCTCGTTCAGCGACGATCCATAATTTCCAGGAAGCCTGGAAGCCAAATTCAGGCAATCAGGGGCAATCAGCTGATCGCGATCAGCTGCTCGCCCAACCTCGATCAGACCCGATTTTCACCCCGATCAGAGTCGATTTTCCTCGATCACAGGCAATCAATTGATTGCTTGTGATCGGGGCACCTAGCGACGCTTGCGAGTAGTTACACTGTTGCATTTACAGCGAAACGAATATTTCCGCCAGGTGAAGCCTGGTCGTCAATCTCGCTAAAATGGTGACGAGCATGCCACGCAAATGTATCACGCTTGCTGAGCAGGCGCTGACAACCTTCTCCGAAAATCATTTATGATCGGGCAGCTCGGGCAGTACGATCACAAGCAAGCCGATCAGATCCAACCCGAACAGACCCGTTTGGGCCCACGCCCTTAGAACTCACCGAATTCCCATGGTTGTCTCGCCCCGAACCGTCGGCGCGACACCAAGCCTGGCAGGCATGACACCGGAGCAACTCGTTCTGACAAAAGTTGTAAATTCGCAAGTCTGATTGATTGCGGTGTGTGAATGTGCGTACACTTGATACTCATTAAGTGCATGCAACCTTAACACCACTTCATTTTTTTTAAATAATTAATGAATAGTATACACCGAGATAGGCAAGTGCATACAATCAAAACGGTCGTAACCGCGCTTGAGGAGACAGCAGGGTGCTGTTCCAGATGAGACACCTAGGGCCGGATGTTGCTCGCCCTCCGCTTGGACCACAGTGCAGCCAAATCACTTGTCCACTTCCAGCTTTTGCCAGCCAGTTTGATTCTCCCCTACATATTCTGCTCTTCTGCCAGGTTGCGGTGTTGTCGTTTACCCGCACAGCTCCGAATCTGCGGGTGAAGATGCATGCATGTTGCCTGAATGCGAACTCGATTTTTGTAGAGGACACGTCGCGTGCGGAACTTCTGCCCCCGGAACACTGCTTCACACCTCTCAACCCAAAGCTGATGGAAGGCGATGGATGTGAGAGTGAGTCCAGGGAATGCCGAGCTGGATCCTGTTTTTCGGAACAGAAGGTCACCGAGAGTGGCTGTTGAACGGTTAGGATTGAACATGCGTAGGGCCAGACGAAGGGCCGACGAAACTGCCTGAATCCGAGGACAGATGAGGAGGCAGTGTTCTAATGCCTCTGGTTCTCCACGGTACGGGCAGGACGGTTTGCTGCTGAGGAAAGCAAGCCGTTCTCCCGCTTGTAGATTGAGACCGTGGATGCGGACAAGCACGTCACGTGGACGGCTGGGCACCGCCAGCGAGTCGCTCGTCCACACCACCCTTTTCCAGTCAATTTTCCTGCCCCATCTTTCTGGCCACTTCTCCCGCTTCTTTGACTCCTGGTACCTCCCCTTCCAGCGGTCTTTCATCCTCCTCAGAGAGATCACCTGCCCGTCCTCCAAGACAGTCAAAGGGGGTGTTGAGTCAGCCGAGCACAGAGGGACTGTGGGAAAACCCAGCAACCTCATCCAGTGTGCCAGCATTGCTGCAAAAGCCTTTAGCACTAGCCTAGCCTGTGCGCTGCCTCCAAGCTGCCCGCGCCAGCTCCTTCGACTGCTTCAGCGAGAGCTCCCCGTCATCCCCGAGCACCAGGATATCTTTGATGCGAACCTCCCAAAGATCTTTGCTGTATTTCTGCCCCCCGATTGGCGTTGATAACAAGACCTCTTTGTTGAAAACCACCCGCTCATGCAGCACCGCTTCCCTTCCCAGCTGTCCGCTGCCGGGCGGACACAAAACGTGAGCGAATAAAATTTTCGCATGTCTATTTCCATCTCATACTGCGCCCCTTCAAGTGTTTCAGTAGCTTCACGTGCGAGGAGAAGGTGTCAGCTCCCAGTGGTAACTCAGCGGCCTGCTCCATGATCTCCCTCTTGAGCGGGTCCTGTTTTGTGAGGTAGAGACCTACCCTCCTCGCGGCGAGACACGGGAGTACAATCTCCGGGTCCTTAACCCGATGTCGCCCGCCTCTTGGGGGTGTAAAGCAGCTCTCTGCTCCAGAGAAAAAAGCCTTTCGCCGATGCCACACTGTTCCCCGAGGTAAAGCTTTGCAGTAAGCAGACTATCTCCTCCCATATCTCCGCCGGCGGTGGGTAGATTTGAGCTTAAAAAGCTAAGAGCGGGGTGATGTAGAAGTTAACCATTGTAGCTCTTGCCGTGATCGTCAAATATTTCTGCTGCCATTTCGTTAATTTCTCCGAGATGTGTCCCCACGCCTTTTCCCATGTTGGCAGGCCATTCCCTGATGGGGTTACCCAGATACCCAGCAAGCGCTCTACTTCATTGGCTCCTGCCCATTTGAAACAGCTCGAGCCATCCCCTTCCGCGTTCAGGTTCGTACCTATAGGTAACACCACCGACTTCGATTTATTTGTCGCCAGCCCAGATGCTTTCTTCTCGAATCGGTCTAAACTACACCTCCTCTGCCGCTGCTATCTGCTTCCGCTCCTTGCAGGGTCAATGTCATATCATCCGCGTAACCCAGATAGTTCAGCCTTCCCTTTCTTTTCAATACCAAGCTTCCGCTTTTCAACCTCCCGCGCCAACGGTTCCACAGCGCAAAGGAAGAGGTGAGGCGCCAATGGGCAGCCTTGCCTTACTTCCGACGCCACTTCCACTCCTTTGCCAACCCAGCCGTTAAACAACAACTTTGTTTATGTCCTCCTTATGCAGGCCCCTTATCCAGCACCTCGAACAAGAAGTCGCGAAATACCGAGTCGAAAGCTTTTTGAAAATCGACCAGAATCAAGTACCAGTCTTCGGACCCGTTCGCGGCTCCGTCAATCACGTCTGCTACCAAAGCCACCGCGTCTGACAGCCTCCTCCTCGGGATGAAACCGTACTGCTCCGAGGAGATGATCAAGTGTAGTATCGACTGCGGAGATAACTCTGTCAACGGGAGCTAGACTACGGGCTAGGCACGGGGTAGGAGTGATCTCTGCGTTCGTTCGTTCCTTAGTCGTTTCCTTGTGCGCACACTACTTGCTAGTTCACGGGGAGAATTGGCAAGAGTTCCACTAGCAAAAGTTCACAACAATGGTTGATACGACATTGGCAACACAGACTACATCAGAGCTAGCTAGGCTGCTGGTCGACCTCCAGCGCAGCATGGTCGACCGCGATCCAGCGCAGCAGAGCTCGCACCGCTCCAGCGTTGCAGAGTAGCGATTTGCCAACGTTGCAAGTCCACGGTGTGCCAACGCTGCAGCAAGTCGGCTGCATAGCGTTGCACCCGCAGGACAACGGTGCACCTGCTTCGTAGGTGCGTGCAGCTGGTTGGTTCACCACTCCTTGTCACGTGCACAGCGCAGACGCCCAGGTCGGCGTCCAGGCACCCAGGGCGCTGTCCAAACGCTCCAGGTCGGCGTCCAGGCGCCCAGGACGCCGTCCTGACTCCTAGGTCGGCGTCCAGCCTCCCAGGACGCCGTCCAGAGGCCCAGGTCGACGTCCTCCAGCTCGGCGCCCTCCAGCTAGGCGCCCTCCAGCTAGGCGCCCTCACTGCAACAGCCGACTTCGTAGTCGGGTGTGTGGGGAGCGCAGAAAAACTGATGTAGAAAAACTGATCGTCATTCTTAATAAGCGATGTAGTAGAGATGTTAGCAATGCTTGTTGTAAAAGACCACATCGCGAAAATGGCAAGTGCCGAAAGTCACAAAAAAGTGCTCGAAATGTGACTTTTATGTGACAGCAAGTCCGGCGTTTTTTAGTCATGGTTGAAAGTACCGGCCACGATGTTCCCTGCGTTGTCACGGAAATGTCACGTAAATGTGACATAATGTCACACAGAATGTCACAGTAGAGTGTCTGGTGAAGCGACTTTCTCGTCACTTTTATGTAACCTTGCCACGTGTCGTATATGCCAAGATATTTTGCCACGTGTCATTGTCGTTGATTGGTGGATATGAACCAATCAAACCTCGGGGACGTGGGTGCAGAAATGTTTTATGATTGGGTGGCGATTATTATCGAGCGACGCAGCATCGCCCATTTCCGTACGCGGAAATTTCAGAATACAGCAGCTGGCATTTCGAATGGGCTCCTTTAGTCACATCACATGCGCAACATACAAGTTACTACACAGATGTACGAACTAAAGCTACCGAAAGATGTGCGAACTAAAGCCACTGCGCAGATGTACGAACTGAAGCCACTGCGCAGATGTACGAACTGAAGCCACTGCGCAGATGTACGAACTAAAGCCACTGCGCAGATGTACGATTGGCGAGCAACTGCGCAAATGTACGAACGTGTAGCCCGGAACACCGTGGCGTGGCTACGAAAACATCTTGCCAGTATGGTCGTTCGGAACTGTCAAACCTGACAAAAAGAAGAAAGCTAATACAGAACAAAATGGAACGTTGCCAACGGGGACGTTGCCACCTGGGGGGGAGGAGTGTAACGCATCGACCTACTTCTCACCTAACTCCCAAGCTAACTAACACTCAAGGCATTTGTCGAGATTGCTCTCGATAGAATTTGTGCTACGAGTGAGTGAAGGTTGGATGGGAAAGAAAGGTTGGGTTGGAAGAGAAGGTTGGGTTGGGATTTCCAAACCTCAACCAAGAGGATTGGGAAACTCCAACCCATCAAAGTGAAACGTTGAAGGTTGGATTTCCAACCAATCAAAAACTGCCAATTCAGTGTTACAATCTACTCTATCTTAAAACAGCCATACAAATGGTTCTAGGTTGGGTTTTCCCACCCAACTAATTGCCACGTAGGCTCCAAGCCTAGGAACCCTCCCACCATGGAAACCATGGTTGGGAGAGTTTCCAAAGGGGTGTATTTAGGGGGAGGGGGTTTGAGCTTCCAAGCTCATTCTCAACCTCCCACTCCAACTAAACAATTGGAAATGTGATTGTTTCTCTAAGTCCTTTTGGGCTCTCTCACAATCCTTCCTACACAATTCTCTCAATCTATTTCAACAACTCATTCAAGAAGATTGACACCTTCAAGGCTATTGTGAGCTAGTTAGAGCTTCATCTTGTACTGGGATTTATTATAAAAGCCTTATAACTTCATTATAATAGCCTTGGGTATTATAAGACTGCAATCGCATAAGTTGAAACGTTCGCAGCTACGTCAGGAGAGGCTGAATTCACATGTGTTACATCACATAGAACAGCTTCGGTCAACACTGAGTTCTGGGCATACACAATACACCACTAAGCCCACTATTATCACAGATAACCTACGTTCCTAGAACCTCCAGCGCACAGCAGCCAGCTAGCCCCGGCTCTTCTACAGGTACCCAGAAAAACCTCTCTCACTGCCGCCAGAGTGCTCTCTGAGTGCCTCTGGCCTGCTGGCAGGCGACAGACAGCATGTGGGTCTCGCCCCGCCACACAGTGACATGCCTTGCCTTTCGGAGAGGGGAATGAGTGGTGGAAGTTCACCCCAGAAAAACCTCTCTCACTGCCGCCAGAGTGCTCTCTGAGTGCCTCTGGCCTGCTGGCAGGCGACAGACAGCATGTGGGTCTCGCCCCGCCACACAGTGACATGCCTTGCCTTTCGGAGAGGGGAATGAGTGGTGGAAGTTCACAAGCACGCGTCAATGTGAAGTGCTATACAAAATTGCAGGGGAAAAAAAACCCTAAACACTCATGCAATGTGTCCCAACGTTGCGATACTAGATGGCAGGATGGTTGGAAGAAGTGGCGGAGGCTGGTGGTATGTGGGGTGCATAGTGGGTGCACGTGTAGGTGGGAGCAGGGCAGAGGATGAGGGGATGTGGGGCGTGGGAGAACTAGGGAGTGAGTGGGAGAGTAAGGGAGTGAGTATGGGAGAAAGGACAGTGCACAGGCGCGGGATGGGTGGCAAGCAGGTTGTTTTGAAGGATGGGGACAGCACGTGGAGAGAGTGCCTGGGCCCGGAACCAACCGACACTGCAGCCGAGTGCTATCCGGGCAGCGAATGGCAATGCGACAGCTAGCAGGAATGCGCACTACGGGCTCCTCTGGTAACTCAACCTCCTCCTCCGCTGCCCCTCCTGCCCCACGCCCCTTTGCTCCTGACCCTCTGCGCCGCACGAGAGGCGTCATCCCCGCTGCCCTGCACGGGCCCATGTCCCCACCTTGCTCCCCACCTTGCCCACCATCCCACCTCTGTGTGCCCCTCCATGGAAGCCGCCAGCGCCAGGCGTGGCTGCTCCTCCTTGTCCTCCTCGCAGCTCCCCACCGCCCCCACCCACCCCCGCTCCCACCTCCCCTTTGTGGGCACGTCACGCAGCTTCTTGGGCGGCCGCACCTCCCCACCTGCACCGGGTGCGCCTCCCATGGGGTCACGGTCGATGAATGGCATCAGGTACTGGGTGGACGTGCACACGCAACACACACACATACTATCAACGCATGCACGCATGCAGGCATGCACACACGCAGGCATGCACACACGTAGGCATGCACGGAGGCAGAAAGACACGCACAAAGATCAAACGCAGGCAGACATGCAGTCAGGCTAAGTGCAGAGCAGGGTTCCGCAAGACATGTGAGGAGGAATCTGAGGGAGGATATGAAGAGCAGACAAGTGGTGCGTTTGAGTGCCGTGGAAGTGGACACGAGGAAGCAGGGAAGGGGATGGGGGGAAGCAGGGAAGCGCATGGGGGGAAGCAGGGAAGGGGATGGGGGGAAGCAGGGAAGGGGATGGGGGGAAGCAGGGAAGGGGATGGGGGGAAGCAGGGAAGGGGACATAGGGAAGCAGGGAAGGGGATGGGAAGAAGGAAGGGGATGGGGAGAAGCAGGGAAAGGGACATGGGGAAGCAGGGAAGGGGATGGGGGAAGCAGGGAAAGGGACATGGGAAAGCAGGGAAGGGGATGGGGGGAAGCAGGGAAGGGGATGGGGGGAAGCAGGGAAGGGGATGGGGGGAAGCAGGGAAGGGGATGGGGGGAAGCAGAGAAAGGGATGGGGGGAAGCAGGGAAGGGGATGGGGGGGAAGCAGGGAAGGGACATGGGAAAGCAGGGAAGGGGAAGGGGGGAAGCAGGGAAGGGATGGGGGGAAGCAAGTCAGAGGAAGGGGGGAAGCAGGAGGAAAACCCTGGGGAAACAGGGAAGAGGATGGGGGGAAGCAGGACGTGGGGAGCGGGGGAGATGCCGAGGAGAGAGCTGGGGGGAGGACGGTGGGGAGCCCGCAAATGATGTGGGGAAGGAGAGAGGTAAGCAGTGTGGTGGTGAAAGGCGATCATTCTTGGAAGGGAAGGGTGTGTGTGGGTTGGAAAGGGGGCGTGACAAGTGTGTGAGTTGGGAAGGGAGAAGGAAGGGAGGGCGACAGTGACGGGGATGCCAAGGCGACGAGGGGAGAGAGATACGGGGATTGCTAGGGGAGGGGACGGGCGGGAGGGAGGGGCGACAAGCAGCAGGGAGTGCGACGAGAAAAGGGGGGCAACGGGCGGAAGGGAGCGCGACGAGGGGAAGGTAGGGCGGCGAGCGGTCGGGAGGGCAATGGGAGGAAGGGAGGGCGACGAGACGAAGGGAGGGGCGGAAGGGAGGGTGACGGGCGGAAGCGAGGGCGACGGGCAGAAGAGAGGCGACAGGCGACGAGCGGAAGGGAGGGCGTCGGCGGAAGGGCGGGTGACGGGCGGAAGGGAGTGCGACGGGCGGAGGGAGTGCGACGGGCGGAAGGGAGGGCGACGGCGGAAGGGAGTGCGACGAGGGCTAGGGAGGGCGACGAGCATAAGGTAGGGCGACGAGCATAAGGTAGGGCGACGGGCGGGAGGGAGGGCGGGCGATGGGCGTAAGGGAGTGCGACAGGCGGCAGGGAGTGCAGGCACACGGAAGGGAGTGCGACGGGCGGAAGCGGGTGCGTCAAGAAGTTGGCAAGCGTCTTGAAGACTTGCAAGCGCCCGTTCCTTGCGCTTCGCACGTACATGTGAGCGCCATCGTCCCTATAGAAATGGGCGTTTCACGTGACGTTTTTCTTTATGCAGGCTGAACTACATGCACTTATACAAAATATATGCAATATATATTCTGACACACCCCCTAAGTGCATGCAGGAATAGGCCTTGTGCAGAACACCCCCTGAAGTGGTGCACCCTGCAAGGAGCAGCTGAAGAAAAGGCGAAGTGAGGAGGAGGAGGGACTGTGAGAGGAGTGGAGATAGGAGGAGGGACAGGTGAAGCCGCAGTCACACGGGCAACAGGAGCGGCGCGCACAGTGGCTACCGAGCGCAATGAGGGCACCGGACTACGGGAGTATCTGGCTCCGCGGCTACGACGAGCGGCAGGAGCAACGGACCCACAGGCGACTGGCGAAGCAGGCTCGCTGGGCTACCGAGAGCACGAGGGCTCCGGACTACTGGCGCTGCTGACGACACGACTGCGACCTCCGCTCAACCTCCCCTAACTGTTCCCCACACCCCTTCTCACACCCCCTGCTGCACCCCTAGCTCCACTCCCACGACACCCCCCTAGCGCCACTCCCTCGGCTCCCACACACCCACCCCCCTCAGCGGCAGCTGCAGTAGTGGGAGACGGAGGAGGAGGAGGAGGAGGAGCAGGGGAGGGTTCACACACCCGCCACCTCCATACCCGCCACCCCCTACCCGCCACCCCCATACCCGCCACCCCAAGACCCCCAACGCAGGCAAGGCGGGGCAGATACGCGGGCAGCAACAGGGGCGGCGTGCGAGCGGAAGGGGGGCGGGGCGCGGGTCCCTGGGGCGCTGCTATGGGCGACGGGCAGGAGGGGGGCGCGCGGGTCCCTGGGGGCGCCACGACGGGCGACGGGGGGGCGACGCGCGGGTCCCTGGGGGCGCCCGACGGGCGATGGGGGCGGCGCGCGGGTCCCCGGGGGCGCGTCGAGACGAACGACGGGGGGGACGCGCGGGTCCCCGGGGGGCGTCGCGACGAACGACCGGGGGGACGCGCGGTCCCTGGGTGCGGGTCCCTGGGGCGCTGCTATGGGCGACGGGCAGGAGGGGCGCGCGGGTCCCTGGGGCGCCACGACGGGCGACGGGGGGGCGACGCGCGGGTCCCTGGGGGCGCCACGACGGGCGATGGGGGGCGGCGCGCGGGTCCCCTGGGGCGTCGCGACGACGACGGGGGGGACGCGCGGGTCCCCGGGGGCGTCGCGAACGAACGACCGGGGGGACGCGCGGTCCCTGGGGTGCGCCACGACGGGCGACGGGGGGCGACGCGCGGGTCCCCGGGGGCGCGCGACGAACGACGGGGGGGACGCGCAGGGCCCTGGGCGCGCGCACGACGGGCGACGTGGGGCGACGCGCGGGTTCCCCTGGGGCGCCGCGACGGGCAGGAAACCGCCACGCGCCCCGAGCGCGTGGAGGGCAGAAAACCGCCACACGTGCCCAGAGCGCGTGGCGGGAAAAAAAAACGTCAGCGGAAGCTAACAGTGGGCCCATTGAGACAGGTACTAGGAACGTAACCGCTCTGATACCATGTTAGAATAGTAGTGATAGCTAGAACCACTAGCCTAAGGTTTAGCTAGGTATGAGAGAGAAGTTAAGCAAAGGAGGGGCTTTCACTATAGAATGGCAAGTACAAATAGGTCAGAAGCATCCAAGGAGTGGTGCACCACCAAGCAGGCAGCTACAAACCTACACTACAGCTAGAACTACATGCACTTATACAAAATATATGCATATATATTCTGACACTCGCTGCTATTGTGAAAATGAGAGCTCATGCGCTCTTGTGGTACTGAATAGCGGGGTAGACTACGTGTATTGTGCTTGAATATGGCTGCCCATTAGTACAACTTGGTTTTCAAGTTTACTGAATGTGAACAGTGCTCCTCCATCTCCCGTTGACACTTCACCCGGAAGCCTTGTTTTGTCGCTGGCCAATCAGCATCATATTTGCAAAACCTCTCCTCTCTGAAGCGACGGAATGCTTCACTTCGGGTGGTAACCTGGTTTTTGGCGAGTTCATATTCAAGAATCTCAAATTGAAATCAACCATATGGAACTCGGGCTGTAACATGCCATTAAAGTCTGGTGCCATTCGGAGGTTATAGTATGCAGAATGCTACTTTGAATAAGCTAGCATGGAAAAGCGTCAAAGCCATGTCTGAGCGACACGTGGTGCCGTTTAAAACGCTGCTATTTTTCTAGCATGAATTCTTTGATTGTCTAAACAGTCACCATATTCAAGTATGAAAGCTTGATTTTATTTTGACAAATATCAATTGACGTATTGGCGCAATTTGACATCATTACATCCTTTATGCGACTCATATTGAGGCTTCTTTATTTCTGATGCCTATTGGTAGATAACAAATACTATTTATTAACAGATTGCAATTTTTTCTTTTTATAAAGAAGTACATTTAGAAATAGTAGTCGGAAGTCTGCTGAAAGAAACATGTAACTACTAGATTCGGAATTCTGTTGAAGGACGCGTTACCTCTTTCGGTTTTTGCACGATCGATCGTGCCCAGGATCTATGTTTACGGAGTAAGATAAGGCTCCAAGTCGTTTCCTTAAAGCGACGGTGCACTTTTGGCATGGTTGGTTCAGAAGTTTTTTTTTTGAACCCCTGGTAACCATGTGTTGTACTGCAGGAGTTGGGGGGCACACGGACCTCCCCAGTTTGGGAGAGAACTTCCGCAAGTAGATGTGGCTTGCATCCCGCTCCTACGGACAATAAAAACCTTTGAACAAAAGTGAACTCATTCGCTTCCCCTCGCAGGCAGGTTTAGGGTTACACTCGTCAAGAATAGTAGGCAGGCCGACACAGAATTGTACACAGCTATTTTTCGTAGATGAAGAACAACTCACTCTCCTATCTCACTCTAAGCCGTATCGCGGTGGCTTGTTCCTACACCTTATAACACACACTCAGCTTCGCCACATGCCCAGCATATCCCATGCGACACGTTTTCCAAATTTCACGACGTCCGTATTCCGCCCACATAGCACGCGACAAGACAGCCGTGTTTTATGCCCATTTCCGCCTCCCACCACTCGCTTCCGCCTCCCAACACTCATTTCCAAGTCCCGTCACGAGTTTCTGGCTCCGCTCACTCGTTTTCGCCTCCCCTCGTTCATTCGAGCCTCCCAACAGTCAATTCCGCCTGCCTTCACTCATGTATGCCGCCCTCCCTTCATATCCGCCTCCATTCGCTCGGGTGCACATCCCAGTACTCAATAGCGCCTCCCTACGCTCGTTTTCGCCTCCCTCCACTTGTTTCCGCCTCCCTCCATCGTTTCCGCCTCCCTTCACTCGTTTCCGCCTCCCTTCATCGGTTCCGCCCCATTCGTATCCGCCTCCTATCACTCATTTTCGCCCCCCTTCACTCGTTTCCGCCTTCCTTCACTCGTCACTGCCACCCATCACTCATTTCCACCTCCCATCACACATTTCCGCCACCAATCACTCGATTCCGCCCCCTTCACTCATGTCCCCCCCCCTCCCTACTCGTTTGCGCATCCCCGCACGCTTATCCGCCTCCCTTATCTCATTTCCGCCACCCATCACTCATCATGCCCGCCTCCCTTCACTCATTTTCACCTCCCTTCACTCAATTCCGCCTCCCTTCTCTCATTTCCCCCTCCCTTACTCCTGTCGGGGGGACTGCCCTCCCTCCCTTCCACCTGCGTCAATTCACTCATCCATGCCCCTTCACACTTACCTGCCCTCCATCTCCTCACTCACTCCCTGCAGATGGGCCTGCCTCTCCTTCCCATTGCTGTCCTTTTGGCCATCCATGCCCATTCACCCTTCCTTCTTTTCGAGCTCATCCAATTATCCCTTCACCGCCTCCGTTCTCTCCCGAAATGAAACACCAGGAGGGAAAATGACAAACGGTCACGAAAATCGAAGCACGCCGCGTCGAGGAAGACCCGATCTGGCGGACCAATAAGGTATATATCATGTTTGAAATCACGCTTTGCATGCACTTCTAGGGGTTATCTATGCAACTAGCTGGATGGGGGAGCTTGTGAGTAATATTGCAGCCAAAAACATGTCCCTTGCTTCCCGTTGCGTGGCAGGCCCACGCTCTCGTGCGCTCATGCGTCGTCGGCCGGACCCCATTAGGCTTGTATGTGAGGTTGACGAGGAAGAAACGGTGCCGCAGAGCCGTGCCGATCCGCGTCTAGTGACTTCACAAGTGGAGTCTCAGACTAGCAGTATCTCCAACGTCGCTACACCTAGTATCAGTAGGCGGGCCCGAGTTCGATCTGGCCTACCACCGGTGATCAGGATGCCATTCTACTGCTGGACGATCGCTGAATTTGCAAGACGATTTCCAAAACAGTATGAGGTGTTGGGCAAGTGGGGCTCGGCGTGGTTGATTTATGTGGTTATTGCAACAATATACCCCGAGCCTAGGGGCGGGTTGTATGTTGGATGTGGTGCGGATGATGTGGCGTGGTTCAACGCAATCCGCCGTTGCCCACTCGCATTGACTTTGATCTCAATGGTGCTAGTGGGGTGTTTGGTAGTGAGGGTAGCTCCACAATACGAACATCTATAATGTGTAGTGCCATGTGCAAGTTAGTTGCCAATTAGGGCTTCCTGAATAGCGGTAGCAGGGGACGCGCGGTAAGAGGCAAATTAGGGTACGTGACTCCGCACGACCAGGGAGGCCAGGTTCCATTCCTCATTCTGAATAGCGGTAAGAGGCAAATTAGGGTTCAGGTGGGACTTAGTCGCAGCGGAAGAGCGGGCTAGAGCGACGGGCCAGGGCGTAGGGTCGACGGGACGGGGGAAAGGGCGGGCACGATGCGACGGGGCAGGGCGACGCGACGGGGGAGGGCGACGCGACGGGGTAGGGAGACGGGACGGGGCGACGGGACGGGGCAGGGCGACGGGACGGGACGGGGCAGGGGCGACGGGACGGGACGGGGCGACGGGACGGGACGGGGCAGGGCGACGTGACGGGGGGAAAGGGCGCGACGCGACGGTGGGAAAGGGCGCGACGCGACGGGGGGAAAGAGCGCGACGCGACGGGGGGAAAGGGCGCGACTCGACGGGGGGGAACGGGCGCGACGCAATGGGGAAAAGGGCGCGACGTGACGGGGGGGAAAGGGCGCTAGGCGACGGGGGGAAGGGCGCTAGGCTCGGCACTAGGCGCGGTAACAACGGAACCGGTACGAACGAGAGGTAGGATCAGGCTCGGGAGATACGAACGGAGAACGGAGGAACGGGATCCCACAGGATCCTAACCTAACTGATACCATGTCAGAATGAGGAATGGATCATGCATTGATGTTGGTTGGGGTACATATAGCTAACCCTAAGTTTTGTACCCCCTAAGACAAACCTCACTATAGGCTACAACATTTGACAGTTTGGTAGTGAGGGTAGCTCCACAATACGAACATCTATAATGTGTAGTGCCATGTGCAAGTTAGTTGCCAATTAGGGCTTCCTGAATAGCACATAAAATGAAAACAGCAAGTCCAATCTTGTCTGCGATCATTGTTGCTGTAAACGACCTTATAAGCATGGTGCGCCGGCACTTCGGCGATGCCAATGAGGTGCTCTACAATGACAGCCTTGGGACCCTGCAAAATGAACGGAGGGGTGGAGGGAGGTATGATAAGCATTTCATGGGATTGAAGGTTCATGGATGGGTAAGAAGGGCCCAAGAGCATGATTTAGAGAGGAAAGTAGTAGGGTGATCGACATGCCATAGCATGCATTGTTGCACCGCTATGCACCCCACTGATGCTTGTTGCACCGCATTGCAACCGACCGCACCTACCCCGCGATGTTGAGCAGCTGAAGCCCCCCGGAGCTGCACCTATAGAGCCTAATAGCCAGCACACACACATAACCCAGCATAGGGCATGCAGGATGGAAATAAGAAGACCGTCAGTGGGGAAAGTTGGTAAAGCAGGAGAGGAAACGGAGGGCACTCAAGGGGGACCAAGGAAGGAGAAGGACGCATGGTCGAACCAAATATAAGTATATGCAAACCACAGAATAGACTCGAGTAGTGGTGCTAAGAGAACGTAGGACCTCATGCAACAAGAAATGTGAAACTGTTGATCTCAAATGACCAGGAATAGTAAACAATGAAAACGCAAACATTTTTACCGCACCTCTACGAGGTAACGCAGTCGTGGAACAGAATGCAGTGTGTGCGATGGAAGCCCCAGTGTGAAGGAAAAGGAGGCCAGGCAATGGGGGGGAGAAAGACCTGCAGTGCGAGGAAAATAAGACAAGGAGTGAGGGGAAAGGAGGCTATGTAGTGGTAGGAAGTAACTCCTGCAGTGGGGGGAATAAAGCAGGGAGTGAGGGGAAAGGAGGTTAGGCAGTGGTTGGAAGTAACTCCTGCAGTGGGGGGAATGAAGCAGGGAGTGAGGGGAAAGGAGGTTATGCAGTGGTTGGAAGTAACGCCTGTAGTGGGGGGAATAAAGCAGGGAGTGAGGGGAAAGGAGGTTATGCAGTGGTTGGAAGTAACTCCTGCAGTGGGGGGAATAAAGCAGGGAGTGAGGGGAAAGGAGGTTAGGCAGTGGTTGGAAGTAACTCCTGCAGTGGGGGGAATGAAGCAGGGAGTGAGGGGAAAGGAGGTTAGGCAGTGGTTGGAAGTAACTCCTGCAGTGGGGGGAATGAAGCAGGGAGTGAGGGGAAAGGAGGTTATGCAGTGGGGGGAAGTAACTCCTGCAGTGGGGGGAATGAAGCAGGGAGTGAGGGGAAAGGAGGTTAGGCAGTGGTTGGAAGTAACTCCTGCAGTGGGGGGAATGAAGCAGGGAGTGAGGGGAAAGGAGGTTAGGCAGTGGTTGGAAGTAACTCCTGCAGTGGGGGTAATGAAGCAGGGAGTGAGTGTTAAACTGTATTATGCTTGTAGGCTGTAGTGGGGTAGCCAATATGGGGTACAACCCCAACTAGGGTTTCATATTTGTACCCAAACTTCTGCTAGTTCATCATTCTTGCCTAGTGATTCTGACATGGTATTCAGAGCAGGAGGTCCCTAGGACCTACCGACCGTTTTTTTAGGGCCCACCACCGCTCGCATGCGGTTACCACGCTACCCCGTGCCCTAGCCTCGTAGCGCCCTCGTGCGCCCTCGTTAGCGCCCTCGCGCGCCCCTCGTTAGCGCCCTCGCGCGCCCTCTCGTTAGCGCCCTCGCGCGCCCCTTCGTTAGCGCCCTCGCGCGCCCCTTCGTTAGCGCCCTCGCGCGCCCCTTGCTAGCGCCCTCGCGCGCCCCTCACTAGCGCCCTCGCGCGCCCCTCGCCGAGCCGCCCGCTCGCAGCCCGCCCGCCCGCTCGCTGCCCGCTTCGCGGCCCGCTCGCTACGCAGCCCGCCCGCCCGCTCGCTGCCCGCTTCGCGGCCCGCCCGCTTCGCAGCCCGCTCGCTCGCTGCCCGCTTCGCGGCCCGCCCGCTTCGCAGCCCGCTCGCTCGCTGCCCGCTTCGCGGCCCGCCCACTTCGCAGCCCGCCCGCCCGCTCGCTGCCCGCTTCGCGGCCCGCCCGCCTCGCAGCCCGCTCGCCCCGCTGCCCGCTTCGCGGCCCGCCCACTTCGCAGCCCGCCCGCCCGCTAGCTGCCCACTTCGCGGCCCGCCCGCATCGCAGCCCGCTCGCCCCGCTGCCCGCTTCGCAGCCCGCCCGCCCGCTGCCCGCTTCGCGGCCCGCCCGCCTCGCAGCGTCGCCCGCCCGCCGTGCTGCCCGCTTGCAGCGCCGCCTGCCCGCCGCGCTGCCCGCTTCCCGGCCCGTCCGCCGCGCTGCCCGCTCGCAGCGTCGCCCTCCCGCTTCGCGGCCCGCCACTTCGCAGCCCGCCCGCCCGCTAGCTGCCCGCTTCGCGGCCCGCCCGCTTCGCAGCCCGCTCGCCCCGCTGCCCGCTTCGCAGCCCGCCCGCCCGCCCGCTGCCCGCTTCGCGGCCCCGCCCGCCTCGCGGCCCGTCGCCCCCGCCCGCCGTGCTGCCCGCTTGCAGCGCCGCCTGCCCGCCGCGCTGCCCGCTTCCCGGCCCGTCCGCCGCGCTGCCCGCTCGCAGCGTCGCCCTCCCGTCGCGCTGACCGCTTGCAGCGCCGCCTGCCCGTAGCGCCAAGCCTCGCCCGCTGCTCTCCTCCGTACACAGTCGCCTTCCCCTGCTGCGGCAGCTTGCGTTACTCTGTCACACTGTCGCTATGGCTTCCATCCGCGTGCTGTCGTTCGATGCTGAGGGCCGCCCTGTGCGGTTCACCGCTTGGCTAGATGACCTGCAGCTGTTCCTCCTGAGCGATAGCAAGGAGCATGTGTCGCTCTATGATTACGCGTCTGGTGCTGCGCCTGCCCCTCCTGCCACAGCTGAGCTTAGTGTTCGTTCCCACTGGCAGACTCGTGACGCAGCTGCTCGCCTAGCCATTCGCAGTCACCTGCCGTTAGCTGAGCTAGAGCATTTTGGCGACTGCAAATCCGCTAAGGCCCTGTACGACGCTGTCGTCGCTCGCTACTCCTCGCCTGCCACAGCCGAGCTTAGCCGCCTCATGCTGCCGTACCTGTTCCCCGATCTGTCCACCTTTACTACAGTCGCCGATCTTATCACCCACCTTCGCACTAGTGATGCTCGCCTGCGTGCCGCCCTTCCCACCGAGTTCTGCGCTAAGAACCCCCCTCCACTGTACTGGACACTCCACTTCATAGTCACCCGTCTCCCTGACACCCTCCGCTCAGTTCGAGACCACTTCCTTGCTCGCTGTCCCACTGAGCTCACAGTCGCCCTCCTAGAGGAGCACCTGCTCGCGGCCGAAAAGAGCATTGTAGCTGTCGGTGCTGCTCGTGGCGCTCCTCGCACCCCCATCTTTGAGGGGTGTTCTCCCTCTCCCCTCGCTCCCTCCTACGCTGCTGCTGCTGCTGTTGACTTCCTTGGTGCTGAGTCTGTTGGCGCTGCTTCTACTCCTGGTGGGAGGCGCCGCACCGGCAAGGGCAAGGGGGGCAAAAGTGGTGGTGGTGGCGCTGGGGGGGGAGGAGGTGGGGGAGGTGGGGGGGGAGGCGGTGCTGGAGGGAGCGGTGGCGGGAGCGCTGGTGGGAGTGGGGTCGGTGGTGGAGACGGGGGCGGCGGAGGAAGCAGTGGCAGTAGTGGCGGCGGCGGCGGTGGCGGCGGTGGCGGTGGTGGCGGTGGTGGCGGTGCCGGTCGGAGCGGTGGTAGTGGTGGCGGCGGAGGTCGGAGTGGAGGCACTGGCTCGGGCCAGAGCTCCCAGCAGCAGCAGCGTCCCCAGACGACCCAGCAGCTTCGTGAGTGGCTTGCTCAGCGTGGGACGTCGGGGGCCAGTGCCCGCTGTTCTTATGTCATTCGCACAGGTGACCGCAAGGGACAGACGTGTGGGAGGTTCCACACCCCGTACCGCTGCTTCTCCCGCCTTGACGACGCTTGGCGTGAGGAGATGGGTGCGGATGTTGAGCGCCCCCGCTGGGCTGAGCTCATGAGGGCTGGTGTTGATGTCTTTGCTCTTGACTATGATGCTATTATTGCTGCCATGTATGCATTGACTGTTAGTGCCGAGGGAGACTGTTACTTGTGTGTGCCGCCTGACCCAGGTATAGAGCCCGCTGCCCTGGGTACTAGTGAGTCTGCTCTCTCTGGTATGGTACCCCCTGTACTTGCTCCCCCCAGTGCTGTCCCGGCTGGTTTCGAGTCTGCTCTCTCAGGTACAGCACCCACACAGACTCCTCTCTCAGGTACCGCACCGGCTGAGGCCTGTCACACCTTCACCCTTGACTCAGGTGCTTCCCGTTGCTTCTTTCGTGACAGTACTGAGCTCACACCGCTTCCTGCACCAGTCCCAGTCTCCTTGGCTGACCCCTCTGGGGGCCCAGTCCTTGCCCAGTCCACCACTGTCCTCCCTTGTCCGGCGGTTCCGTCTGGCTCGTTGTCGGGTTTCCACCTCCCCTCGTTCTCGACGAACCTGGTGAGCAACGCTGTCCTCCAGGATCAGTGGGTTGACACCTTTACCCCTGGCGGACAGCGTGTGGCGATCTGCACGTGCTCCAGGACCGGCCGTCACCTGGCTACGTTCACCCGTCGGCCGGGGTCGAGTCTCTACACACTGACCACTGCGTCTCCCCAGGTAGCTGCTGTCGGTCAGGTGTCTGCGTCAGGTCTGGTGGCCCACGCCTGTGAGTGTCGTTCCCTGTCGCACCAGACTCTTCTCTGGCACCACCGCCTGGGTCACCCCTCCTTGCCACGCCTTCGTGGCATGCACCGTCGCCTCCTTGTGTCCGGTCTTCCCAGGTCCCTCCCTCCCCTCCCTGCCTCGCCTGCGCCGCCTTGCCTTCCTTGCGTCGAGGGGCGGCAGCGCGCCGCTCCTCACTCCTCCTCGTTCCCCCCGACAGAGGCTCCTCTGGAGACCCTCCACCTGGACGTGTGGGGCCCAGCCCGCGTTCGTGGTCAGGGTGGTGAGCGGTACTTTTTGCTGGTTGTCGACGACTACACGCGTTACACTACGGTCTTCCCCTTGCGCACCAAGGGTGAGGTCCCTGCTGTTCTGATCCCTTGGATCCGCACGGTTCGTCTCCAGCTCCGCCGCCGTTTCCGGACGGATCTTTTGTCCTGCGTCTGCACTCTGACAGAGGTGGTGAGTTTTCCTCCGATCTCTTGAGGACCTTCTGTCAGGCGGAGGGCATCGAGCAGACCTTCACGCTTCCGGACTCCCCACAGCAGAATGGGGTTGCTGAGCGCCGCATTGGCCTGGTCATGGAGGTCGCTCGTACCTCCTTGGTCCACGCGGCGGCTCCCCATTTTCTGTGGCCGTTTGCTGTCCGGTACGCCGCGCATCAGCTCAACCTCTGGCCCCGTGTCTCCTTGCCGGAGACCTCGCCCACACTGCGTTGGACGGGGGAGGTTGGCGATGCGTCGCGCTTCCGGGTGTGGGGTGCTCGTGCCCTTGTCCGCGATACGTCTGCGGACAAGCTCTCCTCCCGCACGCTTCCCTGTGTCTTCCTTGGCTTTGTCCCTGACGCGCCTGGCTGACAGTTTTACCACCCCACCTCGCGCCGGGTCTTCGCCTCTCAGGATGTCACCTTTGACGAGTCGGTCCCTTTTTACCGTCTCTTCCCCTACCGCACTGCCCCCCTCCCTCCCCCGCCGCTTTTCCTTGCTCCTGGTCCCCCTCCGGTAGACCCCCTTCCCCCTCAGGGTCCTGCTCCTTCAGGTGTCTCTCAGGTAGACCCTCCTCCCGTCGCTGAGCCTGTCGAGGTCACAGGTGACTCAGGTGCTGCTGCGGGTGGTGCTGCTGGGAGTGCTGAGCCTGGGGGTGCTGAGCCTGGGGGTGCTGAGCCTGGGGGTGCTGGGCCTGGGGGTGCTGGGGCTGCAGGTGCTGGGACTGAGGGTGCTGGAGTTGAGGGTACGGTGCCTGAGAGTATGGAGCCTGGGGGTGCTGCGCCTGGGGGTGCTGAGTCTGCGGGTGCGGGGCCTGGGAGTGCTGGGACTGCGGGTGCTGGAGCTGAGGGTACTGTGCCTGAGAGTTTGCCGCCTGGGGGGCTACCACTGGGGTGCTGAGCCTGCGGGTACTGAGCCTGCGGGTACTGAGCCTGGGGGTGCTGCTACTGAGCCTACGGAGCCTCGGGTTACTGCGTCTGGGGGTGCTCCGGTTCGGGGTGCTGAGCAGTCTCTCACACCGCAGCAGCTTCGCGACTGGTACGTCCGACGCTTTCGCCGTCCTAGTGGCTCGGCTGGAGTTTGGGGTGCTGGAGCTGCTCGTCCTGGGGGTGCTCGTACTGGGGGTACTGGAGCTGCCGGGACTGGCTGTTCTGGGAGCACTGTGACTGGAGCTGCTGGAGCTGGGGACTCTGGGCGGCTGGCGGTGCTAGCGGAGTTGGAGCTGCCGACTCTGGGTGGTGGGTGGCTCGCTGCGGCTGGTGCTGCGGACCCACCTGGTGGAGCTGCTGCTGGTGCTGAGGAGTCGGACGGTGGAGCTGCTACTGGTGCTGAGGACCCGGCCGCTGGAGTCCCGTCTGCTTCTGGAGACGCTGCGCGGCCGCGACCGTACTTCGTACCGCTCCTTCAGCAGGTTCTTGGGCAGGCTCCTCCTCCTTGTC
The DNA here is from genome assembly GCA_947470075.1 of Closterium sp. Yama58-4. NCBI lineage: Eukaryota > Viridiplantae > Streptophyta > Zygnematophyceae > Desmidiales > Closteriaceae > Closterium > Closterium sp. Yama58-4. The sequence continues at coordinate 254,288 of CANIUD010000294.1, read as the reverse complement.
CTCCTTCCTCCGTAGAGTGTCCTCCGCCTGTCCAGCCGCAGTCACAGTTACCGCCTGCCTCGCCTCTCCCTGCTCCCTCTCCTTATACTGGTCCCACAGGAGGTCTTACAGAGCGTCGTGAGCCTGAGTCTCGTCCTGCGTCGCCTGTTCGTCCTGCTCGCACTGGTAGTCGTGTCCGTCGTGAGCGTCCTCCTCCTGTCCCAGGCACTCACTACATGACTCTGCGTCCCTCTACTGCTCCTCGGCGTGTCCCTCTACCGTCTCCTCCTGCGTCCTCTTTGCCTGCCGTTCCGGACCCTGAGTCTGACCGGTATCGCGCTGAGCACCCTACAGTCACGCGTCTCCTTGCTACTGTTGTCACTGACCCCACCTTTGAGTCCTCGGCTGCGTCTGCTCTGGTCGCTGAGTTGGTTGACTTTGCTGCTGCCTGTCGTCTAGACTATGCTGCTAGCCTTGTCGCTGAGTCAGAGTCTGCGTCTGTCTGTCCTCCATCCGTCGGGGGTGAGTGTGCTCTTGGCACGGACGTCCTTGAGGACAGGCAGGAGGACTTTGACTCTCTTGCGGCTGCTGTACCTCATCTCGTGGCCTGGTTGCTTGCCCCTGAGGGAGACCCGGATGCAGTAGACATCCCCACTCCGCGCACTTACGCAGAGGCGATCTCGGGTCCCTACTCCTCTCAGTGGCAGACAGCCATGGACGCAGAGATGGCATCCTGGAAGTCCACAGGCACCTACGTCGACGAGGTTCCCCCTCCTGGGGCGAACATCGTCGATGGCATGTGGATTTTCAGGGTGAAGCGGCCGCCAGGTTCTCCGCCTGTCTTCAAGGCTCGTTACGTTGCTAGAGGCTTCAGTCAGCGTCAGGGGGTCGACTTCTTCCACACCTTCTCCCCCACCCCGAAGATGACCACTCTTCGGGTTCTGCTGCACGTTGCTGCTCAGCGTGACTACGAGCTTCACTCTCTTGACTTCAGCACAGCTTTCCTGCAGGGCAGCCTGCACGAGGAGATCTGGCTGCGCCGCCCACCTGGCTTTACTGGGTCGTTTCCCCCTGGTACCCAGTGGAGTCTCCGCCGGCCAGTCTACGGTCTCCGCCAGGCGCCACGTGAGTGGCACGACACACTGAGGACTACTCTTGCGGCTCTTGGGTTCGCGCCGTCTACTGCTGACCCGTCGCTGTTTCTGCGCACAGACACGTCGCTGCCGCCGTTCTACATCCTCGTATACGTCGACGACTTGGTCTTTGCTACTGCTGACACTGAGGCACTCGCTCGTGTGAAGTCGGAGCTGCAGAAGAGACACACCTGCACTGACCTGGGTGAACTGCGTAGCTACCTTGGCTTGCAGATCACCCGGGACAGAGCTCGCCGCACCATCACCCTGACTCAGTCACACATGGTGCAGCAGGTCCTTCAGCGCTTCGGCTTCCAGTTCTCCTCACCACAGGCCACACCTCTGGCTACCAGCCACTCGCTCTCAGCTCCACCTTCGGACGAGTCCGTAGAGCCGAGTGGCCCATACCCAGAGCTTGTAGGCTGCCTCATGTACCTGATGACTTGCACGCGACCTGACCTCGCGTACCCTCTTAGCATCCTTGCTCGTTACGTTGCGCCTGGGAGACACAGGCGAGAGCACTGGGAGGCTGCTAAGAGGGTGCTGCGTTACCTGTGCAGTACATCAGGCATGGGGCTGGTGCTTGGAGGACGCGACAGAGTTGTCCTCACTGGTCACTCGGACGCCTCTTGGGTGGACGACCTGGCTACGCAGCGGTCGTCACAGGGTTACACCTTCAGCCTTGGCTCAGGTTCTGTCTCGTGGCGGTCCACCCGCTCTTCCTCTGTTCTCGGCTCTAGTTGCGAGGCTGAGATCTACGCCACAGCCATGGCTGCACAGGAGTTACGCTGGCTCACCTACCTGCTGACTGACTTGGGAGAGCGGCCTAGTTCTCCTCCAGTTCTGTACGGTGACAACAAGGCGGCTCTTGCCTTGTGTCAGGAGCACAGACTGGAGCACAGGACGAAGCACATTGCTCTTCGCTACTTTCTTGCTCGAGAGCTTCAGCAGCGCGGTCAGCTTCGGCTTGTGTACGTGGACTCGAAGGCCAACACTGCTGATATCTTCACCAAGGCGCTCCCGCCTAGTGATCATCAGCGGCACTGTACTTCTTTAGGCCTTGTGTCCACGTTTCCTCACTTGCTCACTGCTTGACATTCTTTGTACTGTACTTTATATATATCTTGTTGCTTGCTTGCTAGGTTTTGATCACTGTGTTGCTTGTCTTGTACTATATCTAGCACTGCATGTGAACTGGCCTTGTGGCCTTTACTTGTGCTCGGAGTGTGGTGACGTTGTGATCCACCCTGGGCTTTGCTTTGCTTTGCTGGACTGGTCTTGCGACCCTTTGTTCTCCCCCACTTTGCCTATGGGGGTGTGTTAAACTGTATTATGCTTGTAGGCTGTAGTGGGGTTGGGGTAGCCAATATGGGGTACAACCCCAACTAGGGTTTCATATTTGTACCCAAACTTCTGCTAGTTCATCATTCTTGCCTAGTGATTCTGACAGTGAGGGGAAAGGAGGTTAGAGTTTGGGTGGAAGGAACCCCTGCAGTGGGGGGAATGGAAAGGTGTGCAGAGGGATAAACAAGATGCAAGAGGGGCGTCCTAGGTGAGTGGTAAGGCAAGAGGAGGGAAACGGGATGGCAAGGCCTTCGGGATAAAACAAAATACAAAAGGTGGGAAACGAACTATGCTCTAAGAGGGAAGAAACAATTCAAAGGGACGCAACGAAGTAACATTTTCACGCATAACATAAGATACATACTTTGGTGGGCACGAAAGCCGACTCTAATGGTATGGTTGCTGTTTTTCCCCTTGGTGACACCAATATGCTCAAGCGACATTGCTGAGATCACCTGTTTAGAACAAGGGGCAGAATGCAACGATGGTGTTAGGGGTATGGAGGTGTTCATCTCTATATCAACAACAAATCAATCAAAGAAGCATGTTTATTCGGATGGGACGTACCAAATATAGGGCGCGGAATGAGGTGGGCTTGGCTGGACATGGTTCGCCTCCTCTTGGGTGGCGGTTGAGGGGTGTGTGGAGGCGGAACGTGCGTGTCGACTGCAACATCCTCATCCATGCCGCCACCTGTCATGCACTCCCAATCCTTCATGATGTCATCAACCCAGGTCCAGTTCATGGGCCCCAAAACACGGCTGGTCTTCCCACGACGCACTCGTGTTGCTCGCGGATCCTTATTTTTGTTGCACGCACCTCCCTCTCCAGTGAGTTGTTCCAATGCATGATTGCGAGCCCCACACGCGCTTTCATGCTTCCATGGAATAGTATGCGTTTGGGTGCATACTTGCAGATTAATGAATGAAAGGACTCATTCATCCAATTGCCAGCCCCATGGACATATGCTGCCATCTCTCTGCCCACAATTTTCCTCCAACCAAGTTTTGAACGCTGTGTGAGTATCCGAGCCTCGCTCGTACACTGCACTCTCTAACCCCCAGTTGTCCTTGACACATCTAGGAAGGGGAGATCCCTGGCGGGCACAACGTGAGTGGTCACCAGCCCAATGATCAGCAGCAAGTCCAATCTCGTCTGCGACCTCCTTTGGCGTCATTGATCGCCCTTCCTTGAATAGCGCAGCACAGCGAGCCATCACGTGATGAAAGTGGATGCTAAAACGCTGCGCTACAGTCACCTCCCTGATCACGCCCTCGCACTCCTCCGCCACCTCCGCATCACGTGACTCCACTCCACGTTTCCTGCCCCGAGTTCCCTTTTCCACCCAACGCGGGAGTGTATTGGATGAACTTGGTCCACCTCCAGCCCCTGCATCATCATGGTGGAGGTTGATAGATGGATACAGTATGCAACATCAACATACGTTGGGGAGGTGGATCAGGACGGAAGCCGACAAAGGTAATGGACACGTAACAACATGTAGCATAAGACAATCGCACAGCTTGATCGTTCGCTTAGCATTACCTGAACCCGAACATGTGTTCTTCGATGCAGATGGTAAGGTCGTATCATCTCCCGCGGCCGCACTGTCTGATGAAGCTGAAGCCTGTAAGAGATCATGAACGACTGCACCGAGCATGGTCGCACGCCATGTTCCGGATGTGGATCGTACCCCCACAGTTCTGCTACGTCTGAAAATCGGAAATCTAACCCATCATCGTCCGCGCTCGGCTCCATCAAATTCCCCTCCAAGATGTCAATGGCAACCGATCCTCCGTAAACCCCACTGTCTACTGAATCACTAGCTGGCCCACTGCCAGTAGGTCCTCGACCCTCACTAACTGGTACCTCTACCATGCTGGCTAAACCATCCTGCCCCCCTACCACTAGCCCATCCAGGCCTGGTGATGCTCTGTCCCCCCTGTTCGCCTCCTCACTATCTCTCTGCCGTCGCACCTGGACAACGCGATGCATCTTGGGGAACTCGTATTGCGTGCTAACATCCGACAAATCCACAAAAACTGATATTCTTCAGCTTACAGACCTTGATTAAATCTATCTTCCTGGTTCTAGCATCCCATGAACGCGACAGTGCCCCACTCAGCTTCGCGTGGCTGTCCCCACCTGCAGTCGACACATAACCAAATATCCCGTCTATTCTGGGCCATCATCACTTCTCGTACCTTTGCCATACACCTTTCCGCATGCGTTACTATCTTCTCCCACAAGCCAACCCGGACCACTCATGTACTTATAAAAAGTCGTCTTACAAGGGACTGGCACGCCAAGGTTCCCCCCCCCACCTCCGATAACACTTGGTAGCCTAAGCCGGCAAGTGCAAAAGAGGCAAGGAATCTTTGCATCAATGTCATACGTTTTCGACCTGGCTTGCTTGCCGCACCAGGTGATACCTGGCGGTTTATCGACCAAAATGGTAAGGAACCATGACATCGGTCACAAGTCCAAACCACTCCTAACGTCGCCCACATCAGCTTCCATGACCGTAAGTGCATCTTACCCCACAACAACTCGCCCTAGTGTGCACATAATCGAGACGGTATGAAAGAACCTGATGACGTGGATGGGGTCCAAAAGGCACACGACATGTCGCAACCCGTCCAATGTCGGCTTAGATGGCCATCTCCTTGGGGAACCCCCGGTCGGGTACGATGAACCTGCGGATCTCTGGTGTGTAGATGCAGAGAAGGTGAAGAGGAAGGGGGGAAGGTAAAGGGGAAGGGGGGAATGAAAGCAGTCATGGGTTTATGGGGTGGTTTCATTGTATCAGTACAAGACAGTTATTAGCCACATGGTATCATTCACTGTACACCACGATTATGTTGCATTCACTAGGTCACCTGATACATACCCTGTAATATTCGCCTCGATGTCGTCCATGCGTCCTTCCTCGTTTGTACACGGTATCTCTTGTCCTCGTTGCATGCCTCATCAATATCTATTGACACATGGGCTTCATCAGGACACTCCTGCCCTCCTCATCCATGGTAGTTTCAAGGTCGGGCCTGTGCACGCCATCATCCATCGGTTCGACAACATGAGGTGTAGACTGTTCACAGTGCATGCTCTGTCCCGCTGATGCTAAAGAAGAGCGGGAATATGGAAATCAGTGAGGGGGTAGTGCCGGGAAGTGGATGAACGAACAGTGGAGGGAGAATGGAAAAAAAAGAGTGGGGGAACAAGGATATGTGGGAAAGGATGGAGGGGAGGGAGGAGAGAGAGGGGGGAGGGGGTATATGAGGAATTGTGGGGTTAAAGATGGAAGACAATGTGGCAAGAGGTGGGGGGGGGGGAGAAGAACCTTTAGTCAGAGCATAGAAAACGAAATCAATCTAGAAGAGGGCGGGGCAGATGACGTATATTATGGAACAGAAAGAGACGGGAGCAATGGGGATACAGATGGTTGATTGTTTCGGTAGACTCGTTTCAGACTTATGACTTGCAACCTTTTCGTAGAGGTTGGTGTAAGCGATCCCACGTCGAGCTCCTCCTTGGTCAAATATTGCTCCCTCTTTCCGCGCACTCCCATCCCTTTCCTCAAACTTGGGAAAATTGTACGTTAGACCCGCGATTGAACGCCCTTGCCCTTTCACAATGATTTCAGGTCGTCCAATAGATCGATCTTTTCCTCCTTGAAACCTGCTCCTGAAATCCCCCATCAGCAACTGCAACCGTTGGCTCAGCCTTGTCTCCGTCCACCCCTGCACGGAATGGGGGAGCGTTAATTATACTATTCGCATGTGTCGTCCATTCCAATATAAGTCGCTGGGCTCCTACGATCTCTCTTTCGCACGGGATGTTTGTGTGTTCACTCACCGGCCGGCTTGGCTTGCTGCTGACATGAGCGCATCCTTCGCTCCAGGTCCCGCATGTAGCAGGAAGTACACCAAGTCGGCGATAGTGGCGACTCTCCCTTCTCTCCCATTAGGGAGCTCAAACCACAACGGAGGTAGCATATGGGTATCTGCATCTTATTAGCTATCGCCAAATTTCCTTTCTCCTTACTCCCAACAAGGTCAAGCACTTTGCTCCTCCACGACTCTGCTGTTTTTTTCTTTTGGATTCGAGCCATGATGACTGGTGGTGGGAAGGCAACGGATGTAGTGTGAGGGAGGATGGGTGAGTTTGCTGGGGGGGGGTTTTCTGGGAAGGTGCTAGTAAGAGTGGGGGGTGGGAGGAAGATCGAGCACCTGCCAGAGAAATGGGTGGGAAAGAGGAAGAGTTGGGAAACAACGAGTTGGGAAAGCACCGCAGGCAAGGGGGAGAACGGAAGGCAGGTTGAAGGGGGAAATGAGGGCACGCAGAGGGGAGAAGAAGCCCTGCGGTGGGGGGAAGTAGACCGAGCTACCGGGGGAAACTATGATTTGCAGTGGGGGGAATGGAAGGTAGGCAGTTTGGGGGATGGAAGCTAGACATTAGGGGGAATGGAGGCCATGCACAAGGGGGGAAAGAAGACAGGTAATGGGGGGAAAGAAGGCCTGCAGTGGGGGAATTGTGAAGGCAGGCAGGGTAGGGAAACGAGGCCAGATGGCGGGGGGAAAGAAGACCTGCAGTTGGGAGGATGAAAGGCAGGCAGTGAAGGGAAACGAAGACTGGTAATGTCGTGAGCGATGAGGCATGGCACTTGCTTGTAACCCAGCCAAATATCACGGATTAAACATGCCAACCCATTGGGCACACCACGGCATGCAACGCAGGCAGTGCTATGGGGGGGAAACGGAGTGCTATGGGAGGGAAACGGGATGCTATAAGGGGGGAAACGGAGTGATATGAGGGAGAAACGGGATGCTATAAGGGGGAAACGGGATGCTATAAGGGGGAAACGGGGATGCTATGAGGGGGAAACGGGATGCTATAAGGGGGAAATGGGGAAACGGGATGCTATAGGGTGGAAACGGATGCTAAAGGGGAAACGGGATGCTATAAGGGGGGAACGGGATGCTATAAAGGGGGAAACGGGATGATATAAGGGGGAAACGGGATCCTATAAGAAGGAAACGGGATGCTATAGGGGGGAAACGCGGGATGGTATAAGGGGGAAACGGGATCCCATAATGGGAAAACGGGGAACCGGATGCTATAAGGGGGAAACGGGATGCTACAAGGGGGATACGGGATGCTATAAGGGGGAAACGGGATGCGAAAGGGGGAAACGGGATGCTATAAGGGGGAAACGGGTTGATATGAGGGGAAACGGAGTGCTATGGCGGGGAAACGGAATGCTATGAGGGGAAATCGGAGTGCTATGAGGGGAAATCGGAGTGCTATGAGGGGAAATCGAGGTGCTATGAGGGGAAATCGAGGTGCTATGAGGGGAAATCGAGGTGCTATGAGGGGAAATCTGAGTGATAGGAGGGGGAAACGGAGTGCTTAGAGGGGGAACGAGATGCAATATGGGGGAAACGGGCTACGGTAATGGGGAAATGGGCCCTCACAAGGGGGAAACGGGATTCTGAGAGGGAAACGGGACGCTATGATGGGGGAGAAACGAGATGCTATGTTTCTGAACGCGGAATGCTCTAACGGGAGGACTCGAATGATATGTCTAAGCACACATGATGCATTGGTGCGGAAATTGCGTGATGCATTCTGTCATTCCCTCATTCACCGCGAAATTTCTGGGGACGGCAGATCCTGTTGAATTTCGGCGACTTCGCTTCTATGAGCCAAAACCAGCTAATATTCGTAGATGAAGCATTAGCGTCGTCGTTTTCTCCAAACACTCTAAAAATAACTCCCAGTATTTCCAAGTGCCTTACATATTCAGTAACAAACTAGTTTCGTCAGAGAATTCGTGTACCGAGCATGGTGGATGAAGCTATGAGACAAGGGCCGTTAGACAGTGCGCGCTTCGTAGCCTAAACCCGTGTATCCACAAAGCGTTTGGGTGGTACGCTGACTATTGTACTCATAAAGGCCTCTATTGGCGTGTGGTGTGTGGTGTGGTTATTGCTGTCGAGTGAAAATTGTGGCTGTGGTTTGTTGTTGGTGCGCTGCGGATGTCAATTTCCTCCCCCCAATCCCTTCCCCTTGCGCGCGTTTGTCCCTTGGTAAGTGTGCCTTCCTTCCCCACTACGAATTTCGCACTCATTTCGTTTTTTTTTCGTCACGGCCTGTTCAACTCCTTTTGTATCGCACCACTGAGCCAATTTCGCGCAGTGCTGACGTCAGCACTGTTCCTTTGCCAAAAGTGACCCGTCGCTTTAAATCAAGCAAGTTTCCAGTACCGTGGACGGTCGTTTTTTGAAGATCGATCGTTCGAAATCGATAGAGGTGACGCGTACCATTGATCGGGCGAAATGGGCGATGCAAACTCAAGAAACGCAAACAAAACCAAATCCAATTAAAAGCGTTCACGCCATCTCATCCTCCCATCATTCTGCCGATTCCCGAAGCGCCCACGCTCAAAGCAGCTTAGAAGCACCTGAAACTAAACTTACCCCTCCACCATCCCTGTAGAACGCAGAGAGTGCTGACATCATATATTGCTGAGACACTCGAATTCTCTTCGTCTAACCCTACTCCCGCTAACAACCCGCACTTTTGGAGAAAACGAAAGCCCGACCTTCGTTCGCAACACGATAACCCCCTCACATTCACTTCCGATGGATGACGTCAGCTGTGACGCAGACAGTCCTCCCGACTCCCCGCCCTTCCGCCCGCCCGCCTCCCTCCGCCGCCACGATGGCGGACGACGAGGGAGAAACGCTGCTGGGGGTGCGCGCCGCCTTCCCCGCGTCGTTCGGCCGCCAGGAGGAGCGCGTCACGCCGCTCGAGGCCGTGCACGCGCAGACGGCGCGCGCACCTGCGGAGCGCGCCGGGGTAAAGGGGAAGAAGAAGGCTGCGGGGATGAAGTTCAGCATTGGGCCGAGCCTAGCGAAGAGGTTAGGCGACGGGGCCAAGGCAGGGCTGGCGGGAACAGCAGCGGTGGGAGCAGCGGCGGTAGGAGCGGCAGGCGCTAGAGGTGTGGTGGAAAGGGGAGGGGCAGGCGGAGGAGCAGAGCGTGCGGCGGAGATGAAGCGACGAGGGGTAGCTTGAGGGAGAAAGGTGGTGCGCCCTGTGGCTCTGCGGGTGGGGCACACGGTGAGGCGGGTGGGGCACACGGGGAGGCGGGTGGGGCACACGGGGAGGCGGGTGGGGCACGAGCGGTGAGGGATGGAGGTGCAGCAGATGGACGGGGAGCAGCGGTGGTGCAGTGCGAGGGCGAGGGCGAGGGCGAGGGCGAGGGGCATGCGGTGATCGGCCCTCCGCGCCCGCCAGGCCGCTTGGAGGACGGTGGTGGCGGCCTGATTGGGCCTCCTGCCCCTGCTGCTGCTGGCAGCAGACAGCAGCATGGTGGGCGGAAGAAGAGCCGTGTGGCAGGGCGGCAGGACGAGCAGAGGAGCGATGGGAGTGACGAGGATGATGAAGAGGAGGGCGCAGAGGCAGGGGAGGAGGAAGAGGACGAGTTTGGAGTGCCGTTGAGCAATGAGATTGTGCTGAGGGGACACACCAAGGTGACATGCTCGCAGGGCACGCTGGCTGTAGCAGCCGGAGAGGCCACCGGCAACTGCGCCAGCCACACTTGGCAACGCGAAGCATTCCCCATGCCGTCTCAGCTGTCCCACCCATTTCTGCATTCGCCCCACCCGTGAACGACCAGCAAGCTCACCACGCCCCTCTGCTCACCACGTCCCTCTGCTCACCACGCCCCTCTGCTCACCACGTCCCTCTGCTCACCACGTCCCTCTGCTCACCACGTCCCTCTGCTCACCACGTCCCTCTGCTCACCACGTCCCTCTGCTCACCACGTCCCTCTGCTCACCACGTCCCTCTGCTCACCACGTCCCTCTGCTCACCGCGTGCCTCTGCTCACCACGTCCCTCTGCTCACCACGTCCCTCTGCTCACCACGTGCCTCTGCTCACCACGTGCCTCTGCTCACCACGTGCCTCTGCTCACCACGTCCCTCTGCTCACCACGTCCCTCTGCTCACCACGTGCCTCTGCTCACCACGTCCCTCTGCTCACCACGTGCCTCTGCTCACCACGTCCCTCTGCTCACCACGTACCTCTGCTCACCACGTGCCTCTGCTCACCACGTCCCTCTGCTCACCACGTCCCTCTGCTCACCACGTGCCTCTGCTCACCACGTCCCTCTGCTCACCACGTGCCTCTGCTCACCACGTCCCTCTGCTCACCACGTGCCTCTGCTCACCACGTCCCTCTGCTCACCACGTCCCTCTGCTCACCACGTGCCTCTGCTCACCACGTCCCTCTGCTCACCACGTGCCTCTGCTCACCACGTCCCTCTGCTCACCACGTGCCTCTGCTCACCACGTGCCTCTGCTCACCACGTCCCTCTGCTCACCACGTCCCTCTGCTCACCACGTGCCTCTGCTCACCACGTCCCTCTGCTCACCACGTGCCTCTGCTCACCACGTCCCTCTGCTCACCACGTGCCTCTGCTCACCACGTGCCTCTGCTCACCACGTCCCTCTGCTCACCACGTGCCTCTGCTCACCACGTCCCTCTGCTCACCACGTGCCTCTGCTCACCACGTCCCTCTGCTCACCACGTGCCTCTGCTCACCACGTCCCTCTGCTCACCACGTCCCTCTGCTCACCACGTGCCTCTGCTCACCACGTCCCTCTGCTCACCACGTGCCTCTGCTCACCACGTCCCTCTGCTCACCACGTGCCTCTGCTCACCTTGTCCCTCTGCTCACCACGTGCCTCTGCTCACCACGTGCCTCTGCTCACCACGTCCCTCTGCTCACCACGTGCCTCTGCTCACCACGTCCCTCTGCTCACCACGTCCCTCTGCTCACCACGTCCCTCTGCTCACCACGTGCCTCTGCTCACCACGTGCCTCTGCTCACCACGTCCCTCTGCTCACCACGTGCCTCTGCTCACCACGTGCCTCTGCTCCTCTCAACCCGCGGCCTGCAGGCAGTGGCGGCGCTGGCGGTGGATCCAACGGGCTCGCGGGTGATCAGTGGCAGCTACGACTACTCGCTGCGCTTCTACGACTTCCACGGCATGGACTCGCGCCTCAAAGCCTTTCGCGACCTCGTGCCCTTTGACGGCCACCAAGTGCGCGCCGTGTCCTTCAGCCCCTCCGCTGACCTCTTCATCACCGCCACTGGCAACGCCCAGGCTAAGGTGCGGTGCGCCCTGGGGTCACCCTCCCTCTCTTCTCCCCTCTTCCTTGCGTCACAACAGTTGTCTACTCTGACCAGGGCCAAGTGAAGTGAATGTTGTGCTCTTGCTGCCACTCCCTTCCCTTCTCACCAGATCTTTCCGTCCGTTGCTCTTTCTCGTGAGAATCTTTTAGAATTCTGCAGAATCTCCCGCCGACAACCGCCCTGCCGCTTGCGCCATCTTCCCCCTCGCCCCTGGCCATGTGGTGCGATGCTATGCGGCGCGATGGCATGGCAGGTGTACGACAGGGATGGGCGCAGCAAGGGCGAGTTCGTGCGGGGGGACATGTATATCCGCGACCTGCGCAACACCAAGGGGCACATCGCGGGGCTCACCACCGCGCAGTGGCACCCGTGCGAGCGCCACACAGCGCTAACCGCATCCGATGACGGCTCGTTGCGCATCTGGGATGTGCGAGACTTCAAGTCGCAGAAGAAGGTGCGCTCAAGCTACCTCCTCCGTGTGCGCTCAAGCTACCTCCTCCGTGTGCCCTCAAGCTACCTCCTCCATGTGCGCTCAAGCTACCTCCCCCGTGTGTGTACCGTGTGCTTGTGATTGGATTCGCTCCTCTTGCCCAAACCGTTGGCCACGCAGCTTGAGAATCCCACCGTGGGCAAACTTAATTTTCTCGGGCTCCTCGCTGCCGTGTCTTACCCCCTGGCAGGTGGTGAAGCCGAAGCTGGCGCGGCCGGGGAGGGTGCCGGTGACAGCAGCGGAGTGGGGGCCTGATGGCCGCCTCGTGGCTGCTGGCCTCAACGATGGCTCGCTGCAGGTACGGGATGGCCATGGCGTGGCGTGGCAGGGCAGGGCGTAACGGGGCGTGGCGTGGAGGGGCGTGGCAAGGTGTCGTGTGTGGTGTGGTGTGGTGCGGTGTGGTGTGGTGTGGTGTGTGGTGTGGTGTGGTGTGGTGTGGTGTGGTGTGTGGTGTGGTGTGGTGTGGTGTGGTGTGGTGTGGAGAGAAAAACGGGGCATGTGAGGCGTGTATGGTAGTGGCGTTGCCTTAGCTGGCGCGGCATTAACGACAACACATGGCGTCAACATGGTGGAGATACCTCTGCACCTGCCATGGCATGACGTCCACCTGCCATGGCATCACGTCCACCTGCCATGGCATCACGTCCACCTGCCATGGCATCACGTCCACCTGCCATGGCATCACGTCCACCTGCCATGGCATCACGTCCACCTGCCATGGCATCACGTCCACCTGCCATGGCATCACGTCCACCTGCCATGGCATCACGTCCACCTGCCATGGCATCACGTCCACCTGCCATGGCATCACGTCCACCTGCCATGGCATCACGTCCACCTGCCATGGCATCACGTCCACCTGCCATGGCATCACGTCCACCTGCCATGGCATCACGTCCACCTGCCATGGCATCACGTCCACCTGCCATGGCATCACGTCCACCTGCCATGGCATCACGTCCACCTTTTGTTTGTACCTCGCATGTCTTGCTCACACGCGTGTGTGCCGTGCTGCTGCCTCTATCTGTGCCCCACAGCGCAGAACCCTCCGTACCCCCACTCTTCCTCCGCCACTGCTCCTCTCACTGCCCTTGGTCAACCCCCCATGTGTGGCAGGTGTGGAATGTGAAGTCAGGGTGGGGATCGCTGCCGGACCTGCTGTGTACCGATGCACATGAGAGGGGCGACGACATCACGGGCGTCTCCTTCTGCTCCGATGCCTCCCTGCTCGTCTCTCGCTCCATGGATGGCACCATGAAGGTGACGTGGATGGCACCATGAAGGTGACGTGGATGGCACCATGAAGGTGACGAGTGCGCTGCACGCATGCATGCATGGAAGGAAGGAGTCGAGGGTGGAGGTGGGTGGCGCCGCGTGAGTTGAGGGTGGAGGCGGGTGGCGTGAGTTGAGGGTGGAGGCGGGTGGTGTGAGTGTGCATCCAGCCAGCTCCACACTGTGTACTGCCCCTCCCACCGCTGCATGCTGGAAACACCTTCAGATCCCATTCTCCTGCTCTGCCTTTAGCGAGCTACTCCCGAGCACTCCTAGTCTCTTTCTCTCACCATCGCCTGTGAGGGAGCACCCCAATCACTGAGGAGGAGCACCCCAATCACTGTCAACACTCCAATTCTTCTTCTCTCCTTCACTTCCCCATCCCTCCTTTCCTTTTCCGTCTCTTCCCCATTCCCATCCCTTTTCATTCCGCATCCTCTAATTCCCGCATTCCATATCTCCCGCATCCCATATCTCCCGCATCCCATATCTCCCGCATCCCATATCTCCCGCATTCCATATCTCCCGCATCCCATATCTCCCGCATCCCATATCTCCCGCATCCCATATCTCCCGCATCCCATATCTCCCGCATCCCATATCTCCCGCATCCCATATCTCCCGCATCCCATATCTCCCGCATCCCATATCTCCCGCATCCCATATCTCCCGCATCCCATATCTCCCGCATCCCATATCTCCCGCATCCCATATCTCCCGCATCCCATATCTCCCGCATCCCATATCTCCCGCATCCCATATCTCCCGCATCCCATATCTCCCGCATCCCATATCTCCCGCATCCCATATCTCCCGCATCCCATATCTCCCGCATCCCATATCTCCCGCATCCCATATCTCCCGCATCCCATATCTCCCGCATCCATATCTCCCGCATCCCATATCTCCCGCATCCCATATCTCCCGCATCCCATATCTCCCGCATCCCATATCTCCCGCATCCCATATCTCCCGCATCCCATATCTCCCGCATCCCATATCTCCCGCATCCCATATCTCCCGCATCCCATATCTCCCGCATCCCATATCTCCCGCATCCCATATATCTCCCGCATCCCATATCTCCCGCATCCCATATCTCCCGCATCCCATATCTCCCGCATCCCATATCTCCCGCATCCCATATCTCCCGCATCCCATATCTCCCGCATCCCATATCTCCCGCATCCCATATCTCCCGCATCCCATATCTCCCGCATCCCATATCTCCCGCATCCCATATCTCCCGCATCCCATATCTCCCGCATCCCATATCTCCCGCATCCCATATCTCCCGCATCCCATATCTCCCGCATCCCATATCTCCCGCATCCCATATCCTCCCGCATCCCATATCTCCCGCATCCCATATCTCCCGCATCCCATATCTCCCGCATCCCATATCTCCCGCATCCCATATCTCCCGCATCCCATATCTCCCGCATCCCATATCTCCCGCATCCCATATCTCCCGCATCCCATATCTCCCGCATCCCATATCTCCCGCATCCCATATCTCCCGCATCCCATATCTCCCGCATCCCATATCTCCCGCATCCCATATCTCCCGCATCCCATATCTCCCGCATCCCATATCTCCCGCATCCCATATCTCCCGCATCCCATATCTCCCGCATCCCATATCTCCCGCATCCCATATCTCCCGCATCCCATATCTCCCGCATCCCATATCTCCCGCATCCCATATCTCCCGCATCCCATATCTCCCGCATCCCATATCTCCCGCATCCCATATCTCCCGCATCCCATATCTCCCGCATCCCATATCTCCCGCATCCCATATCTCCCGCATCCCATATCTCCCGCATCCCATATCTCCCGCATCCCATATCTCCCGCATCCCATATCTCCCGCATCCCATATCTCCCGCATCCCATATCTCCCGCATCCCATATCTCCCGCATCCCATATCTCCCGCATCCCATATCTCCCGCATCCCATATCTCCCGCATCCCATATCTCCCGCATCCCATATCTCCCGCATCCCATATCTCCCGCATCCCATATCTCCCGCATCCCATATCTCCCGCATCCCATATCTCCCGCATCCCATATCTCCCGCATCCCATATCTCCCGCATCCCATATCTCCCGCATCCCATATCTCCCGCATCCCATATCTCCCGCATCCCATATCTCCCGCATCCCATATCTCCCGCATCCCATATCTCCCGCATCCCATATCTCCCGCATCCCATATCTCCCGCATCCCATATCTCCCGCATCCCATATCTCCCGCATCCCATATCTCCCGCATCCCATATCTCCCGCATCCCATATCTCCCGCATCCCATATCTCCCGCATCCCATATCTCCCGCATCCCCTCCCGCATCCCATATCTCCCGCATCCCATATCTCCCGCATCCCATATCTCCCGCATCCCATATCTCCCGCATCCCATATCTCCCGCATCCCATATCTCCCGCATCCCATATCTCCCGCATCCCATATCTCCCGCATCCCATATCTCCCGCATCCCATATCTCCCGCATCCCATATCTCCCGCATCCCATATCTCCCGCATCCCATATCTCCCGCATCCCATATCTCCCGCATCCCATATCTCCCGCATCCCATATCTCCCGCATCCCATATCTCCCGCATCCCATATCTCCCGCATCCCATATCTCCCGCATCCCATATCTCCCGCATCCCATATCTCCCGCATCCCATATCTCCCGCATCCCATATCTCCCGCATCCCATATCTCCCGCATCCCATATCTCCCGCATCCCATATCTCCCGCATCCCATATCTCCCGCATCCCATATCTCCCGCATCCCATATCTCCCGCATCCCATATCTCCCGCATCCCATATCTCCCGCATCCCATATCTCCCGCATCCCATATCTCCCGCATCCCATATCTCCCGCATCCCATATCTCCCGCATCCCATATCTCTCGCATCCCATATCTCTCGCATCCCATATCTCCCGCATCCCATATCTCCCGCATCCCATATCTCCCGCATCCCATATCTCCCGCATCCCATATCTCCCGCATCCCATATCTCCCGCATCCCATATCTCCCGCATCCCATATCTCCCGCATCCCATATCTCCCGCATCCCATATCTCCCGCATCCCATATCTCCCGCATCCCATATCTCCCGCATCCCATATCTCCCGCATCCCATATCTCCCGCATCCCATATCTCCCGCATCCCATATCTCCCGCATCCCATATCTCCCGCATCCCATATCTCCCGCATCCCATATCTCCCGCATCCCATATCTCCCGCATCCCAGATCTCCCGCATCCCATATCTCCCGCATCCCATATCTCCCGCATCCCATATCTCCCGCATCCCATATCTCCCGCATCCCATATCTCCCGCATCCCATATCTCCCGCATCCCATATCTCCC
The DNA here is from genome assembly GCA_947470075.1 of Closterium sp. Yama58-4. Taxonomy (NCBI): domain Eukaryota; kingdom Viridiplantae; phylum Streptophyta; class Zygnematophyceae; order Desmidiales; family Closteriaceae; genus Closterium; species Closterium sp. Yama58-4. The sequence goes on along the minus strand of CANIUD010000294.1, from coordinate 237,478 downwards.
GCATCCCATATCTCCCGCATCCCATATCTCCCGCATCCCATATCTCCCGCATCCCATATCTCCCGCATCCCATATCTCCCGCATCCCATATCTCCCGCATCCCATATCTCCCGCATCCCATATCTCCCGCATCCCATATCTCCCGCATCCCATATCTCCCGCATCATCTCCCGCATCCCATATCTCCCGCATCATATCTCCCGCATCCCATATCTCCCGCATCCCATATCTCCCGCATCCCATATCTCCCGCATCCCATATCTCCCGCATCCCATATCTCCCGCATCCCATATCTCCCGCATCCCATATCTCCCGCATCCCATATCTCCCGCATCCCATATCTCCCGCATCCCATATCTCCCGCATCCCATATCTCCCGCATCCCATATCTCCCGCATCCCATATCTCCCGCATCCCATATCTCCCGCATCCCATATCTCCCGCATCCCATATCTCCCGCATCCCATATCTCCCGCATCCCATATCTCCCGCATCCCATATCTCCCGCATCCCATATCTCCCGCATCCCATATCTCCCGCATCCCATATCTCCCGCATCCCATATCTCCCGCATCCCATATCTCCCGCATCCCATATCTCCCGCATCCCATATCTCCCGCATCCCATATCTCCCGCATCCCATATCTCCCGCATCCCATATCTCCCGCATCCCATATCTCCCGCATCCCATATCTCCCGCATCCCATATCTCCCGCATCCCATATCTCCCGCATCCCATATCTCCCGCATCCCATATCTCCCGCATCCCATATCTCCCGCATCCCATATCTCCCGCATCCCATATCTCCCGCATCCCATATCTCCCGCATCCCATATCTCCCGCATCCCATATCTCCCGCATCCCATATCTCCCGCATCCCATATCTCCGCATCCCATATCTCTCGCATCCCATATCTCCCGCATCCCATATCTCCCGCATCCCATATCTCCCGCATCCCATATCTCCCGCATCCCATATCTCCCGCATCCCATATCTCCCGCATCCCATATCTCCCGCATCCCATATCTCCCGCATCCCATATCTCCCGCATCCCATATCTCCCGCATCCCATATCTCCCGCATCCCATATCTCCCGCATCCCATATCTCCCGCATCCCATATCTCCCGCATCCCATATCTCCCGCATCCCATATCTCCCGCATCCCATATCTCCCGCATCCCATATCTCCCGCATCCCATATCTCCCGCATCCCATATCTCCCGCATCCCATATCTCCCGCATCCCATATCTCCCGCATCCCATATCTCCCGCATCCCATATCTCCCGCATCCCATATCTCCCGCATCCCATATCTCCCGCATCCCATATCTCCCGCATCCCATATCTCCCGCATCCCATATCTCCCGCATCCCATATCTCCCGCATCCCATATCTCCCGCATCCCATATCTCCCGCATCCCATATCTCCCGCATCCCATATCTCCCGCATCCCATATCTCCCGCATCCCATATCTCCCGCATCCCATATCTCCCGCATCCCATATCTCCCGCATCCCATATCTCCCGCATCCCATATCTCCCGCATCCCATATCTCCCGCATCATCTCCCGCATCCCATATCTCCCGCATCATATCTCCCGCATCCCATATCTCCCGCATCCCATATCTCCCGCATCCCATATCTCCCGCATCCCATATCTCCCGCATCCCATATCTCCCGCATCCCATATCTCCCGTATCCCATATCTCCCGCATCCCATATCTCCCGCATCCCATATCTCCCGCATCCCATATCTCCCGCATCCCATATCTCCCGCATCCCATATCTCCGCATCCCATATCTCCCGCATCCCATATCTCCCGCATCCCATATCTCCCGCATCCCATATCTCCCGCATCCCATATCTCCCGCATCCCATATCTCCCGCATCCCATATCTCCCGCATCCCATATCTCCCGCATCCCATATCTCCCGCATCCCATATCTCCCGCATCCCATATCTCCCGCATCCCATATCTCCCGCATCCCATATCTCCCGCATCCATATCTCCCGCATCCCATATCTCCCGCATCCCATATCTCCCGCATCCCATATCTCCCGCATCCATATCTCCCGCATCCCATATCTCCCGCATCCCATATCTCCCGCATCCCATATCTCCCGCATCCCATATCTCCCGCATCCCATATCTCCCGCATCCCATATCTCCCGCATCCCATATCTCCCGCATCCCATATCTCCCGCATCCCATATCTCCCGCATCCCATATCTCCCGCATCCCATATCTCCCGCATCCCATATCTCCCGTATCCCATATCTCCCGCATCCCATATCTCCCGCATCCCATATCTCCCGCATCCCATATCTCCCGCATCCCATATCTCCCGCATCCCATATCTCCCGCATTCCATATCTCCCGCATCCCATATCTCCCGCATCCCATATCTCCCGCATCCCATATCTCCCGCATCCCATATCTCCCGCATCCCATATCTCCCGCATCCCATATCTCCCGCATCCCATATCTCCCGCATCCCATATCTCCCGCATCCCATATCTCCCGCATCCCATATCTCCCGCATCCCATATCTCCCGCATCCCATATCTCCCGCATCCCATATCTCCCGCATCCCATATCTCCCGCATCCCATATCTCCCGCATCCCATATCTCCCGCATCCCATATCTCCCGCATCCCATTTCTCCCGCATCCCATATCTCCCGCATCCCATATCTCCCGCATTCCATATCTCCCGCATCCCATATCTCCCGCATCCCATATCTCCCGCATCCCATATCTCCCGCATCCCATATCTCCCGCATTCCATATCTCCCGCATCCCATATCTCCCGCATCCCATATCTCCCGCATCCCATATCTCTCGCATCCCATATCTCCCGCATCCCATATCTCCCGCATCCCATATCTCCCGCATCCCATATCTCCCGCATCCCATATCTCCCGCATCCCATATCTCCCGCATCCCATATCTCCCGCATCCCATATCTCCCGCATCCCATATCTCCCGCATCCCATATCTCCCGCATCCCATATCTCCCGCATCCCATATCTCCCGCATCCCATATCTCCCGCATCCCATATCTCCCGCATCCCATATCTCCCGCATCATCTCCCGCATCCCATATCTCCCGCATTCCATATCTCCCGCATCCCATATCTCCCGCATCCCATATCTCCCGCATCCCATATCTCCCGCATCCCATATCTCCCGCATCCCATATCTCCCGCATCCCATATCTCCCGCATCCCATATCTCCCGCATCCCATATCTCCCGCATCCCATATCTCCCGCATCCCATATCTCCCGCATCCCATATCTCCCGCATCCCATATCTCTCGCATCCCATATCTCCCGCATCCCATATCTCCCGCATCCCATATCTCCCGCATCCCATATCTCCCGCATCCCATATCTCCCGCATCCCATATCTCCCGCATCCCATATCTCCCGTATCCCATATCTCCCGCATCCCATATCTCCCGCATCCCATATCTCCCGCATCCCATATCTCCCGCATCCCATATCTCCCGCATCCCATATCTCCCGCATTCCATATCTCCCGCATCCCATATCTCCCGCATCCCATATCTCCCGCATCCCATATCTCCCGCATCCCATATCTCCCGCATCCCATATCTCCCGCATCCCATATCTCCCGCATCCCATATCTCCCGCATCCCATATCTCCCGCATCCCATATATCCCGCATCCCATATCTCCGGCATCCCATATCTCCCGCATCCCATATCTCCCGCATCCCATATCTCCCGCATCCCATATCTCCCGCATTCCATATCTCCCGCATCCCATATCTCCCGCATCCCATATCTCCCGCATCCCATATCTCCCGCATCCCATATCTCCCGCATCCCATATCTCCCGTATCCCATATCGCCCGCATCCCATATCTCCCGCATCCCATATCTCCCGCATCCCATATCTCCCGCATCCCATATCTCCCGCATCCCATATCTCCCGCATCCCATATCTCCCGCATCCCATATCTCCCGCATCCCATATCTCCCGCATCCCATATCTCTCGCATCCCATATCTCCCGCATCCCATATCTCCCGCATCCCATATCTCCCGCATCCCATATCTCCCGCATCCCATATCTCCCGCATCCCATATCTCCCGCATCCCATATCTCCCGCATCCCATATGTCCCGTATCCCATATCTCCCGCATCCCATATCTCCCGCATCCCATATCTCCCGCATCCCATATCTCCCGCATCCCATATCTCCCGCATCCCATATCTCCCGCATCCCATATCTCCCGCATCCCATATCTCCCGCATCCCATATCTCCCGCATCCCGTATTCACTTCAATTATTCTGCCCACCCTGAACGTATGTCATCATCCCCCCTCTTCCTTAACCCCCCTTATTTCCCCCCTCCCCCCCTCTTATCCCCCCCCCCACCATCATATCGTACCAATCTCTTGTTCTCCTTGTCCCTTGTCCCTTTTTCCGGATCCCCATTGTACCTTATTGATCCCTTTCTTTTCCCCGTTTCCCCTTCTTCTACCATCCCCCTGCTGTCAACACCCCCGTCCCCTCATCTGCAGGTGTGGGACGTGCGCAAGTTCAAGCAGCCCGTGAAGGTGTTCTCGGACCTGCCGAACCACTACCAGCAGACCAACGTGGCGTGGAGCCCCGACGAGCGCCTCTTCTTCACCGGCTCCTCCGCTGAGAAAGGCGGCCGCGGCGGGCAGGTGGGGCAGGGGGGAGAGGATGAGCGCAGGGGGGGTAGAGAAGAGAAGCTGAACGAAAGGAAGGTGACAGGAAAGTTCGTGCAGGATAGCATGACGGAGTCAGGGTACAATAGAGGGGGAGAGATGAGGAACACTGAACAAGGAGGAGTGGGGGACGTGAAGAGCAGCACGAGGCCATGCAGAAGTTTTCTGATTGGTACGCACGCTGGGGTGGTGCATGGTGAGTACGAGCAGGCAGAGAAGAATCTGCAGGAATGGAGAGAGTGAGGTGAGAGGGCGCCTTACACCTCTGGTACTCTCGTCTCCACCGCTCACCCTGCCCTCCTTCAAGCACTGTCCTGTTTCCCTGCGCTACCTGCTCGCCTACCTCCTTCAGCTTGGTTGGGCGCGTGCATGTTGTGGGGGATGGATTTCCTCGCATTGCTTACCATCCTCCTCGCACTCGTCTTGGTCCGCTCAAAGCGGGTGCATGGTTCAGCTGCTGAGGATTGTCACAAGGCAACCCTTGAACCAGGCTCTGCCACAAGGCAACCCTTGAACCAGGCTCTGTCACAAGGCAACCCTTGAACCAGGCTCTGTCACAAGGCAACCCTTGAACCAGGCTCTGCCACAAGGCAACCCTTGAACCAGGCTCTGCCACAAGGCAACCCTTGAACCAGGCTCTTTCACAAGGCAACCCTTGAACCAGGCTCTGTCACAAGGCAACCCTTGAACCAGGCTCTGTCACAAGGCAACCCTTGAACCAGGCTCTGTCACAAGGCAACCCTTGAACCAGGCTCTGTCACATTGGTCAACACGTAAAGACTTGTACTTTGTATCAAAGTCTTTTTGGGGTACGAAACCTATGGAACTGATTCTCAACTGAAACCAACCTCAGGACAGCTAGCTTATATGGCATTCAAAGTCCTTGTAGGCATTTATTGCCAATTTCGCAACGCTGCCTTATTGTTCTTCCCACCCCCCGCACCACCCACATCCTACGTGCCCTGCCCTGACATGTGGCGTCACCTCATGCAGCTGCACTTCTACTCCAAGGAGTCGCTGGACCTCGTGCGTGTCACGGGCGTGTCGCCCGACCAGAGCGTTGTGCGCGTGCTGTGGCACGCACACCTTAACCAGGTGGGTGCTGCTTCTTTCCCACCTCAATCAGATCCCCACTGCTTCCTACCACACTGTCAGCTCTCTCATGTGTTCATCTCTTTCCTTTCCATCAGGTCCGTCTCCCCATTAGTTTCTCACCAGAACAGCCAACATCTGCCAGGTAGAACCCATGTGCAGCCCCAACCCCCATCTCACGCACATCCGTTTTCATCTGCCACTTTCCCACACGAAACGAAACCCCACCCTTGCCCGATCTCCACCAGATATTCGCCACATGTGGCGACAAGAAGGCGGGCGGCACGCACATCCTTTACGACCCCACGCTCAGCGAGCGCGGCGCGCTAGTGTGCGTGGCGCGGGCCCCCCGCGCGTCGCGCCCCGAGGACCTGTGTGCGCGCGTGGCAGCGCCCGCCATCCGCAACCCGCACGCGCTGCCCATGTTTCGCGACGAGCCGAGCCGCAAGCGGCAGCGCGAGAAGGCGCGAAAAGACCCCGTGCAGAGCCAGCGGCCCGACCTGCCCATGGAGGGGCCGGGGCACGGCGGGCGTGTGGGGCAGACCAAGGGCACCCTGCTCACCCAGTACCTGCTCCGCGTGCGTGCTGCCCCCTGCCCCCTGCCCCCTGCCGCCTGCCGCCTGCCGCCTGCCTGCCTGCCTGCGTGCTTCCTGCTGCCGCGGCAGTTTTTGTTGGACATGCTGAGAACATGTCAATGGATTCTGGCAGTAGTTGGGATTAAGAGCCTGAGAACCAGTCGTAAGGGACCAATTCGTCTCTTCTTCCTCTCCCCTTCCCGATCCCTCCCCATCTCCCCAACCACTCGCCCCTTTTGAACCTTTCCCTCGTGTGTGTGCGGTGCATGGGCAGGACGGCGGGCTGCTGAAGGAGACGTGGATGGAGGAGGACCCGCGCGAGGCCATTCTCAAGTACGCCGACGTGGCGGCTAAGGACCCGCAGATCATTGCCCCTGCATATGCTGCCACGCAGCCCACCACGCTGTTCCACGAGTCCGATGACGAGGACCTGGACTAGCGCTGAGTCGCTGACACATGCTCCAGTGTGAAGATTCGTGCAACTCCTCTTTCCACTGATAGTGTTGAATGTTCACATAGAGTTTTGTGATTCACGACGGCATAGAGCAGTCGCTAGAGTAGCAAAACACTTGAGCAAAAACAGATGGTTCTTATCGTCAACAACAGAAGGAAGAATCCCAAGCGCGTAGCCTTTGGTTTGGATGCGTTCATTGGCAGGTGTCAGAAATACAATTTCTGACATCCCCCCTTAACTGCATACATGTCAAAGCTGGTGTAGGGGCGCTCAACCCTCAGCGCATCAATCACCATGCAGCAGCTGGGCCCACCGCCGGGTACGGTGGAATGCCCGCCGAGCAGTACCGTATTACCCCGGATTAAAGCGCAGGTGCGCTTATAATAAATCAGTGTTTTTTAGGGGGGTGCGCTTATAATTGAGTAAAAAATATAAGCGCATGTGCTTATAAAATGACAAATACAAATTTATATTCTTACTGCACCAGATTGTACATCCCCTTATTGCAAATTCAATCGAAGCGCAATGATAGGGGGTCACAATCCAGAATCGCACGCGGGCGAATTTCTGCGGGCACACAGGGGCAGTTACACGTCATTGCGCCGGAATTCCAGCTCATACTGACTGGACGCGCAGGATGGTCCTCGCGAGTCAATCGAACCGGGATTGGGGTGACCTCGCTGCAAATTGGAATTTCGTTACCGTTTCAAGCAAATTCAAATTTTAATATTATACATGCGCTTATAATAAGTCAGGGTTTTACAGGGGGTGCGCTTATAATTGAGGATCGGCCATAAGCGCATTGCTCCAGATAGAAGCGCATGCGCTTATCATAGGCCTGCGCTTTTATCCGGGGCGATACGGTAGTTGGGCCCACCGCCTGGTACGGTGGAATCAGGGGCATCTTTTCAAGGGTGATTTGCCCTGATTCCCCTTTCTGAAAGCCGTTTTTTTTTTTTTTTTTTTTTTACCCTGATTTTGTAGGGCCAGCTGTTTTGCAACCCTTTCCCAAAAAGTGTAGCAATTTTTACACCCTGTGTTAGTCAGGGTTGGTGTTTTGTTACACGTTCCAGTCAGTGCTGGTTGAAGAGTACCCTTTTGCCGAATCTTTGTTCTGTAGTTACGTGCGTAACTATACTCATAACAAAGCATTCCGCCCACTGACCACCTGTGCTCTCAAGGTGGACGGTTTTGTTTTTTCTTGCTGGCTTTCCCATTCGAACTGGTGGCAGCTCTGGCTGCTAGCACTTAGTTGTCTTGTTGCACTTGGACGTGCCTGCCTGCCTGTGGCTCCTCCTGCCTCATGCACGCCATCTGTGTTGCATTGTGAGGGACTTCGTATGCTTCTTTCATCTCAGGTCATTCACCTCTGTTCCACACACACCTGTGATGTGAGTCACATCACGTGTAGAACTCGAGAACTCGAAAACTCACGTGTAGAATTCGAGACGAGGATGACGAAGACGAAACAGTGCACGCTACACTACACCATAAACAAGGTACTTCGGCAAATTTCTAGAAATCACCCTTACACAATCAGTGTGCGAAAAAAATTAACCTTGTGTGGACAGGGTGGAGGAAATACCATCCTAGCAGTCAGGGTGATGTCACTTGGGCACCCTGATACTTAAGGTTGTGCTAAGACCAAAAATAGCCCCTGGGTGGAATGCCCGCCTGCGGTTTCCACCGCCGGGTACGGTGGATGTCCGGTGAGCGCGACGAGGGGAACTTAACGAGAAACGACACGACAGAAGAATCTCTCTCTCTCTCTCTCTCTCTCTCTCTCTCTCTCTCTCTCTCTCTCTCTCTCTCTCTCTCTCTCTCTCTCTCTCTCTCTCTCTCTCTCTCTCTCTCTCTCTTTCTTTCCACCCCCTTAACCTCTCTCATCCCCCCTTAACCTCTCTCCCCCCCCCCCCCCCCCCCCACCCACAGTAACAAGTGCTGCAGGGAGAGAGGGAGAGGGAAGGGAGGGACGGGCTGCTGACTGTTCACACCCGCCACCCCCACATCTCCCCCTCCCCCCCCCACGACGGAAGCCGCAAAAGGGAGGGCGGGGGGGGGGGGGGGGGGGGGGGGGGGTAGCTGCTACCGACGCTGTCGCTGGCGTTGGCGTAGGCGTTGGCGCTGGCGCTGGCGCTGGTCGCAGGTGCTGGCGCTGGCGCTCCGCGCTGGCGCTGGCGCTTGCGTTCCGCGCTGGCGCTGGCGCTGGCGGTCCGCGCTGGCGCTGGCGCTTACGACGGGCAGGGCGACGGGCGCGATGGGCGCGACGAGCGGGGGACGCGAGGGCAGAACGGGCAGAGCACGGGGCGACGAGCACGACAGGCACAGAGCGCGACATGCGACGAAAAATAAATAACGCATTTCGCGCTGCAGCATGGGCGGGCCGATGATCCTTAAGAGAAAAGAGGTCCTAGACCGGGACCAGCTCTGGTAGCATATCAAGATAGTAGGTTAGGAGCCTTATGGTTTTGGGAAGAGAGAGTAAGGTAGCCAACAAAAGGGGAGCTTCAATATGAGAGAGATACAAGATATAGGTGGAAGGATTGGTGGCCAAGAGGGGTATACCACCAACAATAGAAGTTTGATGTAACACTATGCTAGCTAGTCTAATATGTAGTTACATTAGAAATACAATTTCTGTCAGCAGGCTCATCGGCACGCTAGGCTCCAATTAGAACCGGCTTAGGGTGTGTATCCATTTTGCCACTTTTTGAAGCGGACGGTCGGAATTGTGGATCGCTTGGGTTGCGATAGGATACCCATTTCCCCAGGTTTTCGTAGGGTGTTCGTTAGTAATTTGGCGACGTCGCCAGAAACCCGGATGGTAGTGACACTTATTTCAGCGGTCCGAAATGTCAGAAACGGGCTGTCCGAAACCCTTTCGGACCGTCCGAAATTCCGAGCGCGGGATTGGCGCGTGAAATCTAAAAAAAAAAAAAAAAAAAAAACAAACAAACAAACAAACCCCGTGTCGCATTGTCAAATTACAAAATAATGCGACTCGAACAGATGCACAATCAAACAGCTCGATTCTGAATACCCGCAAACACTACAAATGTCACTAGAAGACCTACACTTACGCATGCCATCTATGTACAGCGCAATCATGGACCAATCTAGCAACCAACAGCACACCCCAACTGACGCCACCGATATTAGCCCCCCCCACCTTGTCCGTGACACACTTGGGCCTAGTAATACCACCAAGGCGCCATCCGCCACACCCACTGGCGCTCCCCCCGACTGGTGGTTCTACCAAATTGCATCCCCTAATGCCTCATATGATGCCGATGAGGATTATGGCATCCCCGGCCTCGGTGGCGACAATGCGGCACTTGGTGAGGCAGAAGAGGAGCCCGCGGACCCAGAAAGCGCGCCCTCGACCACCACGGCGGGTCCTTCTCGTCGATCTACAGCTAGAACCACCCCATGCTGAACAAGCTGCGCTCCACTAATAGGGGGCACTTCAACACGTTCATTGCACTCAATGATGGGGAGTGGTGTTTTGAAACCACATGCTGGAATTGTTGATGGTATTTACCATCAACAACAGCTAGGAAAATCTCAAGGTCGGGGCTTTTAGACGGTTTTCTTTAATGTGTGCATGTGTGTCAGGGCTGACTTTATCAGACTAAAATACTGTCTGGCCCCGGATTGTAGCGCATCGCATGCGTTTATAAAAAAAAAAAAACAAGTTTTTTTTTTTTTTTTTTAAGGGCATAAGTTCATGCATGTGTAAAATGTTAAAGTGAAAATTGCTTTTGAAGGTACCAAATTGAAGTCCTCAATAAGGCGTACACATCCGTGAAACATTCACGTGGGATCGTGCATGGAACCCCGGCGAAAACAATCGCGATTCAGTTTCCCACCACACAAAACCCGTCACGGAGCAACGCACTTGCTAGCGCTGACGCAAAACCTGCCGTGCGGCCCAATCACATCGTCATGCGTTGCCAAGCAGGAGCATCTCATCCGAACCCTCTACAAGGGGGTCGAATATCCCCTGTCAGCTCAGCATGTGTGGTGCCGCAAACCCGCCTCTGTAGGGGGGGTACCCGTCTCTCATTGACGAGGACCCCGAGCCGCTAACACGAAAGGGTCCCCTCCCAACTTCATTTCTTCACCCATTCTTGCAGTTTTTTATTTAGTTTCCATGTTTTGTCTGCTTGGCTGAAAAAGCCATGGCGGAATTTACCGGCACACACTTTCTGTTCAAGAAAAAGCCTAGGCCCGCCTTTCGAGTCACCGCTGACGGCTGGTATAGCCATGTCCCACAAGAGCCACCACAGCCTCTTGCACCTCCTGCGCCCCTTGCTCCTCCTGCGGTTCCTGCTCTCCTGCTCCTCCGAATCCGCCAGCTCCTTACTACACGGGCAATCATCCGTGCTCACGCTCCTTCTCCCATCTGCGTTGAATGCAACAAGGCCCCAGATGAGTACATAGTAGTTCCGGCGCCGACACCACGTTGGGGCCAGCATGAAGATTGCACGTGGGACGAATCTGCTATGGGCGCTGACGACGATGTGGCCGACGCCAACGAGGAGTGGCACGCTGAGCGCGACAAAGGCGCCGAGGCTGGCACCATGACTGGCAGCGAGACTAGCACCGTGGCCGATGTGTTTCCCGAGGGTGCCCCGGGCGGCGACGATGACAACAGCATTGAGTAGTGGTCTCACGACGGCCTCCCTGAGAAACTACTGATACCGTCTTATCTGCCTATTAACCACAAACGACCCCACCTTTCTTTTGAGAACCGTGATGCCCGCCCCCCCTCTCCTAGGGACAAGCCTTCACAGCATAAGCGTTACGCTTATACTACGCAAGAGAAGTTGAAGTGGCTCGTATGCCTAGATATGGCAGTCTCGGAGTGTGTGCTGTCTTGCGAAAGTGGCATCCACTGCAAGTGTCTCACGCAGTGGAAGAGAGCTGCGGAGGTCCTCAAGGACGCTCATGCCGTACAGAAGTGCATGCACGGTCGCGGGAGAGCGTCGTGGTACCGGCCGATGGAGCTGAAGGTGTATGCGAAGCTCCTCGACTGGTGCCGCAAGGGAGTACATGAAGGTACTCTACCCCGACGTAAAGTGGAAGGGGAGCCAAAGGTGGTCGGACTGGTTTCGGCGGCGGTGGAATCCTAGCGTGCGCATGAAGACGAAGGTTGCCCAGAAAACCTCGGCCTGCATGATAAAGTAAGTGTTACAATCCTAAGGACTTAGCCAAGGATTGGCTCAGGGTTGTTCGCAGGTAGTGTTGCAGCGGAAGTGTTTGACCTCAGGTTAGAGTGAATGTAAATGACTGGGATGGTAAAAATATGCATATATCGAGTTTATATAGAGAATACAGGGAATACGAAAAGACCTAGACTAGCCATGTACTCTAAGGGGTATATTCCCTTATTGCAGCGAAATTCAAACCGTGCGGCGCGGGAACCCGTTTCAAACCTGTTCCTGCTCTTTTCATTTCAATTGATTCTGCCTGCATCGGTCTTGATCTGACGGTTGCTGGTGTCGCTCCCACCCTTCTGAATCCTCGACTTTGTACTTGGTAGAGTCGGCTCCTGCAGCGTACAGGAATGCCTTCTCAATAAGTTTCATTTCGTAACACCCCCCTTCATTCCTGGACCTATAGGGGGCTGACTCGCTTGACTACTTCCGTGAGGTTGGACCACTACAGCCTACACAAATACAACATGCATAATGTTTGACACACCCCCATAGGCAAAGTGGGGGAGACCTAGGGGTCACAAGACCAGTCAAGGCAAAGCAAGGCAACAACAAGCTCAGGGTGGATCTCAAGGACTCCACACAAATTCCGAGCACAAGCTAGTGGTCACAAGACCAGTTCACATGCAGGTTTATAACAGAGCAAGAGATACAGTGATCACAACCTAGCAAGAGTAAACATGCAGGTATAGATATATATAGTGATCACAGTACAAGCAAAGTCAAGAGGTAAGTAAGTGAGGTCCAGTAGGCACAAGGCCTAGAAGAGTGCAGAAGCGCTGATGGTCACGAGGCTGAAGCGCCTTGGTGAACACATCAGCAGTGTTGGCCTCAGTGGCCACGTAGCGAATAGAAAGCTGACCGCGCTGCTGCAGCTCACGAGCAAGGAAGTACCGCAGGGCGATGTGCTTCATTCTGTGCTCCAGTCTGTGCTCCTCACACAAGGCAATGGCAGCCTTGTTGTCGACGTACAGTACTGGAGGAGAACGAGGCGGCTCTCCGAGGTCGGTCAGCAGGTAGGTCAGCCAGCGTAGCTCCTGGGCAGCCATGGCTGTAGCGTAGATCTCAGCCTCGCAACTGGAGCCGAGAACAGAAGAAGAGCGTGTAGAGCGCCAAGAAACTGAGCCAGAGCCAAGGCTGAAGGTGTAACCCTGAGACGACCGCTGAGTGGCCTGGTCGTCTGCCCAAGAAGCGTCTGAGTGCCCAGTGAGAACAACTCGGTCTCGCCCTCCAAGCACTAGCCCCATGCCCGACGTACTGCACAAGTAGCGCAACACCCTCTTAGCGGCATCCATGTGCTCCTTCCGGTGACGGCCAGGAGCGACATAGCGTGCAAGGATGCTAAGAGGGTATGCAAGGTCAGGTCGAGTGCAGGTCATCAGGTGCATGAGGCAGCCCACAAGCTCTGGATACGGGCCACTCGGCTCTACGGACTCATCCGAAGGCAGAGCTGAGAGCGAGTGACCAGTAGGCAGAGGAGTGGACTGAGGCAAGGAGTACGTGAAGCCGAAGCGCTGAAGGACCTGCTGCACCATGTGTGACTGAGTCAAGGTAATGGTGCGCCGTGCTCTGTCCCGGGTGATCCGCAAGCCAAGATAGCTTGTCAGTTCACCCAGGTCTGTGCACGTGTGTCTCTTCTGCAGCTCCGACTTCACGTGGGCGAGAGCCTCAGTGTCAGCAGTGGCAAAGACCAAGTCGTCGACGTACACGAGGATGTAGAATGGCGGCAGCGAAGTGTCTGTGCGCAGAAACAGCGACGGGTCAGCAGTAGAAGGCGCGAACCCAAGTGCCGCAAGTGTAGTCCTCAGTGTGTCGTGCCACTCACGCGGAGCCTGGCGGAGACCGTAGACCGGCCGCTGAAGCCTCCACTGGGTACCAGGAGGAAACGACCCAGTGAAGCCAGGTGGGCGGCGCAGCCAGATCTCGTCGTGCAGGCTGCCCTGCAAGAAAGCAGTGCTGAAGTCAAGTGAGTGAAGCTCGTAGTCGCGCTGAGCGGCTATGTGCAGCAGCACCCGAAGAGTGGTCATCTTCGGGGTGGGGGAGAAGGTCTGGAAGAAGTCAACTCCCTCTCGCTGACTGAAGCCTCGAGCCACGTAACGCGCCTTGAAGACAGGCGGAGAACCCGGCGGCCGCTTCACCCTGAAAATCCACATGCCACTGACGATGTTCGCCCCAGGTGGGGGAACCTCGTCGACGTAGGTGCGTGTGGACTTCCAGGAAGCCATCTCAGCGTCCATGGCTGTCTGCCACTGAGAGGAGTAGGGACCCGCCATCGCCTCAGCGTAAGTGCGCGGGGTCGGGATGTCTGGTGCATCCGGGTCTCCCTCAGGGGCAACTAGCAAGGACACGAGACGGGGCAAAGCAGCAGCAAGACACTGGAACTCCTCCTGTCTGTCCTCAAGGACGTCCGTGCCAAGAGCACACTCACCCCCGACGGACGGAGGACAGACAGACTCAGACTCAGACTCAGCAACAAGGCTAGCAGCGTAGTCTAGACGACAGGCAGCAGCAAAGTCAACCAACTCAGCGACCAGAGCAGATGCAGCAGAGGACTCAAAGGTAGGGTCAGTGACAACAGTAGCAAGGAAACGCGTGACAGTAGGGTGCTCAGCACGATACCGGTCAGACTCAGGGTCCGGAACGGCAGGCAAAGAGGAAGCAGGAGGAGACGGTAGAGGGACACGCTGAGGAGCAGTAGAGGGACGCAGAGTCATGTAGTGAGTGCCTGGGACAGGAGGAGGACGCTCACGACAGACACAGCTACCTGAGGGGACTCAGTGGTCAGTGTGTAAAGGTCCGACCCCGGCTCCCGAGTGAAGGTAGCCAGGTGGCGACCCGTCCGAGCACACGTGCAATGTGTCACGCGCTCGTAGGCAGGGGTGAACTGGTGAACACCCCCGTCCTGGAGCGCACTACCTGCCACCAAGTTCGTAGAGAACGAGGGGAGGTAGAGACCTGACAGTGTGCCGGACGGGACCGCCGGACAAGGAAGGACAGTGGAGGAGGTCGCAATGACCGGACCCCCAGAGGGGTCAGCAAGGGAGACAGCAACTGGCCGAGCAAGTGGCTCAAGGACAGTGCGGTCACGAAAGAAGGAGCGAGAAGCACCTGAGTCCAGTGTGAAGGTGTGCAGTGCTGCAGTCGACTCAGTACCAGGGGGCACGGACGCACGAGCACCTAGGGCTGCAGCCTCACCAGGACCTGTGGGAGCAGACGCACTAGCACCTAGAGCGGCAGCCGGACTGGCCTGAATGCCCGGGTCGGGCGGAACACGCAAGTACTGAGCACCCTCTCCACTAATAGACATCGCATACATGGCAGTGAGAATAGCATCAAAGTCTAAAGCCCAAATATCAACACCCCTCTTTTCCAGATCAGCCCAGCGCGGCAGCTCAGTGGCAGCAGGAAACTGAGTGCGCCACGCGTCGTTAAGGCGCGCGAAGCAGCGCTGCGTGGGGTGCGGCCTCCCACACTGCTGGCCGCTGCGGTCACCTGTGCGAATGACGTACGTGCAGGTAACGCTACGCTGCGCATACCACTCACGGGCGGCCTGAAGTGTCGGGGCGGGCTGCTGACTCTGCCCTCCGCCAGTGCCTCCACGACCACCACCCCCACCGCCGCCGCCCCGGCCACCTCCACCCCTGCCGCCGCCACGACCACCTCCGCCTCCGCTGCCGCCTCCACCACCACTCCCGCCGCTGCTGTCTCCTCCCCCACTGCCGCCACTAGTCTCCCCAGCCGCGCCTCCACTCGCACCGCCTCCACCCCCACCTCCTCCGCCACCACCCCCACCCCTGCCCCCCTTGTTCCTGCGGCGCCCGCTCGAAGCAGACGCGGTCCCGACCTTCTCAGCACCAAGAAGGTCGACAGCAGCAGCAGAGGCGACAGAGGGGAGGAGGGGGGAAGGGGAACACCCCTCAAAGAACGGGGTGCGGGGGTCGCCACGAGAGGTGCCTACAGCGACGATGCTCGCCTCAGCTGCAAGCAGTTCCTTCTCGAGGAGGGCAACAGTGAGCTCAGTGGGGGAGCGAGAGAGGAAGTGGTCCCTGACTGCGCGCAGAGAGTCAGGGAGGCGGGTGACGATGTGGTAGAGAGTGATCCAGAGCGGGGGGGGGTTGCTAGTGAGAAACTCGGCAGGCATAGCAGCGCGAAAGCGGGCCTCACTAGTCTTAAGGTGGGTGATGAGGTCTGCGACAGTGTGAAAGGAGGCTAGGTCGGGGAACAGGTAGGGGAGAGTGAGGCGGCCTAGCGTGGCAGAAGCGGGTGAGGAGTAGCGGGCAACTACAGCGGTGTAGAGGTCCTTAGCAGTCTTGCACTGGCCGAAGTGCTCGCGCTCGTCTAGCGGCAGGGAGTTGCGAATAGCAAAGCGAGCGTGCGCATCACGGGTCTGCCACTGGGAACGCAGAGTGCTGTCAGCAGACGAGTCAGGGGCAGTGGCATGGCCTAGGGCATGGTCGTACAGTGAGATATCTTCCTTGGCAGTGAGCTGTAGGAACAGGTGCAGGTCATCGAGCCAGGTTTCAAACTTCACTGGACGGCCCTCGGCATCGAAAGCTAGAACTGGCGGACTAGCCATAGTGACAGTAGCAGTAGTAGTAGTGGCAGTAGGTAGAAAATAAACAGCAGTGAGATCGAGTGCCTCGCGGGCAGCGGCTGCAGAAGCGCACGGGCAGCAGCGGTGCACGGGGAACGGCAGTGCACGGGCAGCGGCGGCGCACGGGCAGCGGTGGCGCTCGGGAGGCAGCGGTGCGCAAGCAGCAGCGGAAGCAGCGGCGTACGAGCGGTTGCGGGCAGCGGGGCGTCTGCGAGCAGGCGACGAGCGGCTGCGGGCGGGCGGCCGCTGCGACGGCGGGCTGCGGGCCTGCGGGGCGTGCGCGAGCGGCAGCGGCTGCGGGCCTGCGGCGCACTAGCGGTAGCGGGCGACTGCTGCAAAGGCGCACGGGCGGCAGCGGCTTATGCGCACGGGCGGCTGCAGCAGCGAGCGGTGCGCAAGCAGCAGCGGCAGCAGCGCACGGGTGGCAGCGGCGTCGGTGCACGGGCGGCAGCGGCGTCGGCGGACGGGCGGCTGCGGGCAACGGGCGTGCGGCAGCTGCGGCGGCGAGCTGCGGGCCTGCGGGGCCACGGCGGGGTGTGCGCGAGCGGGCGACGGGCGGCTGCAGCAGCGGGCGCGTCAGCGAGGCGCACAGGCAGCGCGCGGGCAGCGTGCGGGGCCGCGCGTAAAGAAAACAGCCGCGCGCGTGCGGCTAGCGGGGCGCGCGCAGCGAAATCGACCGCGCGCGGGCGGGTAGCGGGATACGCGCGCTAAAAAAAAGTCGAGTCGCGCGCGGGCGGCTGGCGGGCTGCGCGCGCGCGGTAGGTAGGAGGCGCACGAGGGCGCGTAGGCGCACGAGGCGCACAGTAGGTAGGTAGGTAACGGTGGGCCCTAAGAACGGTCCTAGCGAAGGACCTGCTCTGATACCATGTCAGAAATAACGGACTGGAATGATTGTGAGTACAAATATGAAACCCTAATGTTGTGACCCCCCTATAGGCTAACCCACTACAGCCTACACAAATACAACAAGCATAATGTTTGACATAGCCATGTCCCACAAGAGCCACCAGAGCCACCACAGCCTCTTGCACCTCCTGCGCCCCTTGCTCCTCCTGCGGTTCCTGCTCTCCTGCTCCTCCGAATCCGCCAGCTCCTTACTACACGGGCAATCATCCGTGCTCACGCTCCTTCTCCCATCTGCGTTGAATGCAACAAGGCCCCAGATGAGTACATAGTAGTTCCGGCGCCGACACCACGTTGGGGCCAGCATGAAGATTGCACGTGGGACGAATCTGCTATGGGCGCTGACGACGATGTGGCCGCGCCAACGAGGAGTGGCACGCTGAGCGCGACAAAGGCGCCGAGGCTGGCACCATGACTGGCAGCGAGACTAGCACCGTGGCCGATGTGTTTCCCGAGGGTGCCCCGGGCGGCGACGATGACAACAGCATTGAGTAGTGGTCTCACGACGGCCTCCCTGAGAAACTACTGATACCGTCTTATCTGCCTATTAACCACAAACGACCCCACCTTTCTTTTGAGAACCGTGATGCCCGCCCCCCCTCTCCTAGGGACAAGCCTTCACAGCATAAGCGTTACGCTTATACTACGCAAGAGAAGTTGAAGTGGCTCGTATGCCTAGATATGGCAGTCTCGGAGCGCGTGCTGTCTTGCGAAAGTGGCATCCACTGCAAGTGTCTCACGCAGTGGAAGAGAGCTGCGGAGGTCCTCAAGGACGCTCATGCCGTACAGAAGTGCATGCACGGTCGCGGGAGAGCGTCGTGGTACCGGCCGATGGAGCTGAAGGTGTATGCGAAGCTCCTCGACTGGTGCCGCAAGGGAGTACATGAAGGTACTCTACCCCGACGTAAAGTGGAAGGGGAGCCAAAGGTGGTCGGACTGGTTTCGGCGGCGGTGGAATCCTAGCGTGTGCATGAAGACGAAGGTTGCCCATAAAACCTCGGCCTGCATGATAAAGTAAGTGTTACAATCCTAAGGACTTAGCCAAGGATTGGCTCAGGGTTGTTCGCAGGTAGTGTTGCAGCGGAAGTGTTTGACCTCAGGTTAGAGTGAATGTAAATGACTGGGATGGTAAAAATATGCATATATCGAGTTTATATAGAGAATACAGGGAATACGAAAAGACCTAGACTAGCCATGTACTCTAAGGGGTATATTCCCTTATTGCAGCGAAATTCAAACCGTGCGGCGCGGGAACCCGTTTCAAACCTGTTCTTGCTCTTTTCATTTCAATTGATTCTGCCTGCATCGGTCTTGATCTGACGGTTGCTGGTGTCGCTCCCACCCTTCTGAATCCTCGACTTTGTACTTGGTAGAGTCGGCTCCTGCAGCGTACAGGAATGCCTTCTCAATAAGTTTCATTTCGTAACACCCCCCTTCATTCCTGGACCTATAGGGGGCTAACTCGCTTGACTACTTCCGTGAGGTTGGAGCAGTGCTGGTACTGCTGCCGTGGCAGACGCTTAGTGAGAAAGTCGGCTGCCATCTTGGTGGTGGGGCAGTACGTGAGGTCAACCTTGCCTTGGTCTATTTCGTCCTGGACGAAAAAGTATCGAAGCGCGATGTGCTTCGTTCGGTTGACAAACCCTGGCTTGTTCGCGATCTTGATGGCGCTCTGGAGGCGGAAGGTAGGCGAAGTGGGAATTTTCGCCCCCTACACCAATTCTTGCAGGAAGAGCCCTTCGCGAACTGCAGGTGCTGCGGTGATGTACTCTGCTTCGGCTGATGACAGGGCAACCAGCTCCTGCTTCTGCAAATTCCAGTTGGCTCCAGACGAAAACGAAACAGGTTCGTGCCCGTCGATTCGCAGGGTCAGCGGCGTGATCTGCGTCTACGTAGATGGTGAGATTGAAGGAGGTTTTTGTCAGCGTGGAGTAGGAGAGCCCGATGTCTGGTGTGGAGACGAAGTACTGTAGGGCGCGCTCCAGGTCCAGCTGGTTCTCTGCTACTGGCTTGCGTGAGTACTGTGCCAGTTGGCTGGCGATGTACGAAAGGTCGGGTCGGCGGGTGACAAAGGCGAACAGCATGCACCCCATTTTCTGTTGGTACAGTTGGAGTCCCGTGGGCGTCAGGGGTTTGTTGTTCAGCTTGTAGTTGGCACTGGGCGTGCAGTAAAGAGTTGAGAGTGGTGCGGGTGAGATTTTGAAGTGCTCTCCCAACTGCTCTGCGTACTTGGAGGGTGACAGATGAATTGCTTTTGGTGCGTAGGTGATGTTCAGCCCCAAGAACTATGTGAATTTGTTGTTGACGGTGATGTCAACGCGCTGTGCCTGGTTTTCCTTGAAATGGTCGTCGACATAGACTGTCAAGAGGATGTAGTCGCCGTTGAAGTGGAGGCGGTACATTCCCGGGTCGTGCGGCAGCTGCCTGAAGCCGATCTCGAGAAGTATTTTATGCAAGTGCTGCTGCCAGAGTCGCGACGCCTGTTTAATCCTGTATAGGGATTTCTTCAGCTGACAGACCCTAGGGTCTCCTTCCCCGTAGCTGTGAGGTTGTTCCACAAAGATGGTCGCATCAACCAGCGCGTATAAGAATGCGTTCTTGATGTCGATCTGCCGCAGTGGTAGGTGCTTAGCGACAGCGTTGGCGAGTAGAATCCGCACAGAGGTATGGCGGCTCACGGGGGCGAAAGACTGGTCGAAGTCGATGGCGTGGCGCTGATCGTACCCGCGTACGACCCATCGTGCCTTGAAGCGCTCAATAGTTTCATCAGCAGCGGTCTTAAGACGGAAGACACATTTACCGCTCAGCACCCTGGTCCCTTCACTGCTGCACGATCGACGAGAAACCATATGTCACGTGACTCCAGCGCCTTCAGTTCCGCATCCATAGCTGCGTACTACTCTTTGGCGTGTGTTCCTGTGAGGGCGTGGCGCGGGTTTTTAGGCTCGACGATGCGCGATGTAGCGGTGACGGCGGTGTGCAGGCTGAGAAGTTGGAGGCCTGTGACGTTAGCCACGCCTTCAGCTTCCTGAGTGGTTAATTCAACCACATCATCGTCGTCGCTCTCGTATGCAGGCGGTGAGTTGGTTGGAGGGTCATGGTGACGTGATGGCCCTGGAGCGGGGGCGTTGTCATCGTCTTCGTCATCGTCGCTCGAACGAGGAGGTACGCCGGAATGTTCGTCAGCGGGATCGCGGTTGAGGGCTACTGCAGCTGCCTTGTCTTCTGGCGAGGCGAAGCTCCGGCCGTCGTTAGCGTAGGCCTGGGCGACTCCTGCCTGCTGGTCTGCCATACACTGCTCCAAGGTGAGTTGATCGTAGAAGGGGATATCTCGCGCGGGGACGATTTTGTTGGTTTCGATGTCCAGGATCAGCCAGCCCTAGTATTCATAACTAAGCCCCAGATGAATTCTCCGATATGCACGGTCAGTGAACTTGCCGATGGTGGCAGATGTCGGCCTGTATCGCACCATGCACCCCCAAACCCTCACCATGGAGGTATCCCCCCTTGTCGCGGTCCACTTCATGTGTGGTGAAAGGTTCCCCCTGTTAGTTGTGGTGGACAGAAAGTTGTGCAGCCACATGGCGTGGTTCATGGCGTAGAGCCAGTACTTCCTGGGGACTCCGGACTGGTTCATGAGGGGGCGAACCTTCGTCATGAGAGTGCGGTTGACTCGCTCGGCTACACCTTGCTGCTGGTGAGCGTAGGGGAGTAAGATGTGGTGCTGGATCCCCTTCTCTGAAAGTTCTGTAGCTCATTGCTGTGGGATTCCTTGGCTCCGTCTGTCTGCCAAATCTTCAATTTCTTCCACGATTCCCGTTGCGTTTGCGCCGGCCAGATGCGAAAGACATTTGGAGCTTTGGAGTGAAAGTCAACGTTTGCGACCCAAACGTAGCGTGAGTACTCGTCGATGAAGGTAAGAGTGTTATTCTCATCGTTGACTCCTCCGTAGGTTATCGCGATGAAGTCGCTGTAAACCTTTTGCAACTTCTTATAGCGGTTAGTGCTTGGCTTTAGGGAAGGGTAGCTTGGTGCGTGAGTGCAGCTGTTGGGCAGATGGTGCAGACTTGTGGCTGTGTGGTGCGCTATGCTTCCGTGCCGTCAGGGCGCAGTAGTGCGCCTGGTTGAAATACTTTAGCGGTGAGGCAGTTGTTGAACGTCTGGCACGAAGGATGACCGAGTCGCTGATGTAAGAGGTCGTCATCTGCGCAAACTCTAGGGGTGCGCAGGTATCGTTCGTGATGTGCGGCTGCCTCTGCTTCTGTCTCGTGGGGAATGCAGAGCAGGGGTCTTTCTTCTTCTCCTGGTTCTGGTTCGTCTTCCTCCTCTGTTTCTGGTTCTGCTGCTGTTTCTCCTTCTGCAGGTGCAATCGTAAGATAGAGCACGAAGAAGTTGCGGTCGATGATGGTGTTGAGCGGGGTAGTGGTGCCTTCGATGAAGTGGGCGAAGGGATCTGGACGGGAAATCGGTCCTTGAGAGTCGCGCGGGGGAGTCCCGGGGATATTTCCACGTTTGAGTCTTGTCCAAGTGGACTCCCAGGTGTAAGGTGAGCGGTGGAGTGACGACAGATTGCGCGGGGCTCAGCAGAGGGAAACTGCAACTCTTGGTGTGGTGCGCTCGGCTGCCGCTTCTCTCTCTACCTCCTCTAGTTATTCTCGGGTGAGTTCTCCTTCAGTCACACCCCAGGCTCTGACGTTCTCCCAGCCTCCTCCGCCAGTGCCCCAACTGCTTACGGTACCAGAGGCACCAGTTGCTGATCCCCATATTGCTCCGGAGGCACTCATGTCCCCTTCGGTGCCGCCATATCCCCATCCTTCTTGCCGATTCTTTGTCCCAGCCTGCCACAAGCCTTTCCTGAATAATATTTTCTCTCTCTTCTTGTTTTCCCTTCTCCTCTTCCTCCTTGACACTGAGCTCGTTGGGCGCGTCAGGGTCCTTCCAGTCCTTGTATACTTGGCGATGAACGTCGCGAGTGTAGGGAGTGGCCGACTCTCCTCGTCAAAGGTCCCAGTCAACGAATCTTCTAGGACCCAGTGAAGTGTTTCAGTTGCAGGGCCGGGGCGGTCTCGTGCATGTGCTCCTCTTGTTCGTTCCCGAAGACATGGTATGATGTAGTCGTGAGTTCCATCTCCGTCATGCCTACTGTTGAAGCCCCAACGCTTTCCGCTCCTTCGATCGCTGCCAAGTCTCTTTCAACTTCTTCTGTGCGGCTCGCCGTGGGCGTGAAGCAAGTGGTGCATCGTCCGTCGGGCCCGGGCCAGTGCAGGTTTATCTCACGCAGATGAGGACTGCGTCTGATCCATGGCCACCCATCAGGGTGTTTCCATGAATTTTCGTATGTGTAGGTGAAGTCCAGCAGAATGAGATCCACAAGCTTGTCTGATGTTGCCCTACAGTCGGGTATGTCGAAGTCGAGCACGTAGACTCCGTTGATTGAACGTTCTCACCCGAGATACTTGTGAGTTTCAGCGGGTAGTTGAGGATGAGGTCGTGGATGTAGGGATCGGTGGTGAATGTGACTCCGAAGTCAGAGAGTTGTGCCGTGGATAGGAGGTTGAAACATAGGTCCGGCACGTAGAGCACGTCGTTGAAGGTGATGTGTGTGTTGCTATCTCGTGCTTGCAGCACGACGATGCCTTGCGCATTTGCGCGTAGCTGGCCATTGTCGGCGACGGTGACGTAAGTGGGAATGGGGGTGCGGCTGATGTTGGAAATATAGCGCACTTATCCCACCATGTGTTGGGAGCAACAACTGTCCAGGTACCAGTTGTTGTGAGTTGCGTTGTTGTTGCGTAGGAGCAGCGCGAGGCGCGGTGTGACGATGGTCGTCTTGTCGATTATGAGGAAGTCTTGTTCCTTTTGCCATCCCAGAGGAACTAGTCGTTAATCATGGCGGTGAGGTGGGCTTTCCCTCAGCTGGATCGATAAGTGCCATTCCCGCCGATCCTCATCTCCGTAATAGTAATGGCTGACGCTGAGGGGATTTTTGTATCCCAGTTCTGGTTGGATCAATTCATCTGCGGGTTCCTCATCTCCGTCAGGCATGTTTCTTGTTGCTCCCGTCTGTGATGCTTGTGTATGCTACTGTTGTTGTTGTTGCTGTGCAGGAGGACGAGGAGCTTGATGTTGAGGCTGAAAGTGACGAGCATCTTGTCGGCCGACCTAGTTGTTATGGTAAGTGGGATTTGGGTGGCGGTTGCTGGACTGGAATTTGCATCGGTCCGTTGAGTGTCCAAAGACTTTGCAAATTTTGCAGTAATGGCGTCAGGATTGTCGTCGCTCTTCATGGTTGTCAGCGTAGAAGGTGAGGCACTCTCGTCGTGGCGCCGAATTTGTCCTGCTCGAGTCCATGTCTTGTTGTTCAGTGAGTAGAGCGGCGCATAGAGCAGCTTCTGAGATTACCCCTCGTTGTCGGAGTAGCGCCTTGCAGGGCTTCCACTCAGGCCCGAGTCCTTGGAGGACAATATTGACATAGATCTCCTCCAAAATTGCGCTTCCATGCTTCGTGACTTGATCACAGATGTTCCGACAGCGATTACTGTACGAAATTGCTTTCTCCCCGTGCCCCATCTTTGTCTCCATGAGTTGCTGCAGGAGCCTGCTGGAGGTGACGGAGTCCTTCGACTGATATACCTCGACAAGGTCCTTCCAGGCTTCCAAAGCTGGAGCGACGCTCTCTTTGTAGGAGCGGGTGCCGAGTTGCTTCATAGGTGTCATATTCTGTAGCAGCCCGTTGTATGCCATGAGGGACTCACTGTAGTATTGAGTCCGGTCGTCTTCGGTGTCTTCCACCGGTTTAGGATAGGAGCCGTCGAAGTAGTGGTAGATCTGCGCTGTTTGTAGGAGGAGCTCTTGCTCAAAACTCCATGTATAAAAGACATTGCCGTCAAACGCGGTATTTGTCTTGATTTTTGAAACGCTCGGGAAGCGCGCTTGCACAGAATTGATAACTTCATCACTTGGACGGGAGGCATTTGGTGTTGATTTGTCTGTGTCGAAGGAGAAGGTGTGCGGGGCGGTATCACGTCCGCCGATTGAGAAGGTTGTGCTGGTTGGGAAGTGGTTCCCGAGTCGCCATTCCGCAATGCTTGGAGATCTTTCTCCATAGTTAACAGTCGTTGTACAGCTGTTCGAGTGTAGCGGTACTGATCGTAGTTGTCGCCTCATTTGTCGCAGCCGGGTTGGTTTGTCCTTCAGCCGTTAGATTTGTTTGGCCTTCGGATCCTCCAGCCATCTTGGTTTTGGAGCGTGTGCCACCCGCCAGATCTTGGTTCGGCGAATTTCACGGAAGTAGGGTTGCGGAGAATCTCTGACTTGCTCTCATACCATGGTACAATCCTAAGAAGGACTTAGCCAGGGGATCGGTTCAGGGTTGTTCGTAGGAAGCGTTGCAGCGGAAGTGTTTGACCTCATGTCAGAGTGAATGTATATGACTGAGATGATAAAAGCATGCATACATCGAGTTAATATAGAGAATACAGGGAATACGAAAAGACATAGACTAGCCATGTACTCTAAGGGGTACATTCCCTTATTGCAGCGAAATTCAAACCGTGCGGCGCGGGAACCCGTTTCAAACCTGTTCCCGCTCTTTTCATTTCAAATGTTTCTGCCTGCATCGGTCTTGGTCTGACGGTTGCTGGTGTCGCTTCGACTCTTCTGACTCCTCGACTTCGTACTCGGTAGAGTTGGCTCTTGCAGCATACAGGAATACCTTCTCAATAAGTTTCATATCGTTAGATTAGCTGCTCGGCCTTGTGTGAGGTGGTGTATGACAACGTGAGTAGCCGGCCTTGCCTGCCTCTTCTTTGCACACACTAGATCTCTACTATCCCTTGAGTGACTTTAGGGTCGGTTTAAAAATCATCAGGTCAAGTTTTGACGGGAAGCTTGTGATGATGTATGATGAAGTGAATATCCTGCCTTGCCAGCCTCCTTTATGTGCACTAGCTCCTTCCCACTAGCTTTATCAATTCCTTGTTTCAGCCAGTCACTCTTCTTGTGGTATGCTTCCAGCTCATGTGTTCTATAGAAGTGCCAGCAATATGTATATCCGCCACCATGGCTGACCCTTGTGCGGTCTGGTTCGTTTTGTGTACCCAGTGCAGGAAACATACAAGAGGGTGAAGAAAATTTACACACTAGACTTGAAAATTTCCTTCAACAACATTTCACATGCCATCCCCAAGCCTCTGTTTGACCGCTTTGAGTCGAACGAAGATTGAACAAGAGTAATACCCAAAATTGATGTAATACCCAATTGATTTGTTTAGTTCGGGGTTGTTTGTGTGGTGTACAGTAACCAGCATGGACAAATGAGCCATGATAAGGTTCTTATACAGGTGTAACTGCGATTGTCAATCTTCTAATGATGTTGGAGAATAAGGTTTTGAACACACAGCAGATGTGAAAAAATCAACACAATCTCAATTCTTAATTGACAGGTCTACTCATTCCTCGCCTCCTATTCAGTGAGCATCTCATCAAGAATCTCTAGCTCGTCATCCATTGTGCGCCCAGGTCCATAGTGCCTCCCAGCCTCTTGATCAAACTTGAGCAGTCTCGACTCTTTCGTCGACATCTCACCGCCAAGAAAATCTGTTCTCAGCGCTCCCAAGTGCGCAGCGATTTCAGTCATATACGGACGCGATGAGGCCGGTAGTGATGTGCATCGCAGCGCGAGCTGGACCAGTTTAAGTAGAAGCTCATTGGGCACCGAGTCAAGGTTGGGGTCTTTGAGGGACTCGATATCGCCTTCTTGCACACGCTTGTCGACCTGCAGGTGTAGACAATTGCAGGCAGACAAGCAAGTGTAAATGATTTGTGTATTTTTAGAAATAAACAATTGAATTGTGGTCATTCTTTCAAGTTGCCGGAAATGCTGGATGGAAAAGGAAAGTTCGGTTCGACAGGGATGTATGGAAGGAAATTCGAAGATTTTGAAATCGCTCGCATATAGATGAAGGGGGTGTGAATGAATAATTCAAATATCTTGCATTTGCACTTACCCAGTCTTTTATGTTAATTCCACCATTCTCTTGCATCACCACAGGCAGCGTCAGCAGTATTTCAAGCATCATCACCCCAAAGCTGTCAAAGAAAGGGGGTGAATGAAGGAAATGAAAATCATGAAGGTGAAAGAAAAGAGAAAAACAAAGGATACTTGAAGGCGATCATGCTCATGGGTTTAGTACCACATAAGAAAGAACTAAGCTATAGGAACAAAGGAACCACTGACTCACGTACGCACACCAGACATAGGAAGAAAAGGGGGCTTGATTCAACCCAACCCACCTGAACACGTCGGCCATGGGTGTGGCCTTGTTGGTGCGCGAGTAAGCGGGGTCCACATAGCCCGGCGTGCCGACCACTCGGGTGGGATTCACTGTGGTGCCCTCAGTCATTCGCACCAGCCCAAAGTTTGACACCTTCCCTTGGTGGGGGGAGCGGGGAAAGACGGGGCGACACATGTGAGCACACCAGACCTGTCATGCGCAATAGGCCCAAGTCTGATAGGGAGAACGGATATCAGAGAGATGGTCGCATACTGGCTACCAAGGGTCATGTGAACCAGCCCAAAGTCCGACACATTTGGCTGGTGGGGGCTG
Source organism: Closterium sp. Yama58-4 (assembly GCA_947470075.1). NCBI lineage: Eukaryota > Viridiplantae > Streptophyta > Zygnematophyceae > Desmidiales > Closteriaceae > Closterium > Closterium sp. Yama58-4. Next base: position 210,304 of record CANIUD010000294.1, on the reverse strand, counting down.
GGGAAAGCAAGATGAGCACATGAGGCCTGTCATGTGAACCAGCCCAAAGTCTGACACCTTTGGCTACAATAGGGGGTAGAAAGGGTTGTAACACAGAAGTGAACATTAGGCACCTATGCCTGGATGGAGCAGAGGGGAAAGAAAGGTGGCACTGTGTGTTATGGTCCTGCATATGAGCCCAAAGTCCAACCAAATGTTGTCCGTCGAGTAAAAAAGCGTGCAAGGAAAAACAAAACAGGGATTGCTCGAAGAAAAAAACGCTATGTGTTTACTAAATTATGGCGGTTGGCGTCATCCATTTTTTCTGATTTGTCGCCAAAGATGATTTGGTTTTAAAGCAGCAGTATACATTTGAAAGTACTGTTGATTTTGGAACAGTACCCACCAAAAGCAAACCCCAACGAAAACGAACAGGCTTGGCGAGAGGGTCGGCAAAAGTTTGGAAGGCTGTTAGTTGCGAACACGAAAAACTCTCCCGTCACCCGACACCTGGAGTGACACTCAGACACTAGGAAATGCCTTTCCACAGGCAATGAAAAAGGTGACTAAGGGGGCCGAGGAGTAGCGGTACCACTAAGAAACTCGCTGTTGGTAAGGGGACACGTGTCACAAGCATTTCTACAACACCCTACTCTCTGATGACTAGACTCGTTCTAAGGCCTCGCACGCGATGTAGGAATAGCCTTCGAAGAGGCGCGCATTCCATGCGCTCTCCTCGCTGGCGATATTCTCACGAAACCTGCAGCTCGATCGCCGAACCCGCAGCTCACGACACCCTCTTAGCGCGTCACCCGCGACTCGCCTAATGACACTCTGCGCGCCCCACCGCTTAGTGCCTAACCGCTAAGCGCCTCACAGCGAAAAGCGCACGATCGCTAAGCGAGCGCCTCACCGCATAGCGCCTCACCGCTCACGCACTGCGATTCCTCTCAAGTTTTAGTGCAGGCGAGTGCTTCTCGAACCCATCGCTCGCCTCTCTTAGCACGCTCACCCTCTGCTGGCCTCACCTGCTGCTCGCGTCTCTGGGCGAATGTCGAATTCGCCCAAAATGCTGCGCTCCGCGAGGCGTTCGCCTCACGCGCTGCTTGCCACCGTTGAATGGGCGCATCGCCATGAATGCGGGGAGCCCGTCGTCCAACCTCCTTCCCCGGACCTCTCATTTCCCCTCCCTGTTCCCTCATTTCCCCCCCTCCCTCTCTCTTTTCCCCCACTACTCCTACCCCTTGTTTCCCCCTCTGCTTACCCTCGTTCCCCCCTCTCTTTTCCCTTATTTCCCCCTCTCCTCTCCCTCGTTCCCCCCTCTCCATCCCATCATTTCCCCCTCTGCTTCCCCTTGTTCCCCCTCTCCATCCCCTTCTCTCACCTGTCCATCCCTTGCCTCCCCTTCGCATCCGTCTAAAGCTGTGAGCGAAATCAGACACAACTTTCCCTCACATCCCCTCTCCCTCCCCCGGTTTGTTACCCATCCCTCCCCCTGTTTGTTACCCATCCCTCTCCTCCACCCATCCATCTCCCTCTCCTTCCCCTCGTTCCCCCCTCTCCTTCCCCTCGTCCCCCCTCGCCTTCCCCTCGTTCCCCCCTCTCCTTCCCCTCGTTCCCCCCTCTCCTTCCCCTCGTTCCCCCTCTCCTTCCCCTCGTTCCCCCTCTCCTTCCCCTCGTTCCCCCCTCTCCTTCTCCTCGTTCCCCCCTCTCCTTCCCCTCGTCCCCCCCCTCTCCTTCACCTCATTTCCCCCTCTGCTTCCCCTCGTTCCCCCCTCTCATCCTTGTTCACCCCACAACTTCCCCTCATTTCCTCTCATCACCTCCCCTGCTCCCTCTCACTACCTCCCCAGCTTCCAATCTTTTCTCCCTCTGCTTCCCCTCGTTTCTCCCTCTCTTTCCCTTCATTTCCGCCCCTGCTTCTCCTTTGCCTGCTTTCTCTTCGATTGCGTCTTGCCCACAGTTCCCCCCTTACCCTCCTTCCTCTGTTGTTTTCTATGCTACCGTATCACCCTCCTTTCTCTGAGTTTTTCACCCCTTCTTACGCTTTGTCTCCCCACCTGCTTGCCCTTGTTCGTCTCCACCCCCTTACCCTCCCCCCAACCCGCTCTTCCTGCACGCTTGTACTCTGTCCTCCGGATTTCCAGATCATCTTTACTCGATATCTGCTCTGTGCAGCATGGAGCACAGTGAAGTTGTAATCTCAGTCTACAATGTGTGTGCCTCAATGTATCTAGCCATAACATGGTATTACAACTCATTTACATTCTGAATAATGGCAGTGGAATCCAATGGTTGTCATGTGACCTCTGTTCTTTCAAATGGGCACAGCACAGCATTGATGTAGAGAAGAGAAGCTTGAGAGGAGTACGTACTCATGATAAAATCATCGCAAAACATTGTACAAGACAGCACCTTCCACTACTCTTTGTGTCGCCTTCATTCCCCCCCAAACTCTTGGACCTGCTGCTCCTCCCTTCATGTCGCCAAAATTGCCCGGGCCTGGCTTTGCCCTGTGTGTAGCAGGATTGCATGCAAAACCTGCAGCTTTGCATATGCATACTGGCTGTATGACACGTGGTGTCGCAACCGTAAATAGTGGGGCCCCGAACCTATGGGAGGGAAGGCAGGGATGTGAGGAGGGAAGGCAGGGATGTGAGGAGGGAAGGCAGGGATGTGAGGAGGGAAGGCAGGGATGTGAGGAGGGAAGGCAGGGATGTGAGGAGGGAAGGCAGGGATGTGAGGAGGGAAGGCAGGGATGTGAGGAGGGAAGGCAGGGATGTGAGGAGGGAAGGCAGGGATGTGGAGGAGCGCGGATAAGGAGGAGGGGAGGAGGAGCGCGGATAAGGAGGAGGGGAGGAAGAGCGCGGATAAGGAGGAGGGGAGGAGGAGCGTGGATAAGGAGGAGGGGAGGAGGAGCGCGGATAAGGAGGAGGGGCGGAGTAGCGCGGATAAGGAGGAGGGGAGGAGGAGCGCGGATAAGGAGGAGGGGAGGAGGAGCGCGGATAAGGAGGAGGGGAGGAGGAGCGCGGATAAGGAGGAGGGGAGGAGGAGCGCGGATAAGGAGGAGGGGAGGAGGAGCGCGGATAAGGAGGAGGGGAAAACTGAGAGCAGGGGGGAAAAGAGCAGGGGGGAAAACTGAGAGCAGGGGGGAAAACTGAGAGCAGGGGGGAAAACTGAGAGCAGGGGGGAAAACTGAGAGCAGGGGGGAAAACTGAGAGCAGGGGGGAAAACTGAGAGCAGGGGGGAAAAACAGGAGCAGAGGAAGAAAGGAGGAGCAGTGGGTGGAAAGAGGTGCAGTAAGGGAAAGGATGAGCAGAGGGGGGAAAGATAAGCCGAGGGGGGAAAGATAAGCAGAGGGGGGAAAGATAAGCAGAGGGGGGAAAGATAAGCAGAGGGGGGAAAGAGGAGCAGAGAGGGAAAGAGGAGCAGAGGGGGAAAGTAAAGTAGGGGGGAAAAAGAGGAACAGAGGGGGGAAAGAGGAGCAGTGAGGGAAAAGAGGAGAAGAGGGGGAGAAGAGAAGCAGAGGGGGAAAAGGAGCGGAGGTGGGAAAGTTGAGAAGATGGGGAAAGAGGAGCAGAGGGGGAAAATAGGGGAAGCAGGCGGGGAAATGGTGGGAGGCAGGGGGGGAGATGAAGGAGGAAGAGAAGGAGTGGCGGGAGGACGAGAGTCGCGGGAGGACGAGAAGGCACGGCGGGAGGGGGAGGAGGCATGGTGGGAGGGGGAGAAGGCATGGTGGGAGAAGTCATGGTGGGAGGAGGAGAGGGGGTGGCGGGAGGAGGAGAAGGCATGGCGGGAGGAGTGGGGGTGGCGGGAAGAGGAGAAGGGGAGAAATGAGGGCAAGCAGGGGAGCATTGAGGGCAAGCAGGGGGAGAAATGCGATCGTGCAAGGGGGAAAAAAAGGCGTACAAGGGAGAAAATGAGGGCGTGCAAGGTGGGGAAACGAGGGCAAGCAGGGAGGGAAAACGAGGGCGTACAGGTGGGGAAGTGAGGGCGTTCAAGGGGGGTGCAGCGGGGATGCGGAAGCACAGCCGTTGCAAGAGAGTGAGAGGGGGCCGAGGGCCTTATCCGAATGCAGCTCGCGAAAGGAGGCCGCCGAGACGCGGAGAGGCAGCGACGGGAGGCAGGGTGAAGCCGACAACGCTGGCTAGGCATTCCATGCGCGGGAAAGCGAGAGGAGGCCGCGCGTGGAGGCGAGAGGAGGCCGCGCGGGGAGGCGAGAGTCGCACGCGCGGGGAGGCGAGAGGAGAGCGCGGGGAGGAGAGAGGAGAGCGCGGGGAGGCGAGAGGAGAGCGCGGGGAGGCGAGATTCGCGCGCGTGGGAAGGCGTTGGGAGAGCGCGGGGAGGCAAGAGGAGGAGGCGCGGGGAGGTGAGAGGAGGAGGCGCGGGGAGGCGAGAGGAGAACGCGCGGGGAGGCGAGAGGAGAACGCGCGGCAAGGCGAGAGGAGGCCGCGCGGCAAGGCGAGAGGAGGCCGCGCGTGGAGGCGAGAGGAGGCCGCGCGTGGAGGTGAGAGGAGGCAGCGCGGGGAAAGCGAGAGTCGAGCGCGCGGGGAGGCGTGAGGAGGCCGCGCGGGGAAAGCGAGAGGAGAGCGCGCGGGGAGGCGAACGCGAGAGGGAGGGCACGCGAGTGGCGAGCGGGAAGCTGCGGCTAACCTCGCGCGGCGAACGGCGGACGGCGAGCTAGGAGTGGAGGACGGGATGGGATGGCAGATGCTAGCGCGTCGAGGCTAAACAGGACTCTGTGGGGAGGGGAGGCGCTGTCGCTAATGGCCTCGCGGTGAGGCAGCGAGAGGAGGTGTGGGGCGGCCTTGTCTAAGTTGGCGTGGCCTCTGCGAGTGCGTACGAATGGGCAATTTGTCCGCGCATGCGCGCAAACAGCGTTACACGGTTCAATAACAGATTCTGTCCCTAAATTTAGCTGTTTGGTTAGAACGTTGCCTAGCCTACGGGGAATAACCTACCGAAGTAGGAGCGCGTGGGCTTTCCTCTCAATACCGCAGTTTCAGTTTCCTTTTGCAAGTCCTAAGGTCTTGAACTGTGAGTGCGGGGAGCCGGACGTGGGGCGTTTGGGGACTCCGCCTGTCAACTGGGGGTTGGGGTTGTAATCGCGTAACCAGTTTTTCAAGTTCCTAAGGTTTTTGAAACCCCTGCTTGCAAAAGTATACTGTTGCTTTAAAGGATCCCAGTTTTGGCCTAGACCAATTGACAGCCCTGGCAAGCACTCGTTTCATGCATACTAGCAAGCCAACAGCACAAAACCGCAGTGCTACCCATCATAACCAGACATGCGAAAGTATGCTGGATGAAATATAGGTTGATAAGTTGAAAGTATAAAATGCATAGCTATGGCACGAGTCGACGCAGGTCAATTCACATCAATTTGGGTGAAGTCGGAAAATCGCCGACGACGCCTCAAGTTGATCAACAAAAAAAAAAAATCGAACAAGCCAGTGGCGACAAGAGTCGAGTTTCACTTGTTAGTCATGTCTGACTTTGACACTCTCTGATGTTGTTAGGAGTACAGAAACACTGTAGAAGGTCACGAGTTTGCCAAGGTGAGGCTACTTACGTGCATCGATTTGTACCCAGGAGAACATGCGTGGTTTGGAGAGTTTTATTGCCCACAAACTAAGGCACAATTCAACAAAGTGGTTACAATTGTGGTTATCCAACAAATGGTACCAGCGTCAAAGGTCTCTAGTTCGAATCCCCAGGTGCGCACGGTAGAAAGTCATGTCCCAGGCGTTCCCAGTAATAAGGGGGGGTGTTGGAAAAGCAACATTGAGGATGCCGTTGTCACGTGATAAGAGAGCATTTTTTAGACGTTTTCACTCTTATCAGGATGCCGTTGTCACCCGTCAGAAAGAGCTACAGTGGTGCCAAACCGTACAGAAACCTTTTGGCATAGTGGTGACGGTTGGTCTTATCCAGCAGCAGTGCCTGCGTCGTGAGCGATACAGCGAGTCATGTATATTTGGCCAACAAACCATCACTTCCACTCCCACCTGCATGTTGGCATTGAGCAGCACGTCGGCTCCCCAACTGCACTACCCCTCATTCACCCACCCCCTTGCATCGCTCCCAAACATCGCATGCGTGCATTGAGCAGCATGTTGACAAGCTTGATGTCTCCAACCCCCAACCACCCATGCCCCAAAACCTCACTACACCGCACTCAACCATCTCACCTCCCCTCCCCTGTTACCTGCATCTTAGCATCGAGCAAGACGTTGTCGGGCTTGATGTCTCGATGCACGATGTCAAACTGGTGGAGGTACTCCAACCCCCGTGCCACCCCCACCAGCACATACATGCGCTGCTGTAGCGTCAGCTCCCCTTTTTTGGGCCCTGAATGTGAGGGAAGGCATATAAAAAATGCGGCTCAACTTGAGTTGAACCAACTTACATGGTGCCACCAGCCCCACCAACACATCCATGCGTTGCTGCAGTGACAACTCCCCCTCCCAAGCACCCGTTGCTGCAGTTTCAACGTGCCCTTTTGGTTCTTGAGTGAGTGGGGACATGATGGGGTGGATGTAGCATCAACAAAATGAATACCTCTTCAAAGAATATCCCTGTTTTGAAAGGTCTCACAAGGAGACAACGTTTTGTCAAGACAATGCAAAATGAGACAAAACAGTAAGGGCATCTACCGCAATGAGTGATGCAACTTGCAACCATAAAAACTTGAGTTTAAAATCGTTCAAAACATAATGGTGCTCAAGGCTCTTAATTTCAGCAAGGATGAGTTGCACAAAGAGGAAAAAAACATGGTAAATCTCCAAAAGAATTTACTGAAATCTCCAATAGGAAGGCTGGTGTGCAACACCTATATTTGAATAACAAAGAAACAATTATCAATATGTGCGGCGTTAGCTCGTATCGACCGTACAAAATTGTATCATGCTTCTTGATTGAATCTTAACGCATGCAGGGGTTAGGGAATGTCAAAACCATGTCGCACGTGCAAAGACAGTTGATGACAAGAAAGCTGAAATCGGCAACCAAATCCTCAAATTTAAAAACATTTGGCCCTTGCCAGGGAAAACGTAATGCTCAAGAAACTTCACTCACCTCCACTGAGGTATTTTTCGAGGTCCCCGTTGGGCCAGAACTCATAGATCACGATCTCCTCGTGGTGGTCTGTTGCCCTGTCCTGTCAATGTCCACACAGTACCCCAGCAGCCGCACCAAGTGCGGATGGCTCTTTGATGCCATCTCCTCCACCTGCCTGGAAACCAAGGGGATGTCGGAATGCGGAAACTCAATTGAGACGAGCAATGAGTTCGTCTAAACGTTTTGTGTTTTACAGAAAAAAAAACCACAAACAATCATTATTCGATGAGCAAAAAAGAAAGAGTCGGTTGCGACATTTCACTACCAGACCTGCACTGTGCAGGAAATTTGTTGCCAGATTTTTGCGAGCTTGGCATTGTACTGCCAATGTTGTGCAGAATAAGCATTTTGTCGAGCAAATTTGGCAGGGTGGCGGGCGGAATGCCATGAGCCGAGTTGTACTCGACTCTCGTAGAGTATTATATTACTTGCCCAGATTAAAAAAAAAAAAAAAAAAAACCCGCCTTTATGGTCGAATAACGAGTCCGGCCTGAGTAAGAACAACTAGTGTCGAGTTTTACTTGACTCAATTAGAAGTTGCCGCTTCAGTGGTCACCCAACCTTGCCTTGGTGCGCTTCAACGACCACACAACCTTGTCTACTCCTTCACCAACAATGCCCACGCTTTTAATATCCATTTGGTAAGCTAGCTCCTGATGGAAAGCGCACGAACCTGGAGAGCGTAACAAGAGATTAAGTCTGCCGACTTCGGCAAACCATTGCGTGCAGCTCACGTAACCTAAAAATATGAGCAGGTACGCGTTGGAAAGGTCTTAATCTGTAATTTCCAGAATAGTAAAGCACGCTTTCAACCAAGATCTAGGCCGATCGCTATCGCGATTTAAGTGCGACGGGGTATCCTGGCGGAATTACTTGGCAGCCATGGATTAGATCTAGCAATGGCTTAAGCAAGAGTTCATATCTGAAAAAACAAAAAACGAGTTTGTCAAGCCCTACTATCCCAACCCTCGCCCTACAACAATCCCCAACAACCCAAAATGCCAAACTAGCAACACCAAAGGTGTTGTAGTCGGTAACAAAGGTTTGTTGGTGCTTGTTGGGTGCGAGATCAAATCCAGCCCGCAACAAGTCTAACCACCACATTTTGCCCAAACCCTTAGCCCACAACCAGCTAGAGCAAAATACCACAACCACCTACACAATCAACACTCCCCCTTGCTCGTGCTGGAGGTGGCTGAACACCACTGGGCAAAATCCTTCACTCCACTCCCCCTTGCCCAGGGAGGGGCGCCATCCACAGCATGATGTCGTCAAGGCAGAGAAGCACCAGCCCTCCCACATCCTGCTCAGGCACCATGCCAACATGGGGCTGCATCCCCATCAAGGACATGCACACACCATGCCGCTCAAAAGGAAGGGGTTTGGTGAGTATGTCTGCTGCTTGACGGTTGGTTGGGCACCACCGGAGGATCACCTCGCCGCTTGCCACCGTCTCCTTGACAAAATGCCACCGATCCTGCATGTGCTTGGTGCGGCTATGTAAGCATGCATTCTGTGCAAGGGCAATGGCAGACTGGTTGTCCACAAACACAGGCACACCACCAGCAAACTCATGCCCAAACTCCCCAAACAAACGCTTCAGCCACACACCCTCCTGAATGCACTGACACAGACTGATGTACTCGCTCTCAGTGGTGGACAATGTCAAACATTGTATGTTTATATTGTGTAGGCTATAGTGGGTTTAGCCTTAGAGGGTACACAAACTTAGGGTTTCCTACTTGTACCCAACTTCCTGCTAGTTCATCCATTCTCGTTCTATTCTAAGATTCTAACATGGTATCACGAGCCTAGGTTGCTACCTAGGACCGCTTTCTACAATGGGCCCACTATTCCGCTAGAAGCGCCCTCGTGCGCCCTACCCTACGTGCGCCCTCGTGCGCCTTTCTCTGCTAGTGCGCCTTCGTGCGCCCTCGTGCGCCCTCGTGCGCCCTCGTGCGCCTTCGTGCGCCCTCGTACGCCCTCGTACGCCCTCGTGCGCCCTCGTGCGCCCTCGAGCCGCCCCTGCAGGTCCGTCAGGCCCCCGAGCCGCCTCTGCAGACCCGTCAGGCCCCCCCCGAGCCGCCTCTGCAGGCCCGTCACGCCCGAGAGCCGCCCCTGCAGACCCGTCAGGCCCGCGCGCAGCCTCTGCCCGACCGCGCGCCGCCTCTGCAGGCTCTCGCCGCCCACCGCGTCGCCCTGTCCGCGGCGTCGTCGTCGCCTGCCCGCGGCGTCGTCGCCTGCCCGCGACGCAGCCCCTGCCCGCGGCGTCGTCGCCTGCCCGCGACGCAGCCCCTGCCCGCGGCGTACTCGCCTGCCCACGGCGTCGTCGCCTGCCCGCGGCGTCGTCGTCTGCCCGCGTAGTCGTCGCCTGCCCGCGACGCAGCCCCTGCCCGCGGCGTCGTCGCCTGCCCGCGGCGTCGTCGCCTGCCCGCGGCGACGTCGCCTGCCCGCGGCGTCGCCACCTGCCCGCCGCGTCGCCCTGCCCGCGGCGTCGCCACCTGCCCGCCGCGTCGCCCTGCCCGCGGCGTCGCCACCTGCCCGTGGAGCCGCCCCTGGAGCCGCCCGCCACTGCAGTAGCAGCCCCTGGAGCCGCCCGCCACTACAGCAGCCGCCCTGGGAGCCGCCCGCCACTGCAGCAGCAGCCCCTGGAGCCGCCCGCCACTGCAGCAGCAGCCCCTGGAGCCGCCCGCCACTGCAGCAGCAGCCCCTGGAGCCGCCCGCCACTGCAGCAGCCGCCCCTGGAGCCGCCCGCCACTGTAGCAGCCGCCCCTGGAGCCGCCCGCCACTGCAGCAGCCGCCCCTGGAGCAGCCCGCACCTGCAGCAGCCGCCCCTGGAGCAGCCTGCACCTGCAGCAGCCGCCCCTGGAGCAGCCCGCACCTGCAGCAGCCGCCCCAGGCACCTGGAGCAGCTGCCGTCGCGGCCCGGCCTCGCCCTGCAGCAGCTGCCGCGGAGCTCCTTGCTGCGGCCCGGCTCCGCCTTGCAGTTGTAGCGGCCCCGCGGTCGCCACCGTCTTGCGCCTGCCGCGCCGACCACTGGTGAGCATTGCCCTGCCAGCACTGCTACTGCTGCTACTGCCTTTTCTACTCCCACTGCTACTGCTCCTGCTGTTACTGCTGTTACTGCCGCTACTGCTGCTACTGCTGCTCCTGGCGAGGCCAGATGCAGCTCCAGGGCCGTGCGCGTGAGTCCCTCACGCCCCAGCAGCTTCGTGAGTGGTACGCTAGTTGGGGCTGTCGGGGTGGCCGTAGTGGTAGTCGCTCTGGAGTGGGTCGGTCGGGAGCTTCTGGTAGTGGACAGGTGCAGCTGCAGTGTCCTCTTTCACCCCAGCAGCTTCGTGAGTGGTACGCCAGTTGGGGCTGTCGGGGTGGCCGTAGTGGTAGTCGCTCTGGAGTGGGTCGGTCGGGAGCTTCTGGTGATGGACAGGTGCAGCTGCCGTGTCCTGTGAGTGAGGCTGCCGCTCTAGGTGCTAGTGCGGCTGCTACCCCAGGTGCTGGTGAGGCTGCTGCTCTAGGTGCTAGTGAGTCTGCGCCCCCTGGTACTGAGTCGACTGAGGCACTGCACACCTTCACTCTGGACTCAGGTGCTTCTTTCGTGACCGCACTGCCCTTGAGCCGCTTGCTCGGCCAGTTGCTGTCTCCCTCGCTGACCCCTCTGGGGGTCCGGTCATTGCGACCTCCTCCACTGTCCTTCCTTGTCCTGCGGTCCCGTCGGGCACACTGTCAGGTCTCCACCTCCCCTCGTTCTCTACGAACTTGGTGGCGGGTTGTGCGCTCCAGGACGGAGGTGTTCACCAGTTCACCCCTGCCTACGAGCGCGTGACACACTGCACGTGTGCTCGGACGGGCCGTCACCTGGCTACCTTCACTCGGCAGCCGGGGTCGGACCTGTACACACTGACCACTGAGTCCCCTCAGGTAGCTGCGTCTGCGTCTGCGTCTGCGTCAGGTCAGCTGTCGCCCCCCTGCTCGTGTCGCTCTCTGGCGCATGAGACCGTCCTCTGGCACCACCGACTTGGCCACCCGTCTGTGCAGCGCCTTCGTGCCATGCACTCCCGGTACCTTGTCTCTGGTCTTCCCAGGGTCCTCCCTCCCCTCCCACCCTCGCCTGCTCCTCCCTGTCTTCCCTGTGTCGAGGGGCGGCAGCGCGCCGCTCCTCACTCCTCCTCGTTTCCCCCGACGACTGCTCCCTTGCAGACGCTCCACATGGACGTGTGGGGCCCAGCCCGCGTCCGTGGTCAGGGTCAGGAGAGGTACTTCCTGATAGTTGTTGATGACTACTCGCGCTACACCACGGTCTTCCCCTTGCGTACCAAGGGTGAGGTCCCTGATGTTTTGATCCCTTGGATCCGCAGAGCCCGTCTCCAGCTCAGCGAGCGTTTCCACTCGGACTTTCCTGTCCTGCGCTTGCACTCTGACAGAGGTGGTGAGTTCTCCTCCGACCTCTTGGCAGCCTACTGTGCTGAGCACGGCATTGAGCAGTCGTTCACGCTTCCGGCCTCTCCACAGCAGAATGGGGTTGCGGAGCGCCGCATTGGCCTAGTCATGATCCGCATTCGCCTGTACCTCCTTGATCCATGCGGCTGCCCCCCACTTTCTGTGGCCGTTTGCGGTCCGGTACGCTGCGCATCAGCTCAACCTCTGGCCCCGTATCTCCTTGCCGGAGACCTCGCCCACACTGCTGTGGACGGGGGAGGTTGGCGATGCGTCGCGTTTCCGGGTCTGGGGATCTCGAGCTTTTGTCCGCAATACGTCCGCGGACAAGCTCTCCTCCCGCGCTGTTCCCTGTGTCTTCCTTGGCTTTGTCCCGGACGCGCCTGGTTGGCAGTTTTACCACCCCACCTCGCGCCGGGTCCTGCCCTCTCAGGACGTCACTTTTGACGAGTCCGTCCCCTACTACCGCCTCTTCCCCTACCGCACTGCCCCGCTCCCCCCCCCGCCTCTCTTCCTCGCGCCAGGTGCTGCTGTGGTAGACCCCCTCCCCCCTCAGGGTGCCGCTCCCTCAGGTGTGTCCCAGGTAGACCCGGTTGTTTCTGTTGAGGTAGCTGTTGACTCTCGTCCTGCTGCGGGTGCGGAGCCTGGGGGTGCGGAGCCTGAGGGTGCGGAGCCTGGGGGTGCGGAGCCTGGGGGTGCTGAGCCTGGGGGTGCGGAGGCTGCGGGTGCGGAGCCTGGGGGTGCGGAGTCTAGGGGTGCTGAGCCTGGGAGTGCTGAGCCTGAGGGTAATGAGCCTGGGAGTGCTGAGCCGCGGAGTCCGGAGTCTTGGGGTTCTGAGTCTGGGGGTGCTGAGCCTGGGAGTCCTACACCTGGAGGAGCTCTCTCCTCGGAGCAGCTGCGTGAGTGGTACTCACAGTACTGCAGCCTCCGGAGAGGTGCCTCTGGAGCCAGGAGTACTACTGGGACTGGTGCTGGTGCCTCCCCTCCTCAGCGGGAGCTGCCCTCTCTTGAGCGGATCCGTGAGTGGTACGAGCGGCGCTGCACTCTCCGGAGTGGCGCGCCTCGTGTCGCGGACCCTGGTGCTGGAGTTTGCTGGAGGTGCTGCTGCTAGCGCTGCTAGTGCTGGAGCTACTGGTGGTGCTGCTGCTGGTGCTGGAGGCTCTACTGGTGCTGCTGGTGCTGCGGACCCTGGAGTTGGAGCTGCTGCTGGTGCTGCGGACCCTGGAGTTGGAGCTGCTGCTAGTCCTGAGGACCCTGGTGCTGGAGCTCCTGCTGGTGCTGCGGACCCTGGAGTTGGAGCCGCTGCTGGTGCTGCGGACCCTGGAGTTGGAGCTGCTACTGGTGCTGCGGACCCTGGAGTTGGAGCTGCTGCTAGTCTTGAGGACCCTGGTGCTGGAGCTGCTACTGGTGCTGCGGACCCTGGAGTTGGAGCCGCTGCTGGTGCTGCGGACCCTGGAGTTGGAGCTGCTGCTGGTGCTGCGGACCCTGACGTTGGAGCTACTGCTGGTGCTGCGGACCCTGGAGTTGGGGCTACTTCTGGTGCTGAGGACCCTGGAGCTGGCGCTGCTGGAGCTGCTGCGGGTGCTGGTGGTGTCTCTACTGGTTCTGGAGTCGCTGCGCGGCCCCGGCCGTACTTCGTTCCGCTCCTTCAGCAGGTTCTTGGTCAGGCTCCTCCTCCTTGTCCTGCTCCCTCCTTAGAGTGTCCTCCGCCTGTCCAGTCACCGTCACAGTTACCGCCTGCCTCGCCGCTCCCTGGTCCTTCTCCTTACACTGGTCCCACAGGAGGTCTTACGGAGCGTCGTGAGCCTGCGTCTCGTCCTGTGTCGCCTGCGTCTCGCTCTACGTCGCCTGTTCGTGCTGCTCGCACTGGTCGTCGTGTCCCGCGTCAGCGTCCTCCTCCTGTCCCTGGCACTCACTACATGACTCTGCGTCCCTCCACTGCTCCTCAGCGTGTCCCTCTGCCGTCTCCTCCTGCGTCCTCTCTTCCTACTCTTGCTGACCCGGAGTCTGACTCCCTTCGTGCTGCCCGTCCTACTGTCACGCGTCTCCTCGCTACTGTTGTCACTGACCCTACCTTTGAGTCCTCTGCTGCGTCTGCTCTCGTCGCTGAGTTAGTTGACTTTGCTGCCGCTTGTCGTCTCGACTACGCCGCTAGCCTAGTTGCTGAGTCTAAGTCTGTCTGTCCTCCGTCCGTCGAGGGTGAGTGTGCTCTTGGCACGGACGTCCTTGAGGACAGACAGGAGGAGTTCCAGTGCTTTGCTGCTGCTTTGCCTCATCTCGTGTCCATGCTAGTTGCCCCTGAGGGAGACCCGGATGCACCAGACATCCCGACCCCACGCTCTTACGCAGAGGCGATAGCGGGTCCCTACTCCTCTCAGTGGCAGACAGCCATGGACGCAGAGATGGCTTCCTGGAAGTCCACAGGCACCTACGTCGACGCAGTTCCCCCACCTGGGGCGAACATCGTTAGTGGCATGTGGATTTTCAGGGTGAAGCGGCCGCCGGGTTCTCCGCCTGTCTTCAAGGCGCGTTACGTTGCTCGAGGCTTCAGTCAGCGTGAGGGAGTCGACTTCTTCCAGACCTTCTCCCCCACCCCGAAGATGACCACTCTTCGGGTGCTGCTGCACATAGCCGCTCAGCGCGACTACGAGCTTCACTCTCTTGACTTCAACACTGCTTTCTTGCAGGGTAGCCTGCACGAGGAGATCTGGCTGCGCCGCCCACCTGGCTTCACTGGGACTTTTCCTCCTGGCACCCAGTGGAGCCTCCGGCGGCCGGTCTACAGTCTCCGCCAGGCACCACGTGAGTGGCACGACACACTGAGGACGACACTTGCGGCACTTGGGTTCGCGCCTTCTACTGCTGACCCGTCGCTGTTTCTGCGCACAGACACTTCGCTGCCGCCATTCTACATCCTCGTGTACGTCGACGACTTGGTCTTTGCCACTGCTGACACTGAGGCTCTTGCCCACGTGAAGTCGGAGCTGCAGAAGAGACACACGTGCACAGACCTGGGTGAACTGACAAGCTATCTTGGCTTGCGGATCACCCGGGACAGAGCACGGCGCACCATTACCTTGACTCAGTCACACATGGTGTAGCAGGTCCTTCAGCGCTTCGGCTTCACGTACTCCTTGCCTCAGTCCACTCCTCTGCCTACTGGTCACTCGCTCTCAGCTCTGCCTTCGGATGAGTCCGTAGAGCCGAGTGGCCCGTATCCAGAGCTTGTGGGCTGCCTCATGCACCTGATGACCTGCACTCGACCTGACCTTGCATACCCTCTTAGCATCCTTGCACGCTATGTCGCTCCTGGCCGTCACCGGAAGGAGCACATGGATGCCGCTAAGAGGGTGTTGCGCTACTTGTGCAGTACGTCGGGCATGGGGCTAGTGCTTGGAGGGCGAGACCGAGTTGTTCTCACTGGGCACTCAGACGCTTCTTGGGCAGACGACCAGGCCACTCAGCGGTCGTCTCAGGGTTACACCTTCAGCCTTGGCTCTGGTTCAGTTTCTTGGCGTTCTACACGTTCTTCTTCAGTTCTCAGCTCCAGTTGTGAGGCTGAGATCTACGCCACAGCCATGGCAGCCCAGGAGCTACGCTGGCTCACCTACCTGCTGACCGACTTGGGAGAGCGGCCTCGTTCTCCTCCAGTGCTGTACGTCGACAGCAGGGCAGCCATTGCCTTGTGTGAGGAGCACAGACTGGAGCACAGAACGAAGCACATTGCTCTGCGCTACTTCCTTGCTCGAGAGCTGCAGCAGCGTGGTCAGCTTCGTCTTCGTTACGTGGCCACTAAGGCCAACACTGCTGATGTGTTCACCAAGGCGCTTCAGCCTTGTGACCATCAGCGCTTCTGCACTCTTCTAGGCCTTGTGCCTGCTGGACCTCACTTGCTTACTTCTTGACTCTGTTTGTACTGTCATATATATATATATACCTGCATGTTTACTCTTGCTAGGTTGTGATCACTGTACCTCTTGTTACATTATGAAACTGCATGTGAACTGGTCTTGTGACCACTTGCTTGTGCTCGGAATTTGTGTGGTATCCTTGAGATCCACCCTGAGCTTGTTTTGCCTTGCTTTGCTTTGACTGGTCTTGTGACCCTCTGGTTGTCTCCCACTTCGCCTATGGGGGTGTGTCAAACATTGTATGTTTATATTGTGTAGGCTATAGTGGGTTTAGCCTTAGAGGGTACACAAACTTAGGGTTTCCTACTTGTACCCAACTTCCTGCTAGTTCATCCATTCTCGTTCTATTCTAAGATTCTAACATGGTATCACGAGCCTAGGTTGCTACCTAGGACCGCTTTCTACAATGGGCCCACTATTCCGCTAGAAGCGCCCTCGTGCGCCCTACCCTACGTGCGCCCTCGTGCGCCTTTCTCTGCTAGTGCGCCTTCGTGCGCCCTCGTGCGCCCTCGTGCGCCCTCGTGCGCCTTCGTGCGCCCTCGTACGCCCTCGTACGCCCTCGTGCGCCCTCGTGCGCCCTCGAGCCGCCCCTGCAGGTCCGTCAGGCCCCCGAGCCGCCTCTGCAGACCCGTCAGGCCCCCCCCGAGCCGCCTCTGCAGGCCCGTCACGCCCGAGAGCCGCCCCTGCAGACCCGTCAGGCCCGCGCGCAGCCTCTGCCCGACCGCGCGCCGCCTCTGCAGGCTCTCGCCGCCCACCGCGTCGCCCTGTCCGCGGCGTCGTCGTCGCCTGCCCGCGGCGTCGTCGCCTGCCCGCGACGCAGCCCCTGCCCGCGGCGTCGTCGCCTGCCCGCGACGCAGCCCCTGCCCGCGGCGTACTCGCCTGCCCGCGGCGTCGTCGCCTACCCGCGGCGTCATCGTCTGCCCGCGTAGTCGTCGCCTGCCCGCGACGCAGCCCCTGCCCGCGGCGTCGTCGCCTGCCCGCGGCGTCGTCGCCTGCCCGCGGCGTCGTCGCCTGCCCGCGGCGACGTCGCCTGCCCGCGGCGTCGCCACCTGCCCGCCGCGTCGCCCTGCCCGCGGCGTCGCCACCTGCCCGCCGCGTCGCCCTGCCCCCGGCGTCGCCCTGCCCGCGGCGTCGCCACCTGCCCGTGGAGCCGCCCCTGGAGCCGCCCGCCACTGCAGTAGCAGCCCCTGGAGCCGCCCGCCACTACAGCAGCCGCCCTGGGAGCCGCCCGCCACTGCAGCAGCAGCCCCTGGAGCCGCCCGCCACTGCAGCAGCAGCCCCTGGAGCCGCCCGCCACTGCAGCAGCAGCCCCTGGAGCCGCCCGCCACTGCAGCAGCCGCCCCTGGAGCCGCCCGCCACTGTAGCAGCCGCCCCTGGAGCCGCCCGCCACTGCAGCAGCCGCCCCTGGAGCAGCCCGCACCTGCAGCAGCCGCCCCTGGAGCAGCCTGCACCTGCAGCAGCCGCCCCTGGAGCAGCCCGCACCTGCAGCAGCCGCCCCTGGCACCTGGAGCAGCTGCCGTCGCGGCCCGGCCTCGCCCTGCAGCAGCTGCCGCGGAGCTCCCTGCTGCGGCCCGGCCCCGCCCTGCAGTTGTAGCGGCCCCGCGGTCGCCACCGTCTTGCGCCTGCCGCGCCGACCACTGGTGAGCATTGCCCTGCCAGCACTGCTACTGCTGCTACTGCCTTTTCTACTCCCACTGCTACTGCTCCTGCTGTTACTGCTGTTACTGCCGCTACTGCTGCTACTGCTGCTCCTGGCGAGGCCAGATGCAGCTCCAGGGCCGTGCGCGTGAGTCCCTCACGCCCCAGCAGCTTCGTGAGTGGTACGCTAGTTGGGGCTGTCGGGGTGGCCGTAGTGGTAGTCGCTCTGGAGTGGGTCGGTCGGGAGCTTCTGGTAGTGGACAGGTGCAGCTGCAGTGTCCTCTTTCACCCCAGCAGCTTCGTGAGTGGTACGCCAGTTGGGGCTGTCGGGGTGGCCGTAGTGGTAGTCGCTCTGGAGTGGGTCGGTCGGGAGCTTCTGGTGATGGACAGGTGCAGCTGCCGTGTCCTGTGAGTGAGGCTGCCGCTCTAGGTGCTAGTGCGGCTGCTACCCCAGGTGCTGGTGAGGCTGCTGCTCTAGGTGCTAGTGAGTCTGCGCCCCCTGGTACTGAGTCGACTGAGGCACTGCACACCTTCACTCTGGACTCAGGTGCTTCTTTCGTGACCGCACTGCCCTTGAGCCGCTTGCTCGGCCAGTTGCTGTCTCCCTCGCTGACCCCTCTGGGGGTCCGGTCATTGCGACCTCCTCCACTGTCCTTCCTTGTCCTGCGGTCCCGTCGGGCACACTGTCAGGTCTCCACCTCCCCTCGTTCTCTACGAACTTGGTGGCGGGTTGTGCGCTCCAGGACGGAGGTGTTCACCAGTTCACCCCTGCCTACGAGCGCGTGACACACTGCACGTGTGCTCGGACGGGCCGTCACCTGGCTACCTTCACTCGGCAGCCGGGGTCGGACCTGTACACACTGACCACTGAGTCCCCTCAGGTAGCTGCGTCTGCGTCTGCGTCTGCGTCAGGTCAGCTGTCGCCCCCCTGCTCGTGTCGCTCTCTGGCGCATGAGACCGTCCTCTGGCACCACCGACTTGGCCACCCGTCTGTGCAGCGCCTTCGTGCCATGCACTCCCGGTACCTTGTCTCTGGTCTTCCCAGGGTCCTCCCTCCCCTCCCACCCTCGCCTGCTCCTCCCTGTCTTCCCTGTGTCGAGGGGCGGCAGCGCGCCGCTCCTCACTCCTCCTCGTTTCCCCCGACGACTGCTCCCTTGCAGACGCTCCACATGGACGTGTGGGGCCCAGCCCGCGTCCGTGGTCAGGGTCAGGAGAGGTACTTCCTGATAGTTGTTGATGACTACTCGCGCTACACCACGGTCTTCCCCTTGCGTACCAAGGGTGAGGTCCCTGATGTTTTGATCCCTTGGATCCGCAGAGCCCGTCTCCAGCTCAGCGAGCGTTTCCACTCGGACTTTCCTGTCCTGCGCTTGCACTCTGACAGAGGTGGTGAGTTCTCCTCCGACCTCTTGGCAGCCTACTGTGCTGAGCACGGCATTGAGCAGTCGTTCACGCTTCCGGCCTCTCCACAGCAGAATGGGGTTGCGGAGCGCCGCATTGGCCTAGTCATGATCCGCATTCGCCTGTACCTCCTTGATCCATGCGGCTGCCCCCCACTTTCTGTGGCCGTTTGCGGTCCGGTACGCTGCGCATCAGCTCAACCTCTGGCCCCGTATCTCCTTGCCGGAGACCTCGCCCACACTGCTGTGGACGGGGGAGGTTGGCGATGCGTCGCGTTTCCGGGTCTGGGGATCTCGAGCTTTTGTCCGCAATACGTCCGCGGACAAGCTCTCCTCCCGCGCTGTTCCCTGTGTCTTCCTTGGCTTTGTCCCGGACGCGCCTGGTTGGCAGTTTTACCACCCCACCTCGCGCCGGGTCCTGCCCTCTCAGGACGTCACTTTTGACGAGTCCGTCCCCTACTACCGCCTCTTCCCCTACCGCACTGCCCCGCTCCCCCCCCCGCCTCTCTTCCTCGCGCCAGGTGCTGCTGTGGTAGACCCCCTCCCCCCTCAGGGTGCCGCTCCCTCAGGTGTGTCCCAGGTAGACCCGGTTGTTTCTGTTGAGGTAGCTGTTGACTCTCGTCCTGCTGCGGGTGCGGAGCCTGGGGGTGCGGAGCCTGAGGGTGCGGAGCCTGGGGGTGCGGAGCCTGGGGGTGCTGAGCCTGGGGGTGCGGAGGCTGCGGGTGCGGAGCCTGGGGGTGCGGAGTCTAGGGGTGCTGAGCCTGGGAGTGCTGAGCCTGAGGGTAATGAGCCTGGGAGTGCTGAGCCGCGGAGTCCGGAATCTTGGGGTTCTGAGTCTGGGGGTGCTGAGCCTGGGAGTCCTACACCTGGAGGAGCTCTCTCCTCGGAGCAGCTGCGTGAGTGGTACTCACAGTACTGCAGCCTCCGGAGAGGTGCCTCTGGAGCCAGGAGTACTACTGGGACTGGTGCTGGTGCCTCCCCTCCTCAGCGGGAGCTGCCCTCTCTTGAGCGGATCCGTGAGTGGTACGAGCGGCGCTGCACTCTCCGGAGTGGCGCGCCTCGTGTCGCGGACCCTGGTGCTGGAGTTTGCTGGAGGTGCTGCTGCTAGCGCTGCTAGTGCTGGAGCTACTGGTGGTGCTGCTGCTGGTGCTGGAGGCTCTACTGGTGCTGCTGGTGCTGCGGACCCTGGAGTTGGAGCTGCTGCTGGTGCTGCGGACCCTGGAGTTGGAGCTGCTGCTAGTCCTGAGGACCCTGGTGCTGGAGCTCCTGCTGGTGCTGCGGACCCTGGAGTTGGAGCCGCTGCTGGTGCTGCGGACCCTGGAGTTGGAGCTGCTACTGGTGCTGCGGACCCTGGAGTTGGAGCTGCTGCTAGTCCTGAGGACCCTGGTGCTGGAGCTCCTGCTGGTGCTGCGGACCCTGGAGTTGGAGCCGCTGCTGGTGCTGCGGACCCTGGAGTTGGAGCTGCTGCTGGTGCTGCGGACCCTGACGTTGGAGCTACTGCTGGTGCTGCGGACCCTGGAGTTGGGGCTACTTCTGGTGCTGAGGACCCTGGAGCTGGCGCTGCTGGAGCTGCTGCGGGTGCTGGTGGTGTCTCTACTGGTTCTGGAGTCGCTGCGCGGCCCCGGCCGTACTTCGTTCCGCTCCTTCAGCAGGTTCTTGGTCAGGCTCCTCCTCCTTGTCCTGCTCCCTCCTTAGAGTGTCCTCCGCCTGTCCAGTCACCGTCACAGTTACCGCCTGCCTCGCCGCTCCCTGGTCCTTCTCCTTACACTGGTCCCACAGGAGGTCTTACGGAGCGTCGTGAGCCTGCGTCTCGTCCTGTGTCGCCTGCGTCTCGCTCTACGTCGCCTGTTCGTGCTGCTCGCACTGGTCGTCGTGTCCCGCGTCAGCGTCCTCCTCCTGTCCCTGGCACTCACTACATGACTCTGCGTCCCTCCACTGCTCCTCAGCGTGTCCCTCTGCCGTCTCCTCCTGCGTCCTCTCTTCCTACTCTTGCTGACCCGGAGTCTGACTCCCTTCGTGCTGCCCGTCCTACTGTCACGCGTCTCCTCGCTACTGTTGTCACTGACCCTACCTTTGAGTCCTCTGCTGCGTCTGCTCTCGTCGCTGAGTTAGTTGACTTTGCTGCCGCTTGTCGTCTCGACTACGCCGCTAGCCTAGTTGCTGCGTCTGAGTCTGTCTGTCCTCCGTCCATCGGGGGTGAGTGTGCTCTTGGCACGGACGTCCTTGAGGACAGACAGGAGGAGTTCCAGTGCTTTGCTGCTGCTTTGCCTCATCTCGTGTCCATGCTAGTTGCCCCTGAGGGAGACCCGGATGCACCAGACATCCCGACCCCGCGCTCTTACGCAGAGGCGATAGCGGGTCCCTACTCCTCTCAGTGGCAGACAGCCATGGACGTAGAGATGGCTTCCTGGAAGTCCACACGCACCTACGTCGACGCAGTTCCCCCACCTGGGGCGAACATCGTTAGTGGCATGTGGATTTTCAGGGTGAAGCGGCCGCCGGGTTCTCCGCCTGTCTTCAAGGCGCGTTACGTTGCTCGAGGCTTCAGTCAGCGTGAGGGAGTCGACTTCTTCCAGACCTTCTCCCCCACCCCGAAGATGACCACTCTTCGGGTGCTGCTGCACATAGCCGCTCAGCGCGACTACGAGCTTCACTCTCTTGACTTCAACACTGCTTTCTTGCAGGGTAGCCTGCACGAGGAGATCTGGCTGCGCCGCCCACCTGGCTTCACTGGGACTTTTCCTCCTGGCACCCAGTGGAGCCTCCGGCGGCCGGTCTACGGTCTCCGCCAGGCACCACGTGAGTGGCACGACACACTGAGGACGACACTTGCGGCACTTGGGTTCGCGCCTTCTACTGCTGACCCGTCGCTGTTTCTGCGCACAGACACTTCGCTGCCGCCATTCTACATCCTCGTGTACGTCGACGACTTGGTCTTTGCCACTGCTGACACTGAGGCTCTTGCCCACGTGAAGTCGGAGCTGCAGAAGAGACACACGTGCACAGACCTGGGTGAACTGACAAGCTATCTTGGCTTGCGGATCACCCGGGACAGAGCACGGCGCACCATTACCTTGACTCAGTCACACATGGTGCAGCAGGTCCTTCAGCGCTTCGGCTTCACGTACTCCTTGCCTCAGTCCACTCCTCTGCCTACTGGTCACTCGCTCTCAGCTCTGCCTTTGGATGAGTCCGTAGAGCCGAGTGGCCCGTATCCAGAGCTTGTGGGCTGCCTCATGCACCTGATGACCTGCACTCGACCTGACCTTGCATACCCTCTTAGCATCCTTGCACGCTATGTCGCTCCTGGCCGTCACCGGAAGGAGCACATGGATGCCGCTAAGAGGGTGTTGCGCTACTTGTGCAGTACGTCGGGCATGGGGCTAGTGCTTGGAGGGCGAGACCGAGTTGTTCTCACTGGGCACTCAGACGCTTCTTGGGCAGACGACCAGGCCACTCAGCGGTCGTCTCAGGGTTACACCTTCAGCCTTGGCTCTGGTTCAGTTTCTTGGCGTTCTACACGTTCTTCTTCAGTTCTCAGCTCCAGTTGTGAGGCTGAGATCTACGCCACAGCCATGGCAGCCCAGGAGCTACGCTGGCTCACCTACCTGCTGACCGACTTGGGAGAGCGTCCTCGTTCTCCTCCAGTGCTGTACGTCGACAGCAGGGCAGCCATTGCCTTGTGTGAGGAGCACAGACTGGAGCACAGAACGAAGCACATTGCTCTGCGGTACTTCCTTGCTCGAGAGCTGCAGCAGCGTGGTCAGCTTCGTCTTCGTTACGTGGCCACTAAGGCCAACACTGCTGATGTGTTCACCAAGGCGCTTCAGCCTTGTGACCATCAGCGCTTCTGCACTCTTCTAGGCCTTGTGCCTGCTGGACCTCACTTGCTTACTTCTTGACTCTGTTTGTACTGTGATCTATATATATATACCTGCATGTTTACTCTTGCTAGGTTGTGATCACTGTACCTCTTGTTACATTATGAAACTGCATGTGAACTGGTCTTGTGACCACTTGCTTGTGCTCGGAATTTGTGTGGTATCCTTGAGATCCACCCTGAGCTTGTTTTGCCTTGCTTTGCTTTGACTGGTCTTGTGACCCTCTGGTTGTCTCCCACTTCGCCTATGGGGGTGTGTCAAACATTGTATGTTTATATTGTGTAGGCTATAGTGGGTTTAGCCTTAGAGGGTACACAAACTTAGGGTTTCCTACTTGTACCCAACTTCCTGCTAGTTCATCCATTCTCGTTCAATTCTAAGATTCTAACAGACAATGCAACGACCGGCTACCTTTTGATTTGCCAAGAGATGGCTGCACCATTGAGGCAATAGACATAGCCGGTGTGACTCTTGCGATCAGCTGAATCTCCAGCATAATCAGCATCACTAAAGCCCACCAACTCGACCTTAGACAGCTATGATACTGCATAAGCAATCTGGGGCTGTGTGGTCGTGCTTGCATACATGAGAGACCCCACAATGCTTTGATAGAGCTGGACCAGCTCATCTCTCAGCAAGGGCTCCTCAGCATGTGCATGCACGTCGAACCCTGTAGGGAGAGGGGTACGCACGGGGTTAGCCTCAGAAAGCCCAAAGGACTCAAGCATGTTGAGAATGTACCTCTCCTGATGAATCAAGATGCCACTCTCATCACGCTCAATCTGCACCCCCAAATAGTACTTAGCCTCCCCCAAGTCCTTCATGCGGAAACGAGAGGACAAGAGACCCTTCACCTCGTCCAGCAAGACCATGCTCGAAGACATGAGCAGAATGTCATCCACATAGAGGTAGAGGGACAGCCTTCCCTCACGCCTCACCAACTGCTACAAGGCGGGATCACACTCCGACCTCTCAAAACCAAACTCCATCAAAGCCTCATCAAACTTGAGGTACCACTGCCTTAGATCTTGCTTCAGCCCATAGATTGATTTTCTGAGTCAGCAAACCCTGCCAGACCCATCATCAAAACCAGGGGGCTGCCTCATGTAAAGCTCCTCATTTAAGACCCCATGAAGATAGGCAGTGGTCACATCCATATGATGGATGTGAAACCCCGAAGATGCTGCCATCCCAAGGGAACCTCTCAGGGTAGTAGGTTTACCCACCGGGGTATATACCTGGTCATAGTGAACACCTCGTGTTTGAGTGTTCCCCATGGCCACCAACCTGGACTTAGGCCTCTCAATACTCCCATCAGCCATGTGCTTATACTTCCACACCCACTGACACCTCAAGACCTCCATTCCAGGTGGCACACAAGCTGGATCAACCAGCTCAAAGGACTCGTTCACCCTATGAGACTCAAGCTCCTCACGCATGGACTCGACCCACTCAGGACGGGACGATGCCTCCTTGACCGACTTAGGCTCATGCACCTGACCCATGAGACAGAAATCAAGCCCAAGCTCACCCCCCTCAGCATCCACAAGCATGCACTCCTCCAAATCATGCACCTCATGATCATGCATGCAAGCATACTGTGCACTTGGTGTGAACCTTTCAGGTGGCCGGGAGATGCGTGTGGTGCGGCGCAGAGGTGATGCCTCCCCCTGTTCCAGACTTTGCAGCTTCTCCTTCCAAGTCACTCTCTTCATGGGGGACCGTGGTGACTTGGACAGCTGCTGCTGAAGTTGTTGCTGCCACCTACCCACAGGAACAGGCGGTGTATGCTGTTGTGGTGGCTGCTGCGGCTTCTCTTGTTGCTGCTGCTGCCCTTGTGGCTGCTCCGGGTCATGGGCTGGTGCGTTAGGGTCAGGAGTAGAACCAGCATTTGGTGGCTCCTTATGGTGAGGTGCAGCTGCCCTTTGTTCCTCTTGCTGCTCCTCTACCTCCTCTCCAGGGTCCTCCCATCCCCCCTCAAAAATGGAAGAGGTGTAGGGATCCTGGAGGGAGCTCCCAACTGTACTAGCACCATGCTCCTTCCACCCCTTGTAGCTCAGCCCCTCATGGAAAACCACATCCCGGCTTTCCACCACCCGCTGATCCGCCACACTCCACAACATCCAAGCTTTGCTCCTCTCTGACACCCCAAGGAAAATGCCCCATTGTGCCTTAGGATCTAACTTCCTCCGTTGCTGGTCGGGCACTTTGTACTGCGCCATGCACCCCCACACTCGTGCCATGGACACACTAGGCACCTTCCTGGTCCACATGAAGTATGGGCTCTTGCCCCCTAGCCCCTTGCTGCCCATCCGGTTCTTAACCTAGTTAGCACATTGCACTGCTGACCCCACCAAGTATGGTCCAGCTGCGCATGAGCAAGCATGGCTCGGGCAAGGTCAATGAGTTTCCGGTTTAGCCTCTCCGCTGCCCCATTTTGCTGCGGCGTGTAGGCAACTCAAAGCTGGTGGGTGATGTCGTTGTCTTCAAGGAAAGACTCCAGATCCTTCCCCATGTATTCCCCACCCCGATCAGACCTAAGTATTTTCACCTTGGCCCCGGCTTCCCAAATTAGGCGGCTGAAGTCATCCAAGAAGGTGATGAAGTATTTGCTGCCCTTCTCCCTATCCGGTGTTTGCATGGGGCCACACACATCCGTGTGCACCAACTCAAGAGGTGCGGAGGCTCTAGTAGTGGAGGTAGGAGAAGAGGTCCTTGGCAGCTTCCCGGTCGTGCAATCAGGGCACTTGCTTGGCTGCCCACCACCCTCCTTGATCTCCACACCCTTCAGCTCCCCCTTCTTCACACACTCCACAAGTTGCTGCCTTCCTGCATGCCCCATGCGTAGGTGCAGCAAATCTGCCGTCACCTGCTCCACGTCCCTCCAACGGGTGCTACAAGCGGCTTCCTCGGCTTCAACACCATGTGCCCTCTCCACCTCAGACAAACAAACTGGAACAAGGTATAGACCCTTCTCTAACTTGGCCTCCATCACCACAGCTCCACCTTTTCGAACCGTGCACCCTTCCATGGTGAAGGTGCATATGTATTCTTGCTTCGCAAGCTGAGAGCATGAGAGAAGGTTGGCTGCCAATCCAGGAACATGAAGCACACCCTTCACATTCAGCACCTCCCCCTCCTTCCCCTTGACGGTGATGGTGCCGATGCCGATTGCTTGCAGCGTATCTCCGCTCCCCACAATCACATTTCTGGAGTTAGGTGGGAGGGAGTGATAGGTGGTGAAGAGGTCGCGCCGAGGTACCATTCCACAGGTTGCTCCAGAGTCTAGAATGAGCTGATTGGGGTCAGCCAACATACGACCAGCAAATGCCGTCTCCTTCTCCAAGGACAAGAAAGATAAGCCATCATCCGATGAGTCCTCCTTTCCCTTCTTATCCTCGTTTGCCGCCGCTGCTGCCGCTTTCTCTTTGCTGCCCTTCTTGTTCCATGCTCCATTCTTCATCCTCCTCTCCACCCACTCAGGCCTAGTGACAGGTGGAGCCTCTCCTGGGTACCCTTGAGGCTTCCACCCATCTGGTCGGCTCCAACACTCCTTCCAAGAGTGCTTCCGGTTGCATCCAGGGACGAGGCACTTGTCGAGCTCCTTCTTCTTCCCCCCACCTCCTTGCCGCTGCTGGTACTTCTTGGAGGCAGCCCTATCACCTGCCCCCATTCCCCCTTCAATTCCTCTACCAGCATCACGTTTGCGAGCCTCATCAGAAACCAAAACCTCCCATATCCAGGCCATTGTCCATTTCTGCTGCTCAAGGTGAAGGTACTGCAGTAGGGCCTCGTTCGCCTCTTGGTCCAGCCCCTGGAGTGCGGTGTAGATGATCTCCTTCTCATCTACTTTGTAATTCAACTCCTCCAACGCCCTCACATACTCATCCACCCTCTGGAGATACTGCACCATGGTCTCTCCATCGCCATAGTTGCGTTCCATGGTGTAGAACCGCTTCCTCCAGGTGAGTATGCTTAGCAACCCTTTTTGCAAATGTCGATCTTTAACTCTTTTCCATTCTTGGGCAGCTGCTCGTTTCTTCCCCTTCAGGTCAATCAGCATCTTTAGGAGCTCTAGTTGGCCTTCCAAAGCCCAACACAGGTACTGGAACGCTTGCTTGTCCTTGCGGTCCCATGCTTCCTGTGCCTTAAGTAGCTCCTCCGCACTAAGCCGTTGCCTTCCGTTTGGCGATGCTGCTGATCCACCTCCACTTCCCTCAGTTATGGATGAGCTAGAGGCTCCCCAGCCCCTGCTCCCTCTTGGCTAGACACTCCAGCAGATGCCTCTGCTTCATCAGCTTCAGGTCTTCGCTCCGATCCCTCCAAAACGCCCTCTAGGTCTTTAATACCTAGCCAAAGCGTAAACTGGAACCGCCATAGCGAAAAATCCGAGCCGGTGAACCTAGGAGGGCCATCTAACTTTTGGGTCATGACCAACCCTAGATCTGGAGGTCCTTAAACCAATTCGAAATATAATAAAAAGAGGGAATGTCGCAGGCCTAACCTGCTCTGATACCAGTGATGGAAAGCGCGCGAATCTGGAGAGCATAACAAGAGATTAAGTCTGCCGACTTCGGCGAACCATTGCGTGCAGCTCACGTAACCTAAAAATATGAGCAGGTACTCGTTGGAAAGGTCTCAATCGGTAATTTCCAGAATGGTAACGCACGCCTTCAACCAAGATCTAGGCCGATCGCTACCCACAATAAAAACACAATCCCAAACCCTACTATCCGAACCCTCGACCCACAACAATCCCCAACAACCCAAAATGCCAAACTAGCAACACCAAAGGTGTTGTAGTGAATAGCAAAGGTTTGTTGGTGCTTGTTGGGTGCGAGATCAAATCCAGCCCGCAACAAGT
Organism: Closterium sp. Yama58-4; assembly: GCA_947470075.1. Lineage (NCBI taxonomy): Eukaryota > Viridiplantae > Streptophyta > Zygnematophyceae > Desmidiales > Closteriaceae > Closterium > Closterium sp. Yama58-4. The sequence goes on along the minus strand of CANIUD010000294.1, from coordinate 183,081 downwards.
CTAATCACCACATTTTGCCCAAACCTTTAGCCCACAGCCTGCTAGAGCAAAATACCACAACCACCTACACAATCAACAGGTCCTCCTTTTCACCCTTCTCCCCCACACATCTCACATCTGAGGCGTCTCACCTCATGCCTTTTTGCCTTCACGACCCACATACTTCACGTTTGTAAGTCACTGGTGAGTATCTTGGCGCGCTTCACAGCCCACACCACCAAGCGGGGACCGCAGGGGACACTCCTCGTTTCACCTGTCCATCCTACACCATTGCAGTCAATTGCTGCACACCCCATATCACACACACACACACACACACATACACACACACATACACACACACACACACACACACACACACACACACACACAGACACACATACCTCGCTTGAAGTCATTGGTGAGTATCTTGGCGCACTTCACAGCCCACACCACTGAGGGATCTTGCGGACACACACCCCGATAGACCTCTCCATACCCGCCCGACCCAATGTGGTTTGCCTCTGCCCAGTTGTCAGTTGCCTTGGCAACCACCTCTATGGGGTACCGCTGGCACATGAGCGTCTGTGTTGGTACAGATGACGGCTCATGTGGTGGGAATGGGAGGGCATGGGGGAAGAAAAGCCAAGAAAATGGTGGTGGGAAAATTTTTGGGAAGTCTCAAAAGTGACTCACGTACTGGGCTCGGCATGGGCACGGGCGATGGGAAACCATCGCAAGTTATGCTCGCAGAGCACTTTTACATGACTCGGGTCATCAGGTGCTGGTAAGGGGAAGCCAAACGGTAAATAACTAATGGGAACATGATAACATAAACATCAAGAGAATGTGGATATCACACGCAATGGAGCAACAACTCTGTTGAGAAGTCTGGAAAATACATAGACGAGGGAATGAGGCAGACGAGGGAGGTGAGGCACACCTCTGGAAGCAATGAGGTTATTGGAAGCGCATTACTGGCAGCTCACCTGTTGTGAACCTTCGGTTGTATAGAAGTAGCAGGGCAACAGCGAGGAGACCAGCAGCTAAGACACCCCCCAAAGTTATCCCTATGATAGCTCCCAGAGACAGGCCAGAGGAGGAGGAGAAGGAGGAGGAGGAGGAGGAGACGGAGTGGTTGTAGAACTAGCTGAGGAAGAATTTTCAGGGATGGGGATACAGATCTGGCAGAACTTTTTGCACTGGTAGCAGAATTTGGATGAGGGCCTCTGGTTGACCACGCAGGACTGCCCGGCTCCTGTGGGGCACACAACTCCGCTCTTCTCCAGCCCACTGCAGTGAGGGAGATGCATGGGAGTGTGGGAGAGAGATGGAGAGTGGAGGGACAGCGGAGAGGGAGTGGAGGAAGAGAGGAGGTAGAGCGAAGGGGGAGTGGAGGGGGAGTGGAAGGAGAGTGGATGGATGATAGTCAATGACAGGCAAAATAATGTGACAACAAATGGCATGCTCAAAAGATACAGGCATTTGTGTAAGAAGTTATGCTAAAACGTGTAACAAGACGATGTTGCATGACAGACAACAAACCCAACCCAATCCAACTCAACCCAACCTGACCTCACTCACCACAACCCAATTTACCCAAAACCAACCCAATGCAACCCTGTCTAGCCCAATCCGACCCTATTAAACCAACCCAATCCAACACAGCCGAACGCCAGGCTAATAGGGATAACGAGGCACTCAAGTGTTGGGGAAACATCTTGGAGCCTCAAGAGTCGCCCCCTCTCCCTCCCGCGGCCTGCCTACCCCTCTCTCCCTTTCCCCTTTGCTGCTTTTATCTGTTTGGAAGGCGGACAAGACTCAACTTTTGAATTGTCCCGAAACCCCTTCCCTTCTTTTTCCTTCCCCCACCTCCGAGCTTACAAGCGAGTTAGGCTAATAAGACTCCCAAAAGTCAGAGGAACAACGCCAGAAAAATTGTTGTAGGTGAGGCTTCTGCATGCAGGGTGAATGGGTGATGGAGTTAGGGCAAATTTATGATGGTTTTGGGGCAAAAGACGATGGTATGAGAGTGAACAATGATAAGAGTAGGGTGATTCTTTTATGTTATTAGAGCAACGCGAAATCCGTATCATACATAACAGCATCAAGGAGAATCAGGCATGGCAGAGTATTGAACCGAACCAGTTGTTTATTTAATACCCTTAAAAGACAAAATAGTTTTCTACCCAATTGAACCGGTTCGTGAACTAACCAGTTTAACACACAGCCAGTTCGTGGATCGTTACAAATAAAAACGAACCAAACTGATTTGGTTCGCCAGTGATCTTTTGTAAGAACTGGAGCTTGAACAGATAGTATTGAGATCAAGACTACATTCGAAATGAGCAAGGAATGGACGGGGAGGGAATCGGGGGCAATCCCAAGGAGATCGGCCGAGATCTCCAATTGGTGGGTTGGAGATTTCAGTTAATCACATTTGGGTTGGGTTGGGATGTGCGTGTACGTCGAACCAACACAAAGTGAAAAGCTACACTAATCGAGGATAGAGAAAGTGCTAGTAGAAAAGTTGAGATTCAGAGCTAACGCTAACACCTTTCACTATGGTCACCACTACTACCTGAAACAGAAAAAAGGCCATGGCAAACACACTAGTGTTAGGTGGAAGGGAGCGTAATAGACTATGAGGGAGTTGGAAACTGAAATAAGCCCCAACTTGCTGGTTTTTGAGGTTACATGGTTGCTTTCGGTTAGGTAAATCCAAGACACAAACAACTGCGTAGTTGTTGCTAACAAACCAGCCGCACAAAAATAACCATTCGGTTCGGGTAAAAACGAACCGAATCGCACCAAACTGAGCTGCGGTTTGTCCAATGTCTAGGGAGAAAAAATCATTGTTTCAGGGCGGAATCATGATTGTTCACAACTATAGGGATAAAGTCACTAAACACGGGCTGGCTACCAAACCGACCATCGCTCTTCTCAACGCTAATGCTCCATGTTTGGCAGCATTTTTGAGGCGCCTCAATGTTTGGCAGCAGCGTTATTAGGTAGTGGTGGTCCTAGGTCCACGTGCGCTCATCTTTCATTTCCGTAGCTATTGGTGCATTGATGCCGGTGGAGACTTTCTTGCTTCATCTTGTCAACTATATTTGGATACAGGTAGCATCCTTAGCATTGGACTACTGTTTTTTGCCACATTAAGCATGATTGCACAACATGTATTGTGATGTGATGCATTTCTTTTCCTAGTAGTGTGTATGTAGATTCAAGCACACACACACACACACACATACACACACACGAGATGCTTGTACGTATGAGATCCTTGCGCATCCCATCTCTGAAATACTTTATAATAAATCTGCTCGGAAGAACAAGGGTTTCGGGGGAACCGAAAAACGAACTGGACCGAATGCACCGAACCAGTTTAGTTTGGCACCCCAGAACCGAACCTTGAACTGGTCCTTCAGAATACTACTTTGTTACAAACAATAATATTTTGGTACCAAACGGGTTTTGAAAATGAAAAGCGGAGCACCAAACGGACTTCGGTCATGCCCACCTGACGAACAACAGTTGGGAAAGGTTCAATATAATATAACATGACATGATAGGTGTTATTGGTATGTATACATCCATGTATGTACTCTTATAGCTAGACATCAGCATAATATCGAACCTAGGTTTGATTCAGTTAAAGCGGTTTAAGTACGTTTATTATTATTATTATTATTATTATTATTATTATTATTATTATTATTATTATTATTATTATTATTATTATTATTATTATTATTCCATATCCCTTCGAGTCGGACCGACTGTGGTTCGAGTCAAACTGTTTGGTTCTGGGCTGGGGCGCAAGCAGCGTCGAACCGGCCCTTGCCCTAGTCAAACCTGATCGGTGTCGGTTTGACTGTAGGAGGTATGTGCTCAGAGAGAATTTCAACTAAGGACCTACTAATTTCGGTTCGAATTGAATTGAACATCAGAACCGGTTTGGTCTGACCAAGGGGGCCAATTCGAACCGATTTCACTCGACCAGGTTCTAGTTCGATACTTGCTCACGTCTACTTACAGAAATGCAAGGTTTTTGAGACTTCCTAGATCATAAGGAATCTCTCCTGAAAGTTGGTTGTAATGAAATGACCTGCCCAAGAAACGGTCAGTACATAACGTTTCAAATACGAACGAACAAAATGTATGCTTCATTTCATATATCACTGATTAGGGATGAGCAATGTAATGAACTCCTGTTCGGTTCGCCTCGAACACGTTCGCCGTTCACCCGGCTCAGCTGGCCGAGGCGCGTTCGTGTTTGACAAGGGCCTTCGACAAACACCGATGTGTTCGTCGACGAATAGGCCCGCGACCAAGTTTTAGGTCGCAGGCCTTGTTGTTTGGGCTCAGATTTGGCATTTCGCCGTTGCTTAAGTGCAGATCGAACATTTCGCCGTTGCTTAAGTACAGATCTAGCATTTCGCCGTTGCTTAAGTGCAGATCGAACATTTCACCATTGCGTAAGTACAGATCTAGCATTTCGCCGTTGCTTAAGTGCAGATCTAGCATTTCACCATTGCTTAAGTATAGATCAAGCATTTCGCCGTTGCTTAAGTGCAGATCTAGCATTTCGCCATTGCTTAAGTGCAGATCTAGCATTTTGCCATCACACACAAGCACTAGCATGGATGAAGCAGGGCGGGACTGGCTTGGGGGGTGGTGGGAGGGAATGTGCAACGATTTGAATTTTACTCTATTTGGACCTTACAGTCACCTAACAAATGTCAACAATGCCCAATCCACAAACGTGTGACTTTAGTGAATAGTCCCAGAGCGAACACGAATGTGTTTGCCACGAACACGTTCGTGTTCGCCTGCGTCAACAATGTGTTCGCCTTCACTGGCGAACGGCGAAAATCCTTTTTTGCTAAAGCACGTTCGGCGAACCGAACAGTGTTCGGTTCGCCGAATGGCGGTGTTCGTGCAGGGGCGAACGCGAACACGTTCGTGTTCGCCTCTTGCTCATCTCTATCACTGATGAGCTTGAGCCATGTCAAATCTATAATGTAGACATTGAGTAGACATGTATTACCTTGAATATGAATAGCTAACATATATACACATGCATTGAGTGCGCATATATTACATTGATAACATGTATGTATCTAGATATGTATGTCAGAGCCTTTCTGGTGTGGAACGTTGGACGTTCCAAAGCTGTTGAGAATCTTCAATAGTGAGGTCGGCAACAATACAGGGAAAAGGACTATAAAACTCACAGCCTGATAAGATTGGTGAGGTTGGAAAAGGAAGAAGGGATGCCTCCTTTAAAGGCATTGTTGGTGAAATTGCTGGAAACAAGAAAACAGGGATGCGAAGGGATGTGAAGGGATATGAAAGGGATGAGAAGGTATGGGGAGGGATGTGGCGGGATAAGAAGAGATGTGGAGGGATGTGAATTGGTGGCATTATGGATGCCAAGTCACAGCTGATACACAAAAACGGGCATGTAACCCATAGCCGACACACACACGTAGAGTCTAAGTTGCAAAAAGAACGCTCAAACACAATTGCGTGTAGAGATTATATGTATCAAATAACGCCCCAATCCAATGTTTGGGTTGGTTTGCGAATTATCATCGAGTCGCGTCACACCAAATGTGTTTGACAAGTTTTGCGGTTGGATCGTGCGACTATAAGTTCCAGGTCAAAAACAACTAAAGTTTGAGCTCATTTTCAACTCAAACTATTTCGTTTTGTACTCCCCTAGCTTGTGGTACTAATCTTAGAGTATGCTAATGCATTATTTTCAAGTGCTCAACCCAGTGGATATCGGTTAGGGCTTGTTTTCACATGCGGATCTGGTGGCGGAATGCCATATGCACGCGGATTTGGTGGTGAAATCCCAGACTTGCACGGATCTGGAGGGTCAAACATCGCGCGAGTCTCACTCGTCGAGTAAGAAAAACTTGCGAGTTAAAAAATCCCGGCCATTCTGCTGAGTTTTCCCACAAGTCTTTTCTAAACTCGCTGGTATAACTCGACTCATCGAGTTCTATTCTAAGAAAACCAAACTCGTCCCTCGAGCATTTTAAGTGCCTAAAACGAGTCAAGGAAAAACTCGACTCGTATGCCCATGTAAAGTCGAGGGAGTGCCTAGCCGGAGTTAATGATAGGCAAACTCTCTACCTACGCAGATCTGCGGGCGAAAGCCGATCAGCGCTCTTGTCGGCGGGCGAAAGCGCCGATTTACGAGGATCCTCGGGCAGACACACATGCACTGTCAAAATCGGGTTTCGTAACCCGACCGCCACCGCCCCTTGTAAGGCCGGGTCGGGTCCACATCCTGAAAAGTTGGACCCGTCAGGATCTGGGCACCTAAAAGTTGTCTCATATGTTGCCTCATGATCTTCCCCCATCTTTTCCCTTCCCACGCCTCCTTCCAAGCTACAGGCTAGTACGACGAAAGAGTGGAGGAACAGCACCAGAGAGAACCTTAAACTTCCAATCCCCCCCCCCCACCCCCGACCTTGCAACTTATAGTCTAGTGAGGCGCTTGAGACTCCCAAGGCTCGGAGGAAGAACCCCAGAGAGTTCGTTGAAGCCGAAGCTTCTGCGTGCATGGTGAATGAGATTAGCAAAGAAACGTGATGGTGCTAGGCCAAATCGATAATGGTACCATTGCATACAAAAAGTCGTTCACCTGTTCAGTGTGACTCGAACGCTTTTTGGGAACCAAACAAGTCTTTCTTGTTTTGTTTGTTTGTTTTTTTTTTTTTTCCTTCTTTTTTGTCACCTCCATTCCAAAAGGTTGTGGTTGAGCTGCGTGCGAAACAACTTGACTCGAATCAGCCTGACTCGAGCCCTTCAAGAACCTGGTTTGGCTGTTTATGAATCGATACAACTCCACCTCTAATCACCTACGCCACTCTATGTTGTCAATTTGAGTCACATGATCGAACTTAGCTCGACTAAACTCATGATCATGTATACAATCTACGTTTAGAAGATATACATGTACTTTTAATGTTTACAAACGGTCGTCTACTGTATGATTAAGCCTTACTGGAAAGAAACATTGGACCTTCCAGAGCTGTCGAGAAATTTCAGTCATGGGGGTGGCAAACATACAGGGAAAATTTCAAAAACTCACAGCATGATAAGATTGGTGAGGTTGGAAAAAGAAGAGGGGATGTCACCTTTCAAGGCGTTCCTATTAAAATCGCTGGAAGCACAAAAACAGGATGCAAAGGGATGTGAAGGGATGTGGAGAGATGTGAAAGGGATGTGAAGGGATGTGGAGAGATGTTAAAGGGATGTGAAGGGATGTGGAGAGATGTGAAAGGGATGTGAAGGGATGTCGAGGGATGTGGAGCAATGGGGAGGGATGTGAAGGGATGTGGAGAGATGTAAATTGGTGGCATTATGGATGCAAAGTCACAGCTAATACACAAACGTGACATGTACCCCATAGCTGACACACACACACACACACACACACACACACACACACACTCATGCGCTGCACATGTGCGCGTGCGCGCCACACACACGCGCAAGTGTGCATAGAGTTGAGAGAGTCCCTGCACGATTTGATTTTCTTTTCTAGTCGAACCGAATTGGGGTTTTTCTTTGCACGGAAAATGTTGGATTCGGACATGTGTATCTTCGAGTCGAACGTGTTCAATTCAGTTCATCAAATAACGTCGAGACGCCTCGAACGGAAAGTGATTGAACGCTTTGGTGTTTGATTCAAGTTCGCTAGTGTACGACGCGACGCGAATACAGTGTGACGCGAGACGCGAGACTGCAAGTTGCAGTCGACCACAAGAGAGCTTGATATCATTTTGAAGCTCAAAAACTCTCTCTCTTGCGACCCGTCGGGTCAATTTGCCCATGCCTACCCCTAGCGAGAACAATGGAAACTTCAACCCAAACAAAAAACAAACATGTTGTACTCAAACATGTGTATATTAGGAGACATGACCGAAAATGTCAGCCGACTCAAACCAAAAACGAACATGACTCAGTAGAGTAGATCTGAGCAAAGAATCGGACTTCAGTATGTTTCAACAGTTTCAGTTCTCATATATTCGAACCTAACTTCTCGTTTGGTGAAAAAAATGAACGGTTTGGTTCGGTTTGACTAGGTGTGCTCAGCTGCGTTGAACAGAACGTAGGCCATGACACCCATTGTTGCCCACTAGTCGAATCAAATCGCTGAAGGTTCAACCTAAACGGTTGAGCTTGGAGGCATCTGGGTGCTGGGCTGCATCGAAACGAGCCCAAACCTTGAACTGCGATTATTTGGTCCCTACCGAATCTAGCACATGTAGTTTCGACTCTAGCCAAAGGAGGTTCGGGTACAAGAGAAAGAATAGAACCTACACCAATTTCAATCTGAGTCGAGCTGAATAGTTTGGTTCGACCAGTACTATGACCTGGTTTAACCGACCGGACTGGTTTGACTTCGGTTGCTTATGTCTCCTTACAGGTGTGTGAGCTTCCTGAGTTTTCCTAGATCATACAGAATTCGTCCTATAAACCCGTTGTAACCGAACGACCTGCAAAAGAAAAGCTCAGTACATGGGAACAAGATCGTATAACCTTCCAAAAACGAGAAGCGTTGTATGTTCCAATTCATTTTAATCAATGAGCTTGAGCCATTTCAAATCAGTCGAGGCAGCACATGCTCAAACAATTGATATACATCAACAAACCTACGTGCGTGTACATTTAAGTGTGCACACATCACATCGAATACATGTATGGATCTAGATACGTGTGTGAGCCTTACTGGTGTGGAATGTTGGACATTTGGCCAGAGCTGCTCCATAACTCACAGAAAGTTAAGATTGGTGAGGCTGGAAAAGGATGACGAGATGTTTCCTTGAAAGACATTGTAGGTGAAATCTCTGGATACACGAAAATTGGGATGTAGAAGTAGAAGGGATGTGAAAGGCACACACACACACACACGCACACACACACACGGGCAGGCACACACACATGTGAGCATGGCATGTAGGAGTCAATTTTTGATAGGCATCAGCACTGATTCTACCCAGGCCAATCCAGGGTAAGTACAGGCTCGGTGAGCACCCGACCCGAGCGGATATAGTCAACCTGTTACCACCGGGTCGGTACTGTCAATTCTCTGACCCATGCTGTGCAAACAGCCACGTGGGGTCAGGTTGACTGACCCGACAACTTTTGCAGTGTCCCGTAGTCGGCACACACATGCACGCACACACATGCACGTACTTAAGTTTGATTAGTAGCACCACGCAGAATGCAATGCAGCCCATTATTATAAGATGGGAAATGAAAAGAAGTGGAATACGCTGAACGAGTGAAACAAGTGGAGTGCGTGGAACGTGTAAGCTTTCTTTCTGACACTTAGCATCAGCAAGACACAAATATTAGAGTCTCACCATTTTGTCGACTCAAAAATCAACAATGCATGACAACTGCTGCATGTGGTGCTGCAACATATACGTGTTGGAGCTTTGACAGGCGAGAGATGGATGGCGGAATGGCCCCGACGAACAGATTGTAGCAGATGGACCTGCAGGCCAAATAGTGAAGAATGGGCTTAATTGTTTTAGCCTTAAAGCCCACTCCACTGTGGGATGAGTGAGTGAGTAGAGCAAAGTGCCCTGCATTGCACATAAATATATATATAAACATATATATGTATACATGTATTTAAAAAAACTTTTGCAGCACGCAATGCAACCATACTGCACGGTGGGACGAGAAATGGGTGGATGTTCAGAACGAAGAGAATCGCATGGATCGTGTGGAACCTGTACGTTTCCTTTTTAGACACTTTGTGTCTGCAAGACACAACACAAGTATTGGAGCTGTTTTATTAGTCAAATAATCAACATGCAACAACTGCTAAATGTGCTGCAATGCAACATACAAGTATTGGAGATTTGAGAGGCGAGAGATGGAGGGCAGAATGGCTCCATCAATCTGATTGTAACCGAGGGACCTGTAGGTCAAACCGTGAGGTTAAATAGTGAGGTCAAACGGTGAGGTTTAACAGTGAGGTCAAACAGTGAGGTCAAACAGTAAGGTCAGACAGTGAAGTCAAACAGTGAGGAGGTTCAAAGAGGTGGTTCAATCAAAGCACAACCCACTACTGGCTGTGCCGCTCACAAGAATGATGTGTGAGAGAGGTACCATTGCCTTATAAGTATTTACTGTTGCTGCCTTTTTTTCCCACCATGAGTGGCCATGCAAATACCAGTGCCTGACATGAGGGTGTTGTCGAAATAGTAGGTATAGTGAGAGGCCATAGCTAGGAGAACCCTAGCTAGGCAAGAGAGAATTGAACGAAAGAGAGGGAGTTGACTTCTTCCAGTCCGTTTATTCTGACATGGTATCAGAGCGGCTGCCTCACTCACAGAGCGACTACCACTACGGCCACCCCGACTGCTCAAACCGGCGTACCACTCACGAGCCTGCTGGAGCAGAAGAGGGCACGGCTGCTGCACCTGTCCACTACCAGAGGCTCCCGAACGACGCACGTCAGAGCGACTACCACGACTGCCACCCCGATAGCCCCAACTGGCGTACCACTCACGAGCCTGCTGGACCGTAGGAGGGCACGGCTGCTGCACCTGTCCACTACCAGGGGCTCCCGAACGACGCACGTCAGAGCGACTACCACTACGGCCACCTCGATAGCCCCAACTGGCGTACCACTCACGAGCCTGCTGGAGCGTGAGGGACTCACGCGCACGGTCCTGTGGCTGCATCTGGCCACGTCAGGAGCAGCAGGAGTAGCGGGAGTGGGAGTAGAAACGGCAGTAGTAGCAGTAGCAGCGGTAGCAGTGCTGGCAGGGCAATGCTCACCAGTGGTCGGCGTGGCAGGCGCAGTAGGAAGCTCCGCGGCAGCTGCTGCAGAGCTAGACCGGGCTACGACGGCAGTTGCTCCAGGGGCGGCTGCTGCAGGTGCGGGCGGCTCCAGGGGCGGCTGCTGCAGTGGCGGGCGGCTCCAGTGGCTGCTGCCGCAGTGGCGGGCGGCTGCAGGGGCTGCTGCTGCAGTGGCGGCGGCTCCAGGGGCTGCTACTGCAGTGGCGGCTGCTCCAGGGGCGAGAGGCGGATTAGGGTTAGGTGGCGACGGCGCGGGCAGGGCGACGCGGCGGGCAGGTGGCGACGCCGCGGGCAGGGCGACGGATTAGGGTTAGGTGGCGACGGCGCGGGCAGGTCGACGCGGCGGGCAGGTGGCGACGCCGCGGGCAGGTCGACGCGGCGAGGAGGTGGCGACGCCGCGTGCATGTGGCGACGGCGCGGGCAGGCGACGACTCCGCGGGCAGGTGGCGACGCCGCGACGACGCCGCGGGCAGGCGACGTCTCCGCGGGCAAGCGACAGCGCCGCGGGCAGGGATCGACGTCGCGGGCAGGCGGCTTCGACGCGGGCAGGCGACGACGCCGCGGAGAGGCGGCGACGCTGCGGGCAGAGCGACGCGGCGGCCGGCTAGGGCCTGCAGGGGCGGCGCGCGGTCGGGCAGAGGCTGCGCGCGGGCCTGACGGGTCTGCAGGGGCGGCTCTCGGGCCTGACGGGCCTGTAGCGGCGGCTCGGGGGCCTGACGGGCCTGCAGCGGCGACTCGGGTGCCTGACGTGCCTGTAGCGGCGGCTCAGGTGCCTGACAGGCCTGCAGCGACGGCTCGGTGGCCTGACGGACCTGCAGGGGCAGCTCGAGGGCGCACGAGGGCGCACGAGGGCGCACGAAGGCGCACAAGGAGAGAAAGGCGCACGAGGGCGCACGTAGGGTAGGGCGCACGAGGGCGCACGTAGGGTAGGGCGCACGAGGGCGCGTAGGCGCAAGAGGCGCACGGTAGGTAGGTAGGTAGGTAGGTAGGTAACGGTGGGCCCTAAGAACGGTCCTAGCGATGGACCTGCTCTGATACCATATCGAAATAGTAGGTATAGTGAGAGGCCATAGCTAGGAGAACCCTAGCTAGGCAAGAGAGAATTGAACGAATGAGAGGGAGTTGACTTCTTCCAGTCCGTTTATTCTGACAAGTGTATGTATACCACCAAGATAAACTCTTGCATGTGTTGTGCACCAACAATGTCCTTAATGGTAGGTCCTAACCTTAACACTTGAGGGTTTGATTCTCAGCGTCGCATCTGCATTTTGAATGGTGAATGGTGCACCACCAGGAGCGCTTGTACCAGTACCTGTACTACCTCATAGTTCTCTAGCGCTGCTGCCTTTCTTCCCGCACTGAAATAGCCACGCATGTACCAGTAACTACCACTGCCCGACTTACAGAGCTATGTGGCAAAAGATGCTGGGGCTGTCCTGCGTCCTGCGTCCGGACGCAGACGCAGGACGCGCGTCCGGACGCAAGACGCACGGGAGAAAAATTTTCGGGCAGACCGATTTTTTTTTTTTTTTCGCGAATTCGACCCCCCTAACCCATTTCGACCTACAAAACAGCCACCTAACCCCTTTCTAACCCCTTCATGCAAAATTGAGAATCCCAACCCACTCCACCACTCCACATCTAGAAAACCCAACCATTGTGGCCAACCACCACCACCAAGCCCATTTAGTGCTAGAAACAACTCATTTGTGCTCACTCTTTGTAGCAACTCAATTCTCTTTCGTAAACCCTAGTGGTTTAAGCTCCTTTGCGCGCACGTCCGTTATGGCTAGCTCTACCAATCCCTCGTCTTCCACCGCATCGAAAGATGTCAATCCCGACGGCGATTCTCCCCCCAAGCGTTTCACTAAGGATGGGGTGGAGAAGAAACCGCAAAACCCTAATCACCGTATTTATAGGGATTTTTGGACATTCGACGATCCGACCAAGAAGGGGAAGCAGTACGAATGCCTTTGGTGCGGGAAAACGTTCGCCTTTAGTAGTAGCCGATGCACCCAGCATATCGCCGTATGGAACGACGCGAACGTGCGGCGCGAGGCCGGGATTATTTGTGCGGATGTTCCTAAGCGCATTTCTGACGCCATTCGCGACGTGAAGGAGACCAAGATTACGGTGCGCAAAGACAAGGAGAGGGCAATGGATGCGGCGCTCACTGTAGTGAGCGGCCAAGGCGGAGCGGGACCGAAGGCTAAGAAGGGGCGGATGGAGGATTGGTATGGCGAGGGGGGGATTTCGGCGAGGCGTGCGGCCGACGAGGCAGTTTGCCTCTCCTTCGCGGGGACGCGCACGGCGGAGCGTCAGTGCGAGCACCGCCTCTTCCTCAATATGTTGCGCGCCGTTGCTGCCGCTGGAAGTAGCTACGTCCCCCCCAAAAATAGCTACGTTGGCGGCGTCAGGCTGCAGGAGTGCAAGCGGCGGATTGGGGCGGGATTGGAGCCCATTACGAAGACTTGGAAAGAGATCGGCGTGACGATTGCCAACGACATGATGAGGGATAAGAGCGGGCGCGCGCAGATGAACATCATTTGTATCAACGACACGCGCAGATGAACATCATTTGTATCAACGACAGCGATGCGGTTTTCCAGGAAGCGGTCGACTATAAGGCGGAGACAAAGAGTGGGGCGTTCATCGTTGGCATCGTGCAGCCGATCATCGAGAAGATTGGGCCGCAGCACGTCGTCGCGCTTTGCACGGACGGCGGCAGCAACTACGTGTCCACCGGCAAGCTGCTGCACAAGATGTACCCGCATCTCAAGATCGTCCCCTGCGCCACTCATGTGCTCGACTTGCTGATGGAGGACATCGGCAAGATGGATTGGGCGCAAGAGGTCGTCCCAGTTGCGAACGACATCATCTCGTTCGTGCACAGCCACACGTGGACGCGTGCCTTCCTGTGATGTCCCGAGCTGCACGGCAAGGAGAAGTCGCTGCAGCCGCTGCGACCGGTGGGCACGCTGTACATCGCTGTGTCTCAGCTGCTCCAGATCCGTTCGCAGCTGACACAGATGGTGGTGCACAAGGACTGGGAGGAGAAGGGAGGTAGCACACTGACTGGAAAGACATTTGCGGCATCGGTGTTGGATGTGGATTGGTGGAAGAAGGCGGAGACATTTGTGAAGGTGATGGAGCTGCCGTACAAGGTGATGAGGCGGACTGATGGGGAGGCGAAGGGGAGGATGGGTGAGTTGTACGACATCATGCTGCAGCTGACAGAGGACTCGAGGGAGCTGTTGGAGAGCGAGGATTCTGGGCTCAAGAAGGCGGATAAAGAGGGGGTGAAGGAGCACTTGAGGCGGCGTTGGGACGAGAGTTTGGCCTGCCCCCTTCACGTGGTTGGCCGGATTCTGAACCCGACGAACCAAGAAGAGGGGATTTACTACAAGGACCTTGAGTGCACCAGAGTGATGAAGGCGTGACTCTCACGCTCGAGGGCATTCGTCGACAAATACTGGAAGAACGGCGGCGACACGAAGGGAACGGTGAAGGCGCTGCAGGAGGGGATGCTGGCATATATTGAGGGCAAGGGGTGCTTCGGGTCAGAGGAGGCGATAGAGGGGCGTGCGGATATTAAGACCGGGAAGGGGGACATGGTGACGTGGTGGAAGGTGAACGGCTGGGAGTACGCCGACCTGGCTGGATTTGCGTGCCGGGCGCTTTCACAGCCCGTTTCCGCTTCCCTGTGCGAGCGGGGATGGTCTGTGTGGGATGGCGTGCACACGGCACGCAGGGCCCGTTTCCGTTTCCGCGACCTTGTATACGTTGCGCACAGCTGGAACGTTGTGCACAACCACCACAAGGGTGCGGCTGGTGCAGGGCCAAGTGGGGAAGTCAGGAAGGCAGGGATAGTGGAGGGGAACATTCCCACCCCTCCCCTTCCCGAGAGGTACAGGCTGGAGGAGGATGGAGAGGTGGAGGTGGACGAGGACGACGTGTGCGTCGACGAGTACAAGGACCAGGAAGACATGGAGAAGGAGGAGGAGGAGAAGGAGAAGGAGAGCGAGGAGGATGAGGATGAGTGATGCATGTTAGTGTTAGTATGCATGTTAAACCATGATTGGATTATCCGTGAACTTGAAAATTTTGCAACTCACCATCATGCTATAGTGTTTTGGGGGAAATTTTGTCTTTGGCCAAATTTAGGCAATGAAAGTGGGCTACGGTCCCCCCCCCCCCCCCCCCCCCCCCCCCCACTTCCCTCTGCCCTATAACATTTTTTTGGGCTGCCCGGGGGTTTTTTTGCCCTGCCCGGGCTTGCGTCTTTTGCTGCGTCTCAAAGGCCTGCATTATGCGTCCTGCGTCCTGGACGCTGCGTCTGGACGCATGCGTCCAAGACGCAGGACGCGTCTTCTGCCACACAGTTACAGAGGTTGTGGTTGTTCATGATATTCAATAACCAACTAGTTGACGACGCACGTGACACGCACATACCACCATGACCTGCTGCTTACATGAATGTGAGACTGTAGAGCGAATAGAGGCTTGCAGGAAGCGTGCCTGAGAGCATGTTGAAAGTGAGGTTGCTGCTTGTGGGGGGACAAGTTTCAGCAAGATGTAGTTTGACACAAGATGGAACACACATTTCAGTCACACTCACGGAACATACTGTTGAAAAAATCATGTTGAGATAGAGAAAATGCCCTCGAGATAGAGAGAATTGATTCTCAGATTGATGCGCAAGATTGCTAAGATTCTTCAAAACTCTCCCTACACTCCCTTCCTCTACCCTTTCCTCACGGTGTCAGGATTAGGGAGGAGCAGACAATGCTGACAGGGATGGGATTGGACACATGTGGTTGGTACCACACGTGGTACACCATACACATGTGGTCGGTACCACATGTGGTACACCATACACATGTGGTTGGTACCACACATGGTAAACCATACACATGTGGTTGGTACCACACGTGGTACACCATACACGTACACCATACACATGTGGTTGGTACCACACATGGTACACCATACACATGTGGTTGGTACCACACGTGGTTCACCATACACATGTGGTTGGTACAACACGTGGTACACCATGCACATGTGGTTGCACGTGTTACACCATACGCTGGCCAATGCTGGTGGGAGGGTGTCAGAAACCATACCGTTTTGCACCACACCCTTTTGCACCACAATGCTTTGAACCAAACCCTGCCTTTACCCTTACTTCTGTCCCTCACAACCTGAACAGGTGTTAGATACCATACCACTTTGTACCACACCCTGCCCATTTCTTTCCCCCCTCTTTCCCTTTCCTTCCCGTCCCTCACCGCTTCTGCATGCGGAGATAACTCGTACAACGGGAGCTAGACTACGAGTAAGGCACGGTTGTGAGGGTGATCTCTGCGTTCCTTAGTCGTTTGCTTGTGTTCACTCTACGTGCACATTCACGAGGGAATTTGGCAAGAGTTCACTAGCAAAGGTTAACAACAATGGTTCAGAATGATAGCAACAACATTGGCAAGAGAGACTACATCAGAGCTAGCAAGCATGCAGGTCGACCTCCAGCGCAGCATGGTCGACCGCGATCCAGCGTTGCAAAGCTCGCACCGCTCCAGCGCAGCAGAGAAGCGGCTTGCCAACGCTGCAAGTCCACGGTGTGCCAATGATGCATCAAGGTGGCTGCATAGCGTTGCACCCGCTTCGCAGGTGCGCACGGATGGTTGGCGTGCCACGCCCCGTCACGAGCGCAGCGCAGACGCCAGGCCGAGAACTCGCCAGCGACTGCGCCCACCAGCCACGTCGACCTCGGGATACCACCTCCGAGGTCGGCTTTGCCAAGAACACCAGGGCGACTGTAGCGCTCCTCCGCTAAACCCCGTCGCCCGAGTAACCTGGTCGACTGGGCAACCTGGTCAACCAGCTGCTTCTCCTCGTGCCCGTCGACCACCCAGGTCGACGACCACGATGGGTCGACCACACCAGGTCGGCCACACCCCTGGTCGACCAGCCCCAGTTCGACCAGCCAGCTGTTCGCCGACCACACCACGTCAGCTTCCCCAGGTTGGCGTCACCAAGTCGACGCCGGGAAGTCGGCGCCTCTGAGGTCGACCTCGCAAGGTCGACCACCAGCACATCGGCGCCCTTCAGTCGGGCGCCCTCCAGCTCCTCTGTCCAGGTCGACGTCGGCGCCTTCCTTCGTCGACCACGGCCGCCGGCCTCCCATCGTCGGCGGCTTCGCAGTGGCCCCGTGCAGGTCGACCACCTCCGTCGACCAGCCCACCAAATCGGCGTCGCCCACTGCTGCAGGTCGGCTGCACCTCCCGCACATCCGACCACGAAGTCGGCTCCGCCCAAGCGAGGACGGGGCCAACAACAACTCCCGTTGACACTCCCCTACCGCGTTCATGCTCCACCCCACGCGGCAGCACTACATGGAGAATAGCTCGTCGTCGGCGGCGTGCACACAATACAGCACGCCGTCACCGCACCAGCCGTGCAAAAGGGCACGGCACCTACTGCTGCACGTTGTCGTCACCGTCGTCGATGTCGGCCAGTCGCACCTGGCCGATTGCGACGGAGCACCGGTTGAAGGCCAGATAGTGCAGCGTCTTCATCAGGAAGTCGGCTGGCTGCTCGGTGGTCGGGATGTACTTCTACGTGAACTTCCCGCGCTTCACCATATGCTGCAGCCAGGCGTATCGCCACTCCATGTGCTTGAGGTTGCCATGCAGCCCCAGGCCCTCGGCGACCGTGATGGCCAACTTGTTGTCCATCCGCAAGACAGTCGGCTTCCCGGCGTCCAGCAGCTGGAATGCTCCAAGGTGGAAACAAAGTCAGCGTCCCTCCTTGCCGGCCTTGGTAAACGGCTGCCACGTACTCCGACTCGGTCGACGACAATGTCGCGCACTTGATGCGCTGGCTCGACCAGGAGATCGCGACCCCTCCGTAGACGAACACGTAGCCACCCGTGCTCGTCCGGTTCTGCAGGTCGGCGTCGTCCTCGGCGTCGTCGTACAGCAGGTGATCGTCGTCGTTGTCGTACAACGTGGTGAAGGCGGCTGGCGGGAGGTAGATGTGGTAGGTTAGCCGCTCAGGCGGCCTCCGGGCTCGGCCTGAACGTCGTAGTTCAGACTGCTCAGGGTTGAACTCCACTACTTCACTGTCGGTGGACTGCCCGGCGTTCGACTACTCCCCTGCATCGATGCCGGCTCCACTGCCCTCACCTGCCAGCTGCACCAAAGTCGGCGTCCCTGCCGACTTTTTCCCTATCATCAGCTCCTTGGCCGACTTCTCCGTTGCCGACAGCTCCCCTGCCGGCTTCATTGTCCGCAACTCCCCTGTCAGCGGCTTCCCTGCAGGCGCCTCCTTCGCCGACTTCGCTGTGGTCGGCGTCACCCCCACCACCTGCTGATCCTATGCCTTCATCGGTTCTGCTTCCACGCCGACTTGCTTGACGCCACGTCGGCCACCAACGATGCCCTTGGCCGGCGCCCTAGGCGACGCCCCACTGCTCCCCTCATCGCCGGAGGCCGACGTCGGTGTCAGCTCACGCAGGGCGGTGACAGGGAGTGGGACAGAAGGAGTCGTGGAAGGGGTGGGAAGGATGACATCCTCGGCGTCCTCATCAGCAGGCTAAAGCGCCGACATCGGCAAGCAGAGGGAGAGTCGCCGTGGAGGTGTCTGTCGACGGGTTGGCCTGCGTCAGCCCTGACGTTGGCCTGTGCTGCGACTTTCACACCTCCAGCGATAGCGTCTCGTAGAACACCACGTCCGACGTGGTGACCATCTTGTTGTCGGTGATCTGAAGGAGCTCCCAGCCCTTGCTCTCCTCCGACACGCCGAGGTGAAGGCCCCACCAGGCCTTCGGCTGCAACTTACCACCACGCTGCTGCTCGGGGACCAGGAACTGTGTCATGCGGCCCCACACACGAGCCAGCGACAGGTCGAGCTTCTTGTCAGTCAGCAGCTGGTACGGCGTCGTACCCAGCAGCAGCGTCGACCTCTCCAGGCAGTTTCGCACCCAAACCGCTTGCTGCATGGCGAGGTGCCACCAGTGGTGCTGCACGCCCATGTGCAGCAGCATCGTCCGCACCGACTCCACCACCGTTCGCATCTCCCGCTCTGCCATGCCATTCTGCTGCGGGGTGTACGGGCAGGTCAAGTCGTGGACGATCCCCTTGCCGTCCACGAAGGTGGTGAACTCCTTCCCGAGGAACTCCCCTCCCCGGTCAGAGCGCAGCATCAGCACCGACTTCTTCGTCTGCCGCTCAACCATCACCAGCAACTTCGCAAACTCCCTCAACACGTCGGACTTCTTGCCGAATGGCCTCACCCACACGTAGCGGGTCTTGCGGTCCTTCAGCAGCAGGAAATATAGGCTGCCATCTTTGGCAGCCACATGAAACGACCCGCACAGGTCGATGTGCACAACGGTCAGGGCGTCATCGGCGTCGGAGCCCTTGTCGGAGAAGATGTGCCGCGCCAGCTTCCCGCCGACGCACGAGACACACGGAGAGTCGGTGCCGGCTGACGGCCTTATGTCCAGGCCGGTGGCGACCTCGTGCTTCGCCGAGCTCGTGATGGTGTCGACACCGACATGTGCAAGCCTGGCGTGCCACCTGGCTGGCGTCGACTTCGTCGCCGAGACTATCGCCCGCAGAGCCACCACCTCCGTCGTGGTCGTCGTCGTCGTCGCCAAGCAAGGACGAAGGTCGTGCAGAGGACCCGACCGATGTACGTCGCCCCACCGAGAACGTCCCCGCCGCCGAGACGAGCAGCATCCCGTCGCCATCGTCCTGCAGCTCGACACCGCTCTCCTTCAATTGACCGGCCGACAGCAGGTTCGCCTGCATGCCCAGAACGTAGAGCACATCGGCGATGAGCACCTGCTTCCCGGCTTCTCCTTGCAGGGCGACAGTGCCTCGGCCTCGGACGTCCTGCAGCGCCCCATTGAAGCCGCGCACGTGCTTCACGTCGCCGCTCGGCTCCAAGTCGAAGAAAGTCTCCTTCGTCCCCATCAGGTGATGCGAGCAGCCGCTATCGAGCAGGACCATTGTCAGGTTCGCCTGCACAGCTGCCGCCACCGCCTGGAAATCCTCGCCGGCCTCCAGCGCAAGCGAGACGATTGGCTCCACGATGCCAATCAGCGAGCACGACGCCTCCCCGTCGCCTCGCCCCTTGCCGCCAGAGGAGGAGTCGGCGCCCTTAGCCGAGGTCGACGCGCGGCTTGCTCTCCCGACGAGGACGACACCCGGTGGATCTCCCTCGGCCTCCCTCGGTGTCGTCATCGTCAAAGTCACTGCGGTCGGGGCACTCGAAGGAGAGGTGGTCGGGGTCGCCGCACAGCCAGCATTCCCGGCGTCGCCCTCCTCCTCCACGACAGCTGTCCTTTGCCGACTTCCCCTTGTCGGCGTCCTTGGCCGGCTTCCCACCTCCGCTACCACCTCCGCCAGACTTGCTGCGCTGCCCGGTCGACTTCCTTGCTTTGTCGAAGCGACGTAGTTTGCCTGCAGCAGGAGCTCCGTGGACTTCTCGGCCTCCTGCATCGCCTCGTCCCTGAGGATGTACGAGGTCAGCGAGTCCTCGTTGAGCGACTCCCGCGTGCCCGGCACCACCATCAGCCGCTTCATCAGGTTGTAGCCACTCGGGAGCCCCTTCAGGACGTGCGTGATATAGGACGCCGTCGAGTACTAGACGCCAGCCATCCGCATGTTGGCGAGAAGTCGCCGAGCCCAGTTGCAGTAGTCGGTCGCCGTCTCCTGCTCGCCCATCCGCAGGTGCGTCATCTGCTCCTCCAGCTGGCCGATGTACAGGTCGTCTGTGACCTGATACGTCGGCGTGATGAACTGCCACGCCCGGTGGCCGACGTCCAAGTAGCTCCTGCACAACTTCAAGGCGATCTGCACGCCCTGCGAGCAGCAACGCGAGATGACCGTGAAGGTGAGCAGATGCACGGCGCGGAACTCCGTGCGCAGCTCGGCATTGCTCGCAGGCGACGTCTCCACGCTACCCTCGGCAAAAAATATCAAGCCGGCCACCTCCAACTGGGGCTCGATGGCATCCTTCCACGTAAGGAGGTTGTGGCGGCCAACCAGCAGGGGGCTGACGGCGATCTTGTCCGGTGAAAACTTGAAGTAGCCGTAGGTCGGCACGATCCCACCCGCCGTCACATGGGTCGCCGACGCCGGCGTCACTCTGCTTCGTCGACCTCCGACGTCGCCCTGCGAGGACCCTGCAGCCGCCGACGACTGCAGCCCTCGCGCCTTAATGGCGCCAACTTCATCGGCCTGAA
Source organism: Closterium sp. Yama58-4 (assembly GCA_947470075.1). Classification (NCBI taxonomy): domain Eukaryota; kingdom Viridiplantae; phylum Streptophyta; class Zygnematophyceae; order Desmidiales; family Closteriaceae; genus Closterium; species Closterium sp. Yama58-4. The sequence goes on along the minus strand of CANIUD010000294.1, from coordinate 161,996 downwards.
TCACCCCTCTCTGCCTCGATGTGCCTACCGCACTGCTGCCAACTTGGTCACCGGTGTTGGCACCCTCGCCGACACCGCCTTCGTTCCGTACTGGTCGAGGAGAACCAGGTCAGGAAGGGTGTTCCGCAGCCCACTTTGCGCAAATACCCAGCTTGACGACCTCCAACGGGAGGCTCGGCCCGAACTCGCCATCTTTATGGCGTCTCTTCGCATCAGCCAGGCGTGTCTCCAGGGTGTCAACTACGCCTGCGTCACCTACGGCGTCCACCATGGTGACTAACACAGCCACCGGCCTACGAACGAAATAGGTAAATGCAAAAGTCTGTTAAACCGAAGGTATCGTTGCAGTGCCGTCCACGCTCACCGCACCATGCGGAGATAACTCGTACAACGGGAGCTAGACTACGAGTAAGGCACGGTTGTGAGGGTGATCTCTGCGTTCCTTAGTCGTTTGTTTGTGTTCATTCTACGTGCACATTCACGGGGGAATTTGGCAAGAGTTTCACTAGCAAAGGTTAACAATGGTTCAGAATGATAGCAACAACATTGGCAAGAGAGACTACATCAGAGCTAGCAAGCATGCAGGTCGACCTCCAGTGCAGCATGGTCGACCAAATTCCAGCGTTGCAAAGCTCGCACCGCTCCAGCGCAACAGAGAAGCGGCTTGCCAACGTTGCAAGTCCAGGGTGTGTCAATGCTACAGCAAGGGGGTTGCATAGCGTTGCACCCGCATGACAGCGATTCACCCGCTTCGCAGGTGCGCACGGCAGGTTGGTGTGCCACGCCCTGTCAAGAGCACAGCGCAGACGCCACACTGAAAGCACGGCAGCGACTGCACCCACCAGCCACGTCGACCTCGGGATACCACCTCCGAGGTCGGCTTCGCCAGAAATACTTGGGCGACTGTCGCGCTCCTCCGCTGAACCCCGTCGCCCGAGTAACCTGGTCGACCGGGCAATCTGGTCGACCAGCTGCTTCTCCTCGTGCCCGTCGACCACCCAAGTCGACGACCACCACTGGTCGACCACACCAGGTCGACCACACCCCTGGTCGACCAACCCCAGCTCGACCAGCCAGCTGTTTGCCGACCACACCACGTCGGCTTCCCCAGGTCGGCGTCACCAAGTCGACGCCGGGAAGTCTCCGAGGTCGCCCACCCGCCTCCGAGGTCGACCACCCGCACCTCGGCGCCCTTCAGCCGGGCGCCCTCCAGCTCCCCAGTCCAGGTCGACGTCGGCGCATTTCTTCGTCGACCACGGCCGCCGGCCTCCCATCGTCGGCGGCTACGGAGTGGCCCCGTGCAGGTCGACCACCCCCGTCGACCAGCCCACCAATTCGGCGTCGCCCATTGCTGCAGGTCGGCTGCACATCCCGCACATCCGACCACGAAGTCGGCTCCGTCCAAGGGAGGACGGGGCCAACAACAAGTCCCGTTGACATTGCAGGCTCGTCAGCTGCTCGAAGATGGTGGGAATGGACCCTGTCCGATACCATACCGCTTTTCACCACACCGCTCTACACCACACCGCTATGCACCACACCGCTTTGCACCACAGCACTCCACTTCTAACCTGCAATTCCCCTTCCGATCCCTCACAGCTTCTGCACGCGCGTCAGCTGGCCGATGCTGGTGGAAATGGGCCCTTCAAGATCGTTGAAGCTCAGATCGCTGGACGGAGGGTGGGGGGTGGTGGGGGGGGGGGGGGGGATGTTGTTTTGAGACGTTTCAAAACCGGAATGCCGGTGGGAATGGGCCCTTCAAGATCTTTGAAGCTAAGATCGCTGGACGGAGGGTGGGGGGTGGTGGGGGGGGGGGATGTGGTTTTGAGACGTTTTAAAACCGGAATGCTGGTGGGAATGGGCCCTTCAAGATCGTTGAAGCTCAGATTGCTGGACAGGGTGGGATGTGAGGGGGGGGGAGAACAAGGGGAGAGGGGAGGGGCAGGATAAAGGGGGAAGGGAGGAGCATAGTTGAAAAAGAAGGGAAGAGGCAGGATGAGGGGGACGGGAGGGGGCAGGGTGAGGGTGAAGGGGAGGGGACAGAGGTGAAGGGGGTTATGGCAGGGGGCAGGGCAGGGGTGATGGGGTAGAGGAGAGGTGAGTTGAGGAGCCAGGGTTGCAGAGAGTGGGATAGTACCGCATCCGCAGTTCTACAAGACGGCACACTCACATTGTAACAATTGTTGTGAGGGTGCCTATAGCAGCACAGATGGTTCCAGCGAGACTAGAGTTGTGCAGATCACTACATACAGGACCACAGACGGGTGGGCACGAGCAGCAGCAGGGGACGGCAGGAGCGTTGCAAGGGAGAAGTGCATGAGCTCCAGTTTTCATCAAACGGCCATATGAGGGCCTTAGGAAATTGGTTGTGAGGATTCTGGGTGAGCTGCTCGAGATTTGGGTTGCGGCTTTGGAGCAAACCGGCCCGGCCGGTTCGACATTTGGCAGGGCTGAAATGAAAATGTTGAACCCTGCCGGTTCGGGCCAAACATAGTTTGGACCGAGCCGGGCCATTAGGCGAAACCGAAGGTTCGGCTCCGAGCCAAGTTCGAATCGGTACGACTCGGGCCGAAGCAGGATTGTCAAATTACTCGTGCGTAGGGAGAGGGACTGGCCCTTGCGAGTGGCAGGGAGGCTTTTGAGTCGACTTAGAGGTGATCAAATGGGATGGATGGAATGGAAGGGGAGGATGGAAGTCAAGTGCTCCATGCAAGGAGGAAGGCAAAGGAGGCACACGTGGGATAAATGTCTGTGCGAGTGAGGGCGAGAGAGGGTCACCTCAGAGGTGCATGTAAGATCACTGTGTGTATGCGAGTGAGGGGTTGGGGGGTGGAAGTGGATTGGGATCGGGAGAAGCGGGAGGGAGGGAATGGGGGTGTAAGTGTGTTCCTAGTCCCATTTTTGAAGACATCAGCAAGTACTTCCTATAATCTGTACAATATATTTTTCTAACTGTTATGTATCTTACGCAAAAAGTGTTTACTGTTCTGTCCGGGTTTTGCTTATAACGAATAGTTCAGCCCGATCGTGAAAAAATCACAAGGTGACTGTCCCGTCTGAGGTATAACCTAGCCTCACGTTCATCGTGCAGTGTGCAGCACGGCGAACCGCTTGTAACGAGTGCAGCTGAATCGTTCAGAGTGGACACTCACATGGTGTTGACTGTCCCATCGGGATTACAACGTAACCCCACGTCCATCGTGCAAGAAAACGTTCTGTTCCAAAGGTAACGCTCACCCATCGCCAACGCACACTGCGCCAATACTACACCTGCACATGCAAGAAGAATGGCAGAAAGGGTAGCAGACTGGCGAACGAAATCCGAGATTTTGTGGATACCGATACTGGGACAAAGTGCTTTCGTACAAACATGTGTTTACAGACGCGATACAGACACAAATGATACAGACACATGCATTACAACAAATGTCTTGATACAGACGCGACTCACATACAAATGCGAGAGACAGACAAGGGTAAACGATGACCACGTACTACGGTAAATACGTGATACAAGCACGAACCTTGCGCTTTGTCCACAACGACGGCCAAGGAAAGCGCCGCATTGTGGCAAAACGCGATTAAGGCAACGATCATCGGAAGCAACGTCAGCAGCCGCTGGCTTGGCGCTGCCAGCGACGTCGCCTGGTGGCAACCTTGCGGCGAGAAGCGCGGCGAATGCTATTTGCAAACCTTGAAGGTCGCGGCCCCCATTTGCGAAGCACGAGTTTGCACCAGCGATTCGCGATAACGTCGCACTGCGGCACTGGCGTATGATAGTATCCCACGTAAGCGAAGCGCGGAGTCCCTAGCCGCCTTCGATCGCGGCACAAATGTCCGGTAGTAGAACTACCGAGTCGGTACGACGACCTGCTGACGATTCCACCAGGACAAGGTGGAGATAATGACGGAGCCTCAGAATGACGGAGAGATGAATGCAGAACTGAGCTACACCTCACACTCTCATCGGCTACACTAACTCATAGAGTCTCACTCCCATAGTCACACCCTCTGTCGGCGCTTACTCACCCCGTGCCACTTACGCATTCGCGTCACGACACGAGCCGGCAGGCTATCGCAAAAACATCTTGAAGTGACTTTGCAATACAACCTCAAATGTTAAGGGAGGATTTACTGTTCACTTTGAACAGTACTTTCCAGCTCACCCTTATCCCTATCTTCTTAGATTTCCTAGTGCCACGTGGCACTCTACTTTGTTTGCCTTCCAATTCCTAGTCCCACATTCTACTTTCCAACTTTCCTTCTTGCATGCTATATAAACCTTGCTTGTATTCCCTCATATCAACCAATTCTCATTCAACTCTTCTTCAATTACTCAGTAACATCTTTGCCTATTTCGCCAATAGTTCTTTCGCCAAAGTCTTCCGCCGCGTTTCATCCTCGACTTAGTCGACCCCGCTAATTCTTTAGCGGACTTAGGCCAGCGGGCCTAACACTTGGTATCAGAGCCTTCGCGGGGAGCGACTTCCAACGAGCGACCGTCGACGACGAGACTACGCCGTCATCGTCCCGCGGTGCCGACTTGCAGACTTGGAGTCGTCGAGCGAACATGGACGAATCCATGAACGCTTTCCCCCACGGCATGGGCAATACGTTTGCCGAGCTCATGCGTCAACTCGAAGAATTGACGTTGGAAAATCGTCAGGTACGAGCCGAAATGCAACAGCTTCGCAATTTGGCTTCTAACCCCCATGGCCTTGCCGCACCAACTCCTGCACCCACCACGTCGACTGGCGCGGAAGCGCTGCCGGAACGTCGAAGCGCACTCAAGCCGCAGAAGCCCGAGTCGTTCGACCCAAGTCAACGCGACGCGAACGTGCGAACGTGGCTCTTCATGCTCAACAATTACTTCGCCGCGAGCGGGGTGCAAGAGGCGGACGCGCAGCAGCGGATCGAGTACGCCGTAACGCTGCTGAGGGGCCCGGCCTTGGAGTGGTGGCGCCTGTCAGAATGAACGGACTGGAATGATTGAACTAACAGAGAAATCAGTACAAAATGGCAAACCCTAGAATTGTGTACCCCATATAGGCTAACCCACTGTAGCCTAACAAACGCAACATATATAATGTTTGACACACCCCCACAGGCAAAGTGGGGGAGACCTAGGGGTCACAAGACCAGTCAAGGCAAAGCAAGGCAACAACAAGCTCAGGGTGGATCTCAAGGATACCACACAAATTCCGAGCACAAGCTAGTGGTCACAAGACCAGTTCACATGCAGGTTTATAACAAGGGATACAGTGATCACAACCTAGCAAGAGTAAACATGCAGGTATAGAAATATATAGTGATCACAGTACAAGCAAAGTCAAGAGGTAAGCAAGTGAGGTCCAGTAGGCACAAGGCCTAGTAGAGTGCAGAAGCGCTGATGGTCACGAGGCTGAAGCGCCTTGGTGAACACATCAGCAGTGTTGGCCTCAGTGGCCACGTAGCGAATACAAAGCTGACCGCGCTGCTGCAGCTCTCGAGCAAGGAAGTACCGCAGGGCGATGTGCTTCGTTCTGTGCTCCAGTCTGTGCTCCTCACACAAGGCAATGGCAGCCTTGTTGTCGACGTACAGTACTGGAGGAGAACGAGGCGGCTCTCCGAGGTCGGTCAGTAGGTAGGTCAGCCAGCGTAGCTCCTGGGCAGCCATGGCTGTAGCGTAGATCTCAGCCTCGCAACTGGAGCCGAGAACAGAAGAAGAGCGCGTAGAGCGCCAAGAGACCGAGCCAGAGCCAAGGCTGAAGGTGTAACACTGAGACGACCGCTGAGTGGCCTGGTCATCTGCCCAAGAAGCGTCTGAGTGCCCTGTGAGCACAACTCGGTCTCGCCCTCCAAGCACAAGCCCCATGCCCGACGTACTGCACAAGTAGCGCAACACCCTCTTAGCGGCATCCATGTGCTCCTTCCTGTGACAGCCAGGAGCGACATAGCGTGCAAGGATGCTAAGAGGGTATGCAAGGTCAGGTCGAGTGCAGGCCATCAGGTACATGAGGCAGCCCACAAGCTCTGGATACAAACCACTCGGCTCTACGGACTCATCCGAAGGCAGAGCTGAGAGCGAGTGACCGGTAGGCAGAGGAGTGGACTGAGGCGAGGAGTACGTGAAGCCAAAGCGCTGGAGAACCTGCTGCACCATGTGTGACTGAGTCAAGGTGATGGTGCGCCGTGCTCTGTCCCGGGTGATCCGCAAGCCAAGATAGCTTGTCAGCTCACCCAGGTCTGTGCACGTGTGTCTCCTCTGCAGCTCCGACTTCACGTGGGCGAGTCCTGCAGTGTCAGCAGTGGCAAAGACCAAGTCGTCGACGTACACAAGGATGTAGAACGGCGGCAGCGAAGTGTCGGTGCGCAGGAACAGCGACGGGTCAGCTGTAGAAGGCGCGAACCCAAGAGCCGCAAGTGTAGTCCTCAGTGTGTCGTGCCACTCACGCGGAGCCTGGCGGAGACCGTAGACCGGCCACTGAAGCCTCCACTGGGTACCAGGAGGAAACGACCCAGTGAAGCCAGGTGGGCGGCGCAGCCAGATCTCCTCGTGCAGGCTGCCCTGCAAGAAAGCAGTGCTGAAGTCAAGTGAGTGAAGCTCGTAGTCACGCTGAGCAGCTATGTGCAGCAGCACCCGAAGAGTAGTCATCTTCGGGGTGGGGGAGAAGGTCTGGAAGAAGTCAACTCCCTCTCGCTGACTGAAGCCTCGAGCCACGTAACGCGCCTTGAAGACAGGCGGAGAACCCGGCGGCCGCTTCACCCTGAAAATCCACATGCCACTGACGATGTTCGCCCCAGGAGGGGGAACCTCGTCGACGTAGGTGCGTGTGGACTTCCAGGAAGCCATCTCGGCGTCCATGGCTGTCTGCCACTGAGAGGAGTAGGGACCCGCCATCGCCTCAGCGTAAGTGCGTGGGGTCGGGATGTCTGGTGCATCCGGGTCTCCCTCAGGGGCAACTAGCAGGGACACGAGACGGGGCAAAGCAGCAGCAAGACACTGGAACTCCTCCTGTCTGTCCTCAAGGACGTCCGTGCCAAGAGCACACTCACCCCCGACGGACGGAGGACAGACAGACTCAGACTCAGACTCAGCAACAAGGCTAGCAGCGTAGTCTAGACGACAGGCAGCAGCAAAGTCAACCAACTCAGCGACCAGAGCAGACGCAGTCGAGGACTCAAAGGTAGGGTCAGTGACAACAGTAGCGAGGAGACGCGTGACAGTAGGGTGCTCAGCACGGTACCGGTCAGACTCAGGGTCCGGAACGTGAGGCAAAGAAGACGGTAGAGGGACACGCTGAGGAGCAGTAGAGGGACGCAGAGTCATGTAGTGAGTGCCTGGGACAGGAGGAGGACGCTCACGACGGACACGACTACCAGTGCGAGCAGTACGAGCAGGCGACGCAGGACGAGACTCAGGCTCACGACGCTCTGTAAGACCTCCTGTGGGACCAGTGTAAGGAGAGGGAGCAGGGAGAGGCGAGGCAGGTGGTAACTGTGACTGCGACTGGACAGGCAGAGGACACTCTACGGAGGGAGGAGGACAAGGAGGAGGAGCCTGCCCAAGAACCTGCTGAAGGAGCGGTACGAAGTACGGTCGCGGCCGCGCAGTGTCTCCAGAAGCAGAGGAGACTCCAGCGGCCGGGTCAACAGCACCAGCAGCAGCTCCACCAGCCGGGTCCTCAGCACCAGTAGTAGCTCCAACGCCCGGGTCCTCAGCAGCAGCAGCAGCGCCACCGCTCGGGTCCTCAGGTCCAGCAGCAGCTCCACCGTCCGAGTCCTCAGTACCAGCAGCAGCGCCACCGCCCGGGTCCTCAGCTCCAGCAGCAGCTCCAACGTCCGAGTCCTCAGCACCAGCAGCAGCTCCACCAGGCGGGTCCGCAGCACCAGCAGCAGCTCCAACGTCCGGGTCCTCAGCACCAGCAGCAGCGCCACCCCCAGGGTCCGCAGCACCAGGAGCACCACTCCGAAGACTGCAGCGCCGTGTGTACCACTCGCGGATCTGCTGAATGGGGGGGAGCTCCTGGGTAGGAGGGGAAGTACCGGGACGAGCTCCAGCAGCACCTCTCCGGAGGCGGCAGTACTCGAGGTACCTCTCCTGCAGCTGCTGGGAGGAGAGGGCTCCTCCAGGTGTAGCACGCTCAGGCTCAGCACCCCCAGACGCAGCACCCCCAGGCTCAGCACCTCCAGGCTCCGCACCTCCAGGCTCCGCACCTCCTGGCTCAGCACCCCCAGGCTCCGCACCCCCAGACTCAGCACTCCCAGGCTCAGCACCCCCAGACGCAGCACCCCCAGGCTCAGCACCCCCAGACGCAGCACCCCCAGGCTCAGCACCCCGAGCAGGACGAGAGTCAACAGCTACCTCGACAGGCTCACCCGGGTCTACCTGGGACACACCTGAGGGAGCGGCACCCTGAGGGGGGAGGGGGTCTGGTACCTCAGCACCTGGAGCGAGGAAGAGAGGCGGGGGGGGGAGCGGGGCAGTGCGGTAGGGGAAGAGGCGGTAGTAGGGGACGGACTCGTCAAAAGTGACGTCCTGAGAGGCCAGGACACGACGCGAGGTGGGGTGGTAGAACTGCCAACCAGGGGCGTCCGGGACAAAGCCAAGGAAGACGCAGGGGACAGCGCGACGGGAGAGCTTGTCCGCGGACGTGTCGCGGACAAAAGCTCGGGATCCCCAGACCCGAAAACGCGACGCATCGCCAGCCTCTCCCGTCCAACGCAGTGTCGGGGAAGTCTCGGGCAAGGAGACACGGGGCCAGAGGTTGAGCTGATGCGCAGCGTATCGGACCGCAAACGGCCACAGAAAATGGGGGGCAGCCGCATGACTCAAGGAGGTACGAGCGACCTCCATGACTAGACCAATGCGGCGCTCAGCAACCCCATTCTGCTGTGGAGAGGCCGGAAGCGTGAACGACTGCTCAATGCCCTCCTGCTGACAGAAGGCCTCCAGGAGGCCAGAGGAAAACTCCCCACCTCTGTCAGAGTGCAGACGCAGGACAGGAAAGTCGGAGCGGAAACGCCTGGTGAGCTGGAGACGAGATCTGCGGATCCAAGGGATCAAGACATCAGGTACGTCACCCTTGGCTCGCAAGGGGAAGACCGTGGTGTAGCGCGAGAAGTCGTCAACAACGAGCAGGAAGTACCGCTCTTGACCCTGTCCACGGACGCGGGCTGGGCCCCACACGTCCAAGTGGAGCGTCTACAAGGGAGCAGTCGTCGGGGGAAAGGAGGAGGAGTGAGGAGCGGCGCGCTGCCGCCCCTCGACACAGGGAATACAGGGAGGAGCAGGCGAGTCGGGAAGGGGAGGGAGCACCCTGGGAAGACCAGCAACAAGGTCCCGTTTGTGCATGGCCCGAAGGCGCTGCACAGACGGGTGACCAAGGCGGTGGTGCCAAAGGACAGTCTCATGTGCCAGAGAGCGACACGAGCAGGGGGCGGACAGCTGACCTGACGCAGACGCAGACGCAGACGCAGACGCAGCTACCTGAGGGGACACAGTGGTCAGTGTGTAAAGGTCCGACCCCGGCTCCCGAGTGAAGGTAGCCAGGTGGCAACCCGTCCGAGCACACGTGCAATGTGTCACGCGCTCGTAGGCAGGGGTGAACTGGTGAACACCCCCGTCCTGGAGCGCACTACCTGCCACCAAGTTCGTAGAGAACGAGGGGAGGTAGAGACCTGACAGCGTGCCGGACGGGACCGCCGGACAAGGAAGGACAGTGGAGGAGGTCGCAATGACCGGACCCCCAGAGGGGTCAGCAAGGGAGACAGCAACTGGCCGAGCGAGTGGCTCAAGGACAGTGCGGTCACGAAAGAAGGAGCGAGAAGCACCTGAGTCCAGTGTGAAGGTGTGCAGTGCTGCAGTCGACTCAGTACCAGGGGGCACGGACGCACGAGCACCTAGAGCAGCGACCTCACCAGGACCTGTGGGAGCAGACGCACTAGCACCTAGAGCGGCAGCCGGACTGGCCTGAATGCCCGGGTCGGGCGGAACACGCAAGTACTGAGCACCCTCTCCACTAATAGACATCGCATACATGGCAGTGAGAATAGCATCAAAGTCTAAAGCCCAAATATCAACACCCCTCTTTTCCAGATCAGCCCAGCGCGGCAGCTCAGTGGCAGCAGGAAACTGAGTGCGCCACGCGTCGTTAAGGTGCGCGAAGCAGCGCTGCGTGGGGTGTGGCCTCCCACACTGCTGGCCGCTGCGGTCACCTGTGCGAATGACGTACGTGCAGGTAACGCTACGCTGCGCATACCACTCACGGGCGGCCTGAAGCGTCGGGGCGGGCTGCTGACTCTGCCCTCCGCCAGTGCCTCCACGACCACCACCCCCACCGCCGCCGCCCCGGCCACCTCCACTCCTGCCACCGCCACGACCACCTCCGCCTCCGCTGCCGCCTCCACCACCACTCCCGCCGCTGCTGTCTCCTCCCCCACTGCCGCCACTAGTCTCCCCAGCCGCGCCTCCACTCCCACCGCCTCCACCCCCACCTCCTCCGCCGCCACCCCCACCCCGGCCGCCCTTGTTCCTGCGGCGCCCGCTCGAAGCAGACGCGGTCCCGACCTTCTCAGCACCAAGAAGGTCGACAGCAGCAGCAGAGGCGACAGAGGGGAGGAGGGGGGAAGGGGAACACCCCTCAAAGAACGGGGTGCGGGGGTCGCCACGAGAGGTGCCTACAGCGACTATGCTCGTCTCGACTGCAAGCAGTTCCTTCTCGAGGAGGGCAACAGTGAGCTCAGTGGGGGAGCGAGAGAGGAAGTGGTCCCTGACTGCGCGCAGAGAGTCAGGGAGGCGGGTGACGATGTGGTAGAGAGTGATCCAGAGCGGGGGGGGGTTGCTAGTGAGAAACTCGGTAGGCATAGCAGCGCGAAAGCGGGCCTCACTAGTCTTAAGGTGGGTGATGAGGTCTGCGACAGTGTGAAAGGAGGCTAGGTCGGGGAACAGGTAGGGGAGAGTGAGGCGGCCTAGCGTGGCAGAGGCGGGTGAGGAGTAGCGGGCAACTACAGCGGTGTAGAGGTCCTTAGCAGTCTTGCACTGGCCGAAGTGCTCGCGCTCGTCTAGCGGCAGGGAGTTGCGAATAGCAAAGCGAGCGTGCGCATCACGGGTCTGCCACTGGGAACGCAGAGTGCTGTCAGCAGACGAGTCAGGGGCAGTGGCATGGCCTAGGGCGTGGTCGTACAGTGAGATATCTTCCTTGGCAGTGAGCTGTAGGAACAGGTGCAGGTCATCGAGCCAGGTTTCGAACTTCACTGGACGGCCCTCGGCATCGAAAGCTAGAACTGGCGGACTAGCCATAGTGACAGTAGCAGTAGGAATCAGGCCGCTGGAAAGGTGTGCGGAGGGTCAACGGGGCCGGCGGGGCCGCTAGGCAAGGCGCGGGCGGGTCGACTGTCCGTAGTGGCACACGAGCGGTAGTAGTAGGTATAAGGTAAACAGTAGGAACGAGGCCGCTGGGAGACTGTGGCGGCACGGGCGGCAGCGGCTTTGGCGCACGGGCAGTAGCGGCAGTGCAACGCGGTAATGGCGGCCGCAGTAGCAGCACACGGGCGGCAGCGGCGGTAGCGCACGGGCGGCAGCTGCAGCGGGCGGCGGGAGTAGCGGTAGCGAGCGCACGGGCGGGAGCTGCAGCGGCGGCGGCAGCGGCAGTAACGCACGTGCAGCAGCGGCAGCGGCGCACGGGCGGCAGTGGCGGCGGCACAGCAGCGGCAACGACAGTGGGTGGTGCGCAAGCAGCAGCGGCAGTGGCGTACGGGCGGCTGCGGGTGACGGGCGGGCGACAGCTGCGGCAGCGAGCTGCGGGCCTGCGGGGTCACGGCGGGGCGCGCGCGAGCAGCAGGGGCCGCGCGAAGGGCTGACGGGCCGCGTGCGGGCGACTAGCGGGCCACGCGCGCAACTAGCGGGCCACGCGCGCAACTAGCGGGCCGCGCGCGCAAGAAACAGAGCCGCGCGCGCGAAAAAAAAAGGACCCGCGCGCGGGTAGCTAGCGGGTCGCGCGCGCGTGGTGGGGAAAGGCGCACGAGGGCGCGAGGCCTTAAGGGGCCGTAAGAACCGAGGCGCTCTAAGGCGCAGGTAGGTAGGTAGGTAGGTAGCGGTGGGCCCTAAGAACGGTCCTAGCGAAGGACCTGCTCTGAAACCATGTCAGAATGAACGGACTGGAATGATTGAACTAACAGAGAAATCAGTACAAAATGGCAAACCCTAGAATTGTGTACCCCATATAGGCTAACCCACTGTAGCCTAACAAACGCAACATATATAATGTTTGACAGCGCCAACTTACGCAGACTGCTGTACGGAGGGCTCAGTTAGACGGGCATCAATAGGGCATGGGGCATGCAGCTGCAACTTCGAGCTTAGGGAGTTTAGCTTTGGGTGTTACCACGGTTCCGACGACATGGGAAGGATTTGAAGCGGCGCTGAAAAGTAGGTTCGATTTGGTGAATGCCTCCGAAGCTGCTAGGAAGCGTCTGCGTCATTTCCGACAGATAGGCAACGTCCAGGAGTACACACGACGGTTCTTGAGCATCTGCAACGAGATAGACGACATCACGGAAGCAGAGATGCGCGATCGCTACCTCGAAGGGTTGAAGCCGGACATAGCGGAGATTATTGCGATTCACGGGTTGTCCACCTTCGAGTCAGTTGTCGCAGCAGCAGAACGCGTCGACGCAGTACGAAGCCAACAGGGTCGTGACGATTGCGATAGGGGATACAGAAATCCGGTCAACGACGCTCGATCGAGGGACGGACCGTCGCCCATGGAGATTGGTGCAGTTAACAGTGACGGCTCACAGCGCACAGGATTTAGGGGGAACTGTCACTACTGCAAAAAGCCGGGACACATGAAGCGGGACTGCCCACAGTTCAAGGAGCGGCAGCAGGGAAACGGAAACCGCCAGTAGATAGCGGGTCGCTAGCTGGTGTGGAGGTTCCCGTACCCGCCACGTCTACCAACGTAGAGAAGACGACCTCGCAGCAGTCATCTACGGAGAACGAGGTAGACACTGTTGACCGACCAGTCGTGCTTCTAGGGAAGCTTCGCGGAGTTCCTGTTAAGATTCTCGTCGATAGCGGAGCTAGCCACTCGTTCGTTTCGTCTTCATTAGTTAGCCGTCTCCATCTTGAAGCAGATTCCTCAGTCAACTTCAAGGACGCACGTATGATAGATGGGACGCCTCTCCACATAGGACCAATCATTCGCAAGTTGCGCGTAGTGCTAGGACCGATCACAGTTAGGCGTGATTTCGACTCTGCGACGCTGGACAGCTACGACTTCATCTTCAGTAGTGATTGGTTGCGGACGGTTTCGACTCAGTTCGATTGGGCTCAGGGAAGCTGCAGCGTCAAGGTAGATGGCGAGTTCCGGGAGCTGCCACAGTGGAGCGATGGGGCCACATCATCCACAGCTATCATCAATGTTGTTCGTGTGCGACAGTTGGTGAAGCGAGCGGCACGGATCTTCGCGTTTTTTTCTTGAGGAGGTGGAAGCTGAGGAGGGGAAAGGAGGGAGCGCAGCAGTTAGTGAGAAGGCGACTCTTCCTGCTGAGGTGAGTGCACTGTTAGCAGAGTTCGCAGACGTCTTCCCCGACGAGTTGCCCCCAGGGTTACCTCCCAGTCGAGCAGTAGACCATCAAATCGAGTTAGAGCCGGGGAGCAGGCCAGTAGCGAAGCCGAAGTAGAGGTTGAGTCCAGCAGAGACAGAGGAGATGACGCAGCAGGTTAGGCACTTTCTCGCACAGGGGTTCATACAGCCATCTAGATCGCCTTGGGCCGCACCGATCCTTTTCGCGCCTAAGAAAGACGGAGGGTTACGGATGTGCATAGACTACCGCGCACTGAACGCCGCCACCGTCAAGAACAGATCCCCGGTGTCGAGAGTAGAGGATCTTCTAGATTCAGTTCAGGGCGCTAGAGTCTTCTCCAAGATCGACCTTCGTTCGGGTTACCACCAGATTCGCGTAGTTCCAGAGGACCAGCACAAGACGGCGTTTCGCATGAATCAGGGGTTGTACGAGTTTAGGGTTCTACCGTTCGGACTGACCAACGCCCCAGCGACGTTCCAGACGCTTATGAACACCGTCCTCTCCGAGTTCCTAGGTTCGTTCGTTGTCGTTTACCTAGACGACATCTTGATCTTCTCCAAGTCGAAAGAGGAGCACGTGCAGCACTTGCAGAGGGTCTTTGAGGTCTTGCGGAGGGAGAAGCTGTACGCGAAGCAGTCGAAGTGCGAGTTCTTTCTCCCTGAGGTCAAGTTCCTAGGACACGTCATACCCGCTAGTGGCGTTAGGACCGACCCGAAGAAGATCGCAGCAGTACAGGATTGGGTAGCACCGACCTCAGTCAAGGAGTTGCAGAGCTTCCTCGGATTCGCCAATTATTACCGCCGTTTCGTTCAGGGTTACGCATCGATCGCTAGTCCACTCACCGACCTACTTCGGAAAGGCGTAGAGTACGTTTGGGGTCCAGCGCAGCAGCAGGCGTTCGAGCAGATGAAGCAGTCGCTCACGTCTTCACCGACACTGTCATACCCTAATCCCACTCGCCCATACGTTGTAGTGACCGACGCTTCAGATCAGGCCATAGGAGCAGTACTTCTTCAGGACCAGGGACGCGGGTTGCAGCCGATCGCGTACGAGTCGCGTAAGCTGAGGGGAGCGGAGTTGAACTATTTTATACACGACAAGGAGGCGCTCGCGATCATCCATGCGTATAAGGTATGGAGGTGCTACCTAGAGGGGGCAGACAGTGTTATACGCACGGACCATTGCTCGCTTCGCTTTCTCAACCGCAGCTGAGTCGTCGCCAGGCTAGATGGATGGAGTTCATGGAGGGGAGTTTCCATTACAGGATAGAGTACAAGCCAGGCGAGCGCAACCCAACAAATCCGCTCACTCGCCCTAGTTGTCAGCTCGCTAGTCTCACAGTCACTGCAGGCCATCCACTTCTCACAGCACTCTTCGAGCACGGTTACACAGTAGATCCCGACTTCACACCGCAGCCGCCCGCAGGAGCAGAGGTACAGGGTGGGTAGTGTTTACATACGGAAGGGCACCACACGGATTTGGGTTCCAGCCTACCGCCCTCTTCGACAGCTCCTTCTCTCAGAGGCGCACGATGTAGTTAGTGCAGGTCACTTCGGAGCAGACAAGACGGCTAAGACGCTTAGTCGCACGTACTACAAGCCAGGGCTCGCAGCGGACGTAGAGGATTACATTCGCTCGTGCGACACGTGTCAGCGTACGAAGTCTTCCCGCCAGCGCAAAGCAGGTCTTTTGCAGCCGATTCCACCGCCCGACCGCCCTTGGCAGGTAGTTACGATGGACTTCATCATGGCATTACCGCGCACAGTTAGGGGTCACGACGCCATCTTCGTTGTAGTGGATAAGTTTTCTCGAGAAGAGCATTTCATCCCCACGCACGGTCAGGTCACAGCAGAGGAAGCCGCGACGTTGTTCGTAGATAACGTAGTCCGACTGCACGGGGTTCCAGATTCCATCATCTCAGACCGCGACCCTAGATTCACCTCGAAGTTCTGGAAGCAGCTTTTCGCACTGTTTGGGACTCGCTTAGCCATGTCGTCTGCGTACCATCCAGAGACAGACGGACAGCCCGAGCGCGTGAATCAGACCTTGGAGCAGATTCTTCGTAGCATCACGATGCACGATGCAGCAGTATGGGTTAAGAAGCTGAGCATGGCAGAGTTCGCATACAACAACACGCACCACTCCGCCACAGGCATGTCACCGTTCTTCGCACTGTACGGTCAGCACCCCAATGTCCCCACTCGTGTCGATCTTACACCCACCGTCCTTAGTGCGGACAACTTCCACCAGCATCTCACTTTCATTCATGATCACGTGAGGAAGCACCTTGAGCTCGCAAATGCACGCATGGCACGCACCACCAACCGCAGTCGTCGTGAGGTGTCGTTCGCAGTCGGTGACCGTGTCCTTCTCGATAGCCGCAACCTCCGACTGCCACAGGACAGCAAGCTTCGCCCACGTTTCATTGGTCCATTCGTCATTGAGCGCGCACTTGGTCCAGTCGCATACCGCCTCCGCCTTCCCGCTCATTTCCGCATGCACCCATCATTCCACGTGTCTCTCCTTCGGCCTTACACCGATCCCAACGCCACCTTCTCGGGCCGTGATCGCACTCCACTGCCGGTAGCTGTTGACACCGACGAGCCCGACTACCAGATCCAGCGCATCCTCAGGCACCGTCGCCGTCTCCAGGGGGGTGTCTCTTTCATCGACTTCTTGGTTCGTTGGCGTGGTTACGATGCAGCCGACGACAGCTGGGTTCCTTCGTCCTCGCTGTCTCCCGACAACGCTTGCCACCGAGCATACCTTCAGTCTGCAGGCGCCGCGGACGTCGCCTCCTTGGGAGGGGGGTAGTGTTAAGGGAGGATTTACTGTTCACTTTGAACAATACTTTCCAGCTCACCTTTATCCCTATCTTCTTAGATTTCCTAGTGCCACGTGGCACTCTACTTTGTTTGCCTTCCAATTCCTAGTCCCACATTCTACTTTCCAACTTTCCTTCTTGCATGCTATATAAACCTTGCTTGTATTCCCTCATATCAACCAATTCTCATTCAACTCTTCTTCAATTACTCAGTAACTTCTTCGCCTATTTCGCCAATAGTTCTTTCGCCAAAGTCTTCCGCCGCGTTTCATCCTCGACTTAGTCGACCCCGCTAATTCTTTAGCGGACTTAGGCCAGCGGGCCTAACATCAAAACAGATTTCGTTGAGAACTGGAGTTTATGTTATCTAATAGTGCACGGAAGTAATGAGAAACGAAACTGTGACTAATCAGATTGACGATACAATGAAGGGTGACGAGACTAAATAGCGAGAAGTCTAGCTAGGCAATGGTTTATCAGGCTCGGGTGGTTGGCGAAGAGTGCGGAGGTGACTCGGGAGTGGTTCGGGGCGATAACCTAGGTCGAACCAGCCGAGCCGTTTCACAAAGATAATTTCGGGCTACAGTAAGAATACAGTAAAATTTTCTACACCGAAACTGCCATAATTCCACACCTGTTGTCTCATGCCCATGGGTAATCTCCCTCATCAAATTTGATTTTGAGGGTGGTTAGCATCATGATTCGATTTATCGGGGTTACAATGACGCAATCTCGTCGCGAGCTTTCCGGACGTACAAAGATGGCAGAGGTGATTTCCCACTCAATCTTACTGTAAAGCGCGAGTTTCGTGAGTCTAGCTTTCTGGTTATCGTATTGATTTATAGACCTGTAATGCCAGGGTGCCCGTCTAGTCGAACCGAAAACCATATAGGGTGTCTAGCCAAGGAAGCGTACGGGGTGTGGAATTATAGCAGTTTCGGTGTACTTTCTTCAAATCTCCGCCTCTTCTGAATATGACTCCTTGAAACACGCCCTTTGAATTTTTTTAAAACCAACTTGGTCTGATTTTCTAACAAAGAAACAAATTTTATGACTTCATTTGAATGTTTAGACCCTTCATATTTTCATGTCTGATTTTCAATCATAATGATTTATGCCACAGCATTTTTCCTAGAAGATAAAAGAAAATTCTTGGGAGACTTTCTAGGTTCCACAAAAAATCGTCAGGTGGGTGAAACTCTCCCTTGGCGGGTGCGGCTACTTAGTGGATATGCTGGTGTAGAGGCTGGGTACGGTGTTATATGAGGCTGGGTACGGTTTTAAGCCAAGATAATTATGTATTGAATCATTTTTCACTGAGCTCGTTTTGATGCGTATCCATATTGTTTCAAGAAATTTAACGTAACAACCCATATCGTCCAGCCACGTTTGGAAAGACGGTGTAATGAACTCTTATTCCTTACTGTGGGCTGACCTAAGCAGGTATGTTCCGAGGGTCTGGCATCAGTTGGGCTCGACCTATAATTTCGCCTCGAACCACACCCGAGGCGCCACCGCACCACCCGCCACCTTCAGAGCCTCGTTAAGCCCGAGGAAAAACAGTCCGCAATCCCACGCGGGCCTCCGTAACCAGGGCCCCATAATAGGGTGAGGGTTATGGTGTCCCCACGCGGGGCACGCCGGCAAAACCACACGGCTAGTCCTGGGCACTCGGTTGCCTTATTTGCATTTCGCTTCACTCGTGCAATAGTGAAATACTACTGCTTCCCCATCTGCCCACGGTTCCGCGAAGTATTCGACTTCATGCACTGAGCACGAAAATTCGCACCTCAAATAATGCCAGCCGCTGTTTTGGTTTAAGAACTTCGCAGGCTCATGCACTTGCTGCTGCGTGATTGTAAGTGCTACTCACGAGGTCGCCCAAGAATTAGTAACGTGTATAATTTTCGTACTACTCATTTTCTCAAATGTGTTCCCGCGTTAGGAATCCCGACCCCATTTCCTCCCGTGCACCGGAATGTTTTTGTTTTGAGGACAAGTACATTTTTGCAGGCAACTCGAGTTTTCCCGTGGGTCTTGGATATTGACAACCTGTTCACACAACTGGTGATTGACGTAGGTATTTTCGTGTTGTTGCACAAAAAGTTTTAGGCATGAAACGTCCTGTGTTCACCAAACGTGAGTCTATGTTTGTATGGCGGTGTTCACATTGAGTGGATTTTGCCGTAACACACTCGCGGACAAGAGGGGACCCGTGTGTTCCAACATAAAAACAATTGCCTTCACCTGTAGTATCGCAGCTGGCGATTTAAAGCCCACAGTTTACTTTACGATGATGAAGTCCCAAGATTACTAATTTTGCATTCACTCCCCCCACGACCAAGCGCTAAGATTCCTGCAAGTTGAGTAAACTTGTGACAAAATTTACTAAAGCTTTAAGGTTTGAGTTGAATTCGACATTTCGTGCGTGAAAAGATTCACGCGGGTAGGGGTTACCCAGATGTCGGAGGGAATATCGTTTTTGTGGTCACGGGCGTGCTCGCGTGCTTGCCCAATACGACTTTCTTCGTACGTTTGGGTGTGGTCTAATGCGATACGTAATGGTTCAAATATCAAATTGTCAGCACTTGTTAAGTTTCTCTTACCAACTATGTCACAGCGGTAGAGAGAATGATGTGTTAGGGTAAAGGGGGAGGGGTGCAAGAAAGTATCGAGAGTATTTTGTGTGCCCCCTAGGATGAGCCTCACTACAACCTATAAACCATATTACATAGTTTGACACACCCCCATAGACTAAGTAAGGGGCATCAAAGCAAGCAGAGCACACAAATGGTCACAAGACCAGTTTAGAGAATAACAAGACAAAGCTCAGAGTGGTTCACAATGTTACCACGCAATCTAAGCACATGCAAGTGGCCACAAGGCCAGTTGAAGAGTTCACAAGCATATATAAATACAAGTACAAACAGAACAAGAAACAAGAGGCAAGCCTATAGCAATCGAGGACCTGCCTAAACAAGGCCTAGCTTCAGACAGAACTTGTGGTGGTCACCAGGCGATAGAGCCTTGGTGAAGATGTCTGAAGTGTTGGCCTCCGACTCCACGAAGTCCAAGCGTGCCTGGCCGCGTCGCTGCAACTCTCGCAGGAAAAAAAAACCTCACATCAATGTGCTTCATTCTGCTTTCCTGTCGAGGCTCTCGGCATAGGAGGGTCATAGCCTTGTTGTCAGTGAACAAGGTCGGTGCAGAGCTCGACCGCTCACCAAGGTCTGTGAGCAAGAAGGTCAACCAGCGAAGCTCCTGCGCAGCCATGGCACCGGCGTAGATCTCTGCATCTGTGCTGGACTGTCCCACAGACGACGACCGTGTAGACCTCCACGACACAGCTCCAGCGCCCAAACTGAAGCAATAACCCTTAATAGACCGCTGAGTCTTAACGTCGTCAGCGTAGGAAGAGTCGCAGTGACCGGTCAGCACAACTGGCTGCCCCATGCCTGATGTAGTCGCCAGGTACTTCGCCACCCTCACAGCTGCCGTCCAGTGAACAGGACGGTGGTGGTGTTCTGGTGACTCCTGCTGGTGGGGGAGGAGGAGGGGCGAATGTAAATGATGATGGTTCCGAGGGTGTTTCGGGCGTCGATTTCACCACCTCCCGCTACAACTAAAGATGGGAAATTTCGGGCGCGAGAAGGGGAAGGCTCCGACGGTAAATGAAGAACATGTGGGTACAATTTTGTGATCCACAAACGGGGGTATCGCAATTGGCGCTAAATGTCAAGAAGGGTTAGAAACAAAAACGTGGGTGTCTCGCTCTAGTTAAAAAACTCCCCGCAGTCCATGTCGAGAAACGAAAGTGAGGGCTGTGAAAGTGAGGTGGCGAGGGAGTTGTGAGTAGCTCACTGGGTTTTGCACTTCGTGCACAGGGAAGGCTGCATGGTTTTTTCTTTACTGATTCTTGCTCGTGTGGTTGTGCTAAGCAGTCCAGCATTCTCTAGTTTCCCGGGCATCATTTCGGTGTTCCCTCCCCCAGCGCCTCTCTTCCCTGGCTGTCGCACTTCCCCGTGAAGAGTGGTTGCCGGAAGGCAAGGCGAGGGAGGCAAAATTTGCCAGAGGAGGAAGGTGGGGAGGGTAAATGTGCAGCTTCCAAGGGGTGCACATCCCTGAGGGTAAATGAGCGTTTTGTTGGCATTTACCTTCGTTTTGGTTCGGATGGCAAATAGGTGGCTCGGCACGGTTTTACGGGCTGACCGTCGAGTCAAACCAAAAATGCAGAGAGGGGAAGATTCCTATTTCCACTCGCCCCCCCTCCGTCGGTGCCTAGAGAACACCACCGGTGTCTCCCAGTCGCAAATAAGCGAGACATGATGCTGAGAGGGAAGGCGAGGTCCGGACGAGTACAAGTCATCAGGTACATGAGGCAGCCCACAAGCTCTGTGTATGGACCACTGGACTAAAAGGGCTCATCAAGAAAAGGGCCGGTGAGTCTATGGTCGACGGCAAGAGAAGTGGGCTGAGTGGTGGAAAACTGAAACCCGAACCGCTGAAGAACCTGCTGCACCATGTGTGACTAAGAGAGTGTAATGGAACGAGCAGCTCTGTCCCTGGAGATCTGCAGGCCAAGGTCTCAGAAGAACTAGGCAAGAATGAATGAACTAGCAGAAGTTTGGGTACAAATATGAAACCCTAGTTGGGGTTGTACCCCATATTGGCTACCCCACTACAACCTACAAGCATAATACAGTTTAACACACCCCCATAAGCAAAGTGGGGGAGAACAAAGGGTCACAAGACCAGTCCAGCAAAGCAAAGCAAAGCCCAGGGTGGATCACAACGTCACCACACTCCGAGCACAAGTAAAGGCCACAAGGCCAGTTCACATGCAGTGCTAGATATAGTACAAGACAAGCAACACAGTGATCAAAACCTAGCAAGCAAGCAACAAGATATATATAAAGTACAGTACAAAGAATGTCAAGCAGTGAGCAAGTGAGGAAATGTGGACACAAGGCCTAAAGAAGTACAGTGCCGCTGATGATCACTAGGCGGGAGCGCCTTGGTGAAGATATCAGCAGTGTTGGCCTTCGAGTCCATGTACACAAGCCGAAGCTGACCGCGCTGCTGAAGCTCTCGAGCAAGAAAGTAGCGAAGAGCAATGTGCTTCGTCCTGTGCTCCAGTCTGTGCTCCTGACACAAGGCAAGAGCCGCCTTGTTGTCACCGTACAGAACTGGAGGAGAACTAGGCCGCTCTCCCAAGTCAGTCAGCAGGTAGGTGAGCCAGCGTAACTCCTGTGCAGCCATGGCTGTGGCGTAGATCTCAGCCTCACAACTAGAGCCGAGAACAGAGGAAGAGCGGGTGGACCGCCACGAGACAGAACCAGAGCCAAGGCTGAAGGTGTAACCCTGTGACGACCGCTGCGTAGCCAGGTCGTCCACCCAAGAAGCGTCCGAGTGACCAGTGAGGACAACTCTGTCGTGTCCTCCAAGCACCAGCCCCATGCCTGATGTACTGCACAAGTAACGCAGCACCCTCTTAGCAGCCTCCCAGTGCTCTCGCCTGTGTCTCCCAGGCGCAACGTAACGAGCAAGGATGCTAAGAGGGTACGCGAGGTCAGGTCGCGTGCAGGTCATCAGGTACATGAGGCAGCCTACAAGCTCTGGGTACGGGCCACTCGGCTCTACGGACTCGTCCGAAGGTGGAGCTGAGAGCGAGTGGCTGGTAGCCAGAGGTGTGGCCTGTGGTGAGGAGAACTGGAAGCCGAAGCGCTGAAGGACCTGCTGCACCATGTGTGACTGAGTCAGGGTGATGGTGCGGCGAGCTCTGTCCCGGGTGATCTGCAAGCCAAGGTAGCTACGCAGTTCACCCAGGTCAGTGCAGGTGTGTCTCTTCTGCAGCTCCGACTTCACACGAGCGAGTGCCTCAGTGTCAGAAGTAGCAAAGACCAAGTCGTCGACGTACACGCGAATGTAGAATGGCGGCAGCGACGTGTCTGTGCGCAGAAACAGCGACGGGTCAGCAGTAGACGGCGCGAACCCAAGAGCCGCAAGTGTAGTCCTCAGTGTGTCGTGCCACTCACGTGGCGCCTGGCGGAGACCGTAGACTGGCCGGCGGAGACTCCACTGGGTACCAGGGGGAAACGACCCAGTGAAGTCAGGTGGGCGGCGCAGCCAGATCTCCTCATGCAGGCTGCCCTGCAGGAACGCTGCGCTGAAGTCAAGAGAGTGAAGCTCGTAGTCACGCTGAGCAGCAACATGCAGCAGAACCCGAAGAGTGGTCATCTTCGGGGTGGGGGAGAAGGTCTGGAAGAAGTCGACCCCCTGACGCTGACTGAAGCCTCTAGCAACGTAACGAGCCTTGAAGACAGGCGGAGAACCTGGCGGCCGCTTCACCCTGAAAATCCACATGCCATCGACGATGTTCGCCCCAGGAGGGGGAACCTCGTCGACGTAGGTGCCTGTGGACTTCCAGGATGCCATCTCTGCGTCCATGGCTGTCTGCCACTGAGAGGAGTAGGGACCCGAGATCGCCTCTGCGTAAGTGCGCGGAGTGGGGATGTCTAGTGCATCCGGGTCTCCCTCAGGGGCAAGCAACCAGGCCACGAGATGAGGTACAGCAGCCGCAAGAGACTCAAAGTCCTCCTGCCTGTCCTCAAGGACGTCCGTGCCAAGAGCACACTCACCCCCGACGGACGGAGGACAGACAGACGCAGACTCTGACGCAGCAACAAGGCTAGCAGCGTAGTCTAGACGACAGGCAGCAGCAAAGTCAACCAACTCAGCGACCAGAGCAGACGCAGCCGAGGACTCAAAGGTAGGGTCAGTGACAACAGTAGCTAGGAGACGCGTGACTGTAGGGTGCTCAGCGCGATACCGGTCAGACTCAGGGTCCGGAACGGCAGGCAAAGAGGACTCAGGAGGAGACGGTAGAGGGACACGCCGAGGAGCAGTAGAGGGACGCAGAGTCATGTAGTGAGTGCCTGGGACAGGAGGAGGACGCTCACGACGGACACGACTACCAGTGCGAGCAGGACGAACAGGCGACGCAGGACGAGACTCAGGCTCACGACGCTCTGTAAGACCTCCTGTGGGACCAGCGTAAGGAGAGGGAGCAGGGAGAGGCGAGGCAGGCGGTAACTGTGACTACGGCTGGACAGGCGGAGGACACTCCACGGAGGGAGGAGGACAAGGAGGAGGAGCCTGCCCAAGAACCTGCTGAAGGAGCGGTACGAAGTACGGTCGCGGCCGCGCAGCGTCTCCAGAAGCAGAAGAGACTCCAGCGGCCGGGTCCTCAGGACCAGCAGGAGCTCCAACGTCCGGGTCCCCAGTACCAGCAGCAGCGCCACCGCTCGGGTCCTCAGCTCCAGCAGCAGCTCCACCAGGCGGGTCCGCAGCACTAGCAGCAGCGCCACCCCCAGAGTCGGCAGCTCCAACTCCGCTAGCACCGCCAGCGCCAGAGTCCCCAGCTCCAGCAGCTCCAGTCGCAGTGCTCCCAGAACAACCAGTCCCGGCAGCTCCAGTACCCCCAGTACGAGCACCCCCAGGACGAGCAGCCCCAGCACCCCCAACTCCAGCCGAGCCACTAGGACGGCGAAAGCGCCGGACGTACCAGTCACGAAGCTGCTGCGGTGTGAGAGACTGCTCAGCACCCCGAACCGGAGCACCCCCAGACGCAGTAACCCGAGGCTCCGTAGGCTCAGTAGCAACACCCCCAGGCTCAGTACCCGCAGGCTCAGTACCCGCAGGCTCAGCACCCCCAGTCGCAGCACCCCCAGGCTCAGCACCCCCAGGCGGCAAACTCTCAGGCACAGTACCCTCAGCTCCAGCACCCGCAGTCCCAGCACTCCCAGGCCCCGCACCCGCAGGCTCAGCACCCCCAGGCTCAGCACCCCCAGGCTCCGTACTCTCAGGCACCGTACCCTCAGCTCCAGCACCCTCAGTCCCAGCACCCGCAGCCCCACCCCCCCCAGGCCCAGCACCCCCAGGCTCAGCACCCCCAGGCTCAGCACTCCCAGCAGCACCACCCGCAGCAGCACCTGAGTCACCTGTGACCTCGACAGGCTCAGCGACGGGAGGAGGGTCTACCTGAGAGACACCTGAAGGAGCAGGACCCTGAGGGGGAAGGGGGTCTACCGGAGGGGGACCAGGAGCAAGGAAAAGCGGCGGGGGAGGGAGGGGGGCAGTGCGGTAGGGGAAGAGACGGTAAAAAGGGACCGACTCGTCAAAGGTGACATCCTGAGAGGCGAAGACCCGGCGCGAGGTGGGGTGGTAAAACTGCCAGCCAGGCGCGTCAGGGACAAAGCCAAGGAAGACACAGGGAAGCGTGCGGGAGGAGAGCTTGTCCGCGGACGTATCGCGGACAAGGGCACGAGCACCCCACACCCGGAAGCGCGACGCATCGCCAACCTCCCCCGTCCAACGCAGTGTGGGCGAGGTCTCCGGCAAGGAGACACGGGGCCAGAGGTTGAGCTGATGCGCGGCGTACCGGACAGCAAACGGCCACAGAAAATGGGGAGCCGCCGCGTGGACCAAGGAGGTACGAGCGACCTCCATGACCAGGCCAATGCGGCGCTCAGCAACCCCATTCTGCTGTGGGGAGTCCGGAAGCGTGAAGGTCTGCTCGATGCCCTCCGCCTGACAGAAGGTCCTCAAGAGATCGGAGGAAAACTCACCACCTCTGTCAGAGTGCAGACGCAGGACAGGAAGATCCGTCCGGAAACGGCGGCGGAGCTGGAGACGAACGGTGCGGATCCAAGGGATCAGAACAGCAGGGACCTCACCCTTGGTGCGCAAGGGGAAGACCGTGGTGTAACGCGAGTAGTCGTCGACAACCAGCAAAAAGTACCGCTCACCGCCCTGACCACGAACGCGGGCTGGGCCCCACACGTCCAGGTGGAGGGTCTGCAGAGGAGCCTCTGTCGGGGGGAACGAGGAGGAGTGAGGAGCGGCGCGCTGCCGCCCCTCGACGCAAGGAAGGCAAGGCGGCGCAGGCGAGGCAGGGAGGGGAGGGAGGGACCTGGGAAGACCAGACACAAGGTGGCGACGGTGCATGCCACGAAGGCGTGGCAAGGAGGGGTGACCCAGGCGGTGGTGCCAGAGAAGAGTCTGGTGCGACAGGGAACGACACTCACAGGCGTGGGCTACCAGACCTGACGCAGACACCTGACCGACAGCAGCGACCTGAGGAGACGCAGTGGTCAGTGTGTAGAGACTCGACCCCGGCCGACGGGTGAACGTAGCCAGGTGACGGCCGGTCCTGGAGCACGTGCAGATCGCCACACGCTGTCCTCCAGGGGTAAAGGTGTCAACCCACTGATCCTGGAGGACAGCGTTGCTCACCAGGTTCGTCGAGAACGAGGGGAGGTGGAAACCCGACAACGAGCCAGACGGAACCGCCGGACAAGGGAGGACAGTGGTGGACTGGGCAAGGACTGGGCCCCCAGAGGGGTCAGCCAAGGAGACTGGGACCGGTGCAGGAAGCGGTGTGAGCTCAGTACTGTCACGAAAGAAGCAACGGGAAGCACCTGAGTCAAGGGTGAAGGTGTGACAGGCCTCAGCCGGTGGGGTACCTGAGAGAGCAGTCTCTGTGGGTGCTGTACCTGAGAGAGCAGACTCGAAACCAGCCGGGACAGCACTGGAGGGAGCAAGTACAGGGGGCACCATACCAGAGAGAGCAGACTCACTAGTACCCAGGGCAGCGGGCTCTATACCTGGGTCAGGCGGCACACACAAGTAACAGTCTCCCTCGGCACTAACAGTCAATGCATACATGGCAGCAATAATAGCATCATAGTCAAGAGCAAAGACATCGACACCAGCCCTCATGAGCTCAGCCCAGCGGGGGCGCTCAACATCCGCACCCATCTCCTCACGCCAAGCGTCGTCAAGGCGGGAGAAGCAGCGGTACGGGGTGTGGAACCTCCCACACGTCTGTCCCTTGCGGTCACCTGTGCGAATGACATAAGAACAGCGGCCACTGCCCCCCGACGTCCCACGCTGAGCAAGCCACTCACGAAGCTGCTGGGTCGTCTGGGGACGCTGCTGCTGCTGGGAGCTCTGGCCCGAGCCAGTGCCTCCACTCCGACCTCCGCCGCCACCACTACCACCGCTCCGACCGCCACCACCGCCACCACCGCCACCACCGCCACCGCCGCCACCGCCGCCGCCGCCACCGCCGCCGCCGCCACTACTGCCACTGCTTCCTCCGCCGCCCCCGCCTCCACCACCGACCCCACTCCCACCAGCGCTCCCGCCACCGCTCCCTCCAGCACCGCCTCCCCCCCCACCTCCCCCACCTCCTCCCCCCCCAGCGCCACCACCACCACCCTTGCCCCCCTTGCCCTTGCCGGTGCGGCGCCTCCCACCAGGAGCAGAAGCAGCGCCAACAGACTCAGCACCAAGGAAGTCAACAGCAGCAGCAGCAGTGTAGGAGGGAGCGAGGGGAGAGGGAGAACACCCCTCAAAGATGGGGGTGCGAGGAGCGCCACGAGCAGCACCGACAGCTACAATGCTCTTTTCGGCCGCGAGCAGCTGCTCCTCTAGGAGGGCGACTGTGAGCTCAGTGGGACAGCGAGCAAGGAAGTGGTCTCGAACTGAGCGGAGGGTGTCAGGGAGACGGGTGACTATGAAGTGTAGTGTCCAGTACAGTGGAGGGGGGTTCTTAGCGCAGAACTCGGTGGGAAGGGCGGCACGCAGGCGAGCATCACTAGTGCGAAGGTGGGTGATAAGATCGGCGACTGTAGTAAAGGTGGACAGATCGGGGAACAGGTACGGCAGCATGAGGCGGCTAAGCTCGGCTGTGGCAGGCGAGGAGTAGCGAGCAACGACAGCATCGTACAGGGCCTTAGCGGATTTGCAGTCGCCAAAATGCTCGAGCTCAGCTAGCGGCAGGTGACTGCGAATGGCTAGGCGAGCAGCTGCGTCACGAGTCTGCCAGTGGGAACGAACACTAAGCTCGGCTGTGGCAGCAGGAGCAGCGGCAGCACCAGACGCGTAGTCATAGAGGGAGATGTGGTCCGTGCTATTGCTCATAAGATACAACTGCAGGTCGTCGAGCCAGGAAGTGAACTGCACGGGACGGCCCTCAGCATCGAAGGAAAGAACGCGAATAGAGGCCATAGCTCAGGCGTGAGGGCACAGCAGAGCAGCGGCAGCAGCAGAGGGGACGCGCTAGAGCGAAGATAGCAGCCACAGCAGGAGCAAGCGGCGGTGCACAGGCAGGTAGCAGCAGGCGAGAAGCGCGGCGGGCGACGCAGCAAGCGGGCAGTGAGGCGGGCGGGCCGCGAAGCGGGCAGCGAGCGGGCGGGCGGGCTGCGAAGCGGGCGGGCCGCGAAGCGGGCAGCGAGCGAGCGGGCTGCGAAGCGGGCGGGCCGCGAAGCGGGCAGCGAGCGGGCGGGCGGGCTGCGAAGCGGGCAGCGGGGCGAGCGGGCTGCGAAGCGGGCGGGCCGCGAAGCGGGCAGCGAGCGGGCGGGCGGGCTGCGAAGCGGGCGGGCCGCGAAGCGGGCAGCGAGCGGGCGGGCGGGCTGCGAAGCGGGCGGGCCGCGAAGCGGGCAGCGAGCGGGCGGGCGGGCTGCGAAGCGGGCGGGCCGCGAAGCGGGCAGCGAGCGGGCGGGCGGGCTGCGAAGCGGGCGGGCCGCGAAGCGGGCAGCGAGCGGGCGGGCGGGCTGCGAAGCGGGCAGCGGGACGAGCGGGCTGCGAGCGGGCGGCTCGGCGGGCGGGCGACACTGCGAGGGGCGCGCGAGGGCGCTAGTGAAGGGGCGCGCGAGGGCGCTAGTAAGGGGCGCGTGAGGGCGCTGACGAGGGGCGCGCGAGGGCGCTAACGAGGGTGCGCGCGAGGGCGCTAACGAGGGGCGCGCGAGGGCGCTAACGAGGGCGCACGAGGGCGCTACGAGGCTAGGGCACGGGGTAGCGTGGTAACCGCATGCGAGCGGTGGTGGGCCCTTAAAAAAATGGTCGGCAGGTCCTAGGGACCTCCTGCTCTGATACCATCTCAGAAGAACTAGGCAAGAATGAATGAACTAGCAGAAGTTTGGGTACAAGTATGAAACCCTAGTTGGGGTTGTACCCCATATTAGCTACCCCACTACAGCCTACAAGCATAATACAGTTTAACACAAGGTAACGGCGCACCTCACCTTGGTCAGTGCAAGAGTGTCTCTTCTGCATCTGGGATTTCACCTCAGCAAGAGCGACCCTGTCTGGTGTAGCGAAGACAAGGTCGTCAACGTAGACAAGAACGAAGAACACGGTGGAACCAGTGCGAACAAACAGCGACGGGTCAGCTGACGAAGGACGGAACCCGAGGTCAGCAAGAGTGGTGCGTAGCGCGTCGTGCCACTCACGAGGGGCCTGGCGGAGACCGTAGACTAATCGCCACAGTCTCCACTGGGTCACAGGAGAGAAAGTGCCAATGAAGCCAAGAGACACAGCCAAATCTCCTCGTGCAGGCGGCCGTGGAGAAAAGCAGTGGAGAAATCGAGAGACTGCAGCTCGTAGTCTCGCTGTGCTGCAACGTGAAGTAACACCCGAAGAGTAGTCATCTTCGGGGTCAGGGCAAAGGTCTGGAAAAAGTCAACTCCCTCGCGGTGACTAAAGCCCCTAGCCACATAGCGCGCCTTGAAGACAAGTGGTGATCCCGGCGGCCGCTTCACCTTGAAGATCCACATGTTATCGACTACGTTCGCCCCAGGCGGGGGAACTGCGTCGACGTACGTGCCTGTGGATCTCCAAGACGCCATCTCTACCTCCATGGCCGCTATCCACTGAGAGGCCCACTGCCCTGACACTGCCTCACGGTACGTGCGAGGAGTCAGTATGTCAAGGGCGTCGGGGTCTCCCTCAGGGGCTAGCAGCATGGCACAGAGATGGGGAGAAGCGGCTGCCAAGAACTCCAGCTCAAATTGCTTGTCCTCTAGGGCGTCAAAGCCAAGGTCAGACTCACCCCAGGCGGATAGAGGACGAGTAGGAGGAGCAGCCACAACTCGGGTGGCGTAGTCAAGGCAGCAAGTGGCGGCAAAGTTGGTGACAGCGGCTGTAAGAGCCGAGATGGATGACGGAGAGGCACGAAGGTCCGTGACTAGAGAGGCGAGAACACGAGTGACAACAGGACGAGCGGCACGGTAATTGTCAGTGATAGGGGTAGAGGTAGAGGCCGTAAGAGACGACTCAGGAGGTGACGGGAGAACAAACCGAGGCGGAGAACGACGAGGGCTCGAACGAAGCAAGACAGTGCGGAGGTCGTCAAAGGAGATGAGGGACGCGCACGAGCGGGACAGCGAACTGTCCATTCGTGCGGGACAATAGGAGAGGAGTCCGGGGGGGGGAACGTAGGACCGTAAATAGGAGACAGAGAGCGGTCTAGAGGAGGTGAAGGAAGACCAAGGGCCCAAAGGCCACTCACAGGTGGAGACAACTGCTGCAAAGGTGGCTACTGCAGCTGCTGCTGCTG
The DNA here is from genome assembly GCA_947470075.1 of Closterium sp. Yama58-4. NCBI lineage: Eukaryota > Viridiplantae > Streptophyta > Zygnematophyceae > Desmidiales > Closteriaceae > Closterium > Closterium sp. Yama58-4. The sequence continues at coordinate 132,201 of CANIUD010000294.1, read as the reverse complement.
CTGCTGCTGCTGCTCCTCCAGCTACTGTAGCTCCCGCTGCTGCTGCTCCAACTCCAGCCTCTCCTGCTCCAGCTATTCCTGCTCCTCACGCTCGAGCCGACGAAGCTTCTGAAAACGGGTCGGGTAGCAGTGGGGAGGGGGGTAAGGCGCCGTAGAAGTAGAGCAGCCATCTCCAACTCCCTCACACCTCCAGTGCCAGTACCGACGACTCCAGCACCCCTAGGACCAGCACCTCCTAAACCGGCACCCCCAGCGCCAACACCGACAGCTCCAGCACCCCCAGAGTCATCGTCTCCGGCTCCAGCACCCCCAAAACTAGCACCTCCAGTGCCAGTACCCTCAGCTCCAGTACCCCCAAAATTAGCACCTCCAGTGCCAGTACCCTCAGCTCCAGCACCACCATAACTAGCACCTCCAGTGCCAGTACCCTCAGCTACAGCACCCCCAGAACTAGCACCTCTAGTGCCAGTATTCTCAGCTGTAGCACCCTCAGAACTAGCACCTCCAGCGCCCGTGCCTCCATTACCAACACCTCGAGAGCCTACTGCAACCTGTCGCTGTAGTGCCGAAGGCCGCTACGGTGACTGTGAAGACGCCTATGGGGAAGGAGACGACACCTGACGTGCAACCGAGGGAAGAGGAGTAGCGTGGGACACAGCTGACGGGGCAGGACCAGGGGGGGCGGGTGTATTGGAGGAGTAGGAGCAGGAGGAGGAATGGAGGTAAGGAAAAGGGGAGGGGGGGGACCGGGAGACCTCGATAGAGAAACCGGGTGTAGTAAGACACGGACTCATCAAGCCGGACGTCGCGAGAGTCGAGGAACCGGTGGAGGGGCGGGTGGTAAAAGGTGTAGTCAGAGGAGCCCACTGGCCCAAGGAAGACACAGGGAAGGGCGCGAGCCGAGAGCTTGTCCGCAGAGGTGTCGCGGACAAGCGCAAGGCAGCCCCAGACACAAAACTCCGACGCGACACCAGGGGACCCAGTCCAAAGACTGGTCGGTGAAGCCCCTGGACGTGAGACACGAGGACAGAGGTTCAGCTGGTGGGCGGCGTAGCGAACCGCGTAGGGCCACAGAAAATGGGGCGCATGGGCGTGGATCATGGAGGTTCGGGCGATCTCCATGTCCAAGCCTATGCCAAGCGTCCAGGACTGGGTGATGCCCTGCTCGCGACAGAATCCAGCAAGAATGCCGGAGCGAAACTCACCCCCACGGTCGGAGTGAAGACAACTGACACGACGGCCACGACTGGTCTTAGTGGCCAACAACCACCGGATCAGCGTAGAAGTCACGTCGGACTTCTTCGCTAGGGGGAACACGGTGGTGTAGCGGGAGTAGTCGTCAACGACCACCAGAAAGAAGCTCTCCCTCTCGGGTCCAGGGTGAGGGGCGGGGCCCCAGACGTCCAAGTGGAGAGTCTCAAAGGGCTCGGTGGCCGAGCGAAGGGAGGAGGAGTGAGGGGTGGCCCGCACCCGGCCCTCGACACAGGGAGTGCACGGGCGGCGCAGGCAAAGGAGGGAGCCACGCAAAAGACGCGCGGGAGACCGGAGACAAGACCCTGACTGGACATGCTACGAAGGCGTCGAATGGACGGGTGACCAAGACGGTGGTGCCACAAGACATTGTGTCGGGTGGGAGAGTGACCGACATGAGCACGACGAAGCGACCTAACCAGACACAATGGCCTGACAAGATGAAACCATCTAACCAGACGCAGCGACCTGACTAGACGCAGCGACCTCGCTAGACGAAGCGACCAAACCAGACGCGACTACTTGAAGACGCGGCCACATGACTAGGCGCTGCTACCTGGGGGGCCGCAACGCGTAGAACGAACAAACCCGAGTAGGGCTCCTTGATGAACGTGGCAAGAATTGCCCCGGTGGAAGCGTCCGTACACAGCGCAATTCTTTCGTTCGCAGGAAAGGTGACGATGATCCCTCGATCCTGAAGATACCCGACACCCACCAAGTTCCTCGAGAACGAGGGAACGTACAGACCAGTGAGGACACCAGAGGGGACAGCCGGGCACGGGAGGGTGGTAGAACTGCGAGCGACTGCAGGTCCAGAAGCAGGATCAGCGAGGGCAACTGTGACTAAAGCTGAAAGAGGTGTGATAATGGTGTGGTAGCAAAAGAAGCACTGAGACGCACCTGAGTCTTGTGTAAACGAGAGCAACGCGTCAACCGCAGGTACACCTGAGCTACTAACTACACAAGCACCTGCATTAGAAGCCGGCTGAGGTCCTAAGCTAGGCATATGCAAAGCAACAGGTTCGACAAGACTAAAGTTATCAGCATACATGACATTATAAGCTTCATACATTGACATAGAATAAATATTGTAACCACGGCAAGTCAGAGTAGGCCAGTGCGAAAAAGGCGAGTCAGGCCCGAAACTCTCACGGTAGAGGTCGTCGAGGTGGCGGTAGCAGCGGAACGAGGAGTGGTCAGGGCGCAAGAAGGTAGTGCCAGCACCAGGGCCAGTCAGAAGCCGGTACTGACAGGGACCGACGTCGCGACCACCGCGGCGAGGCGCCCAGCTGGCAGTACCGTAGCTGGGACAATCAGGCCCCCACCGCCGAGAGTGGTGTTGCTGCTACCGCTGCGGCTGATCCTGCTGTTGCAGAACCCTTACGGACGCCTTGGCATAAGCTAGAGGAGCGTGAGAGCGGCAGCAGCTGAAAACAGTCAGGCACGGGAATGTGGCGTGAAGGCTAGTCTAGAAACCGGTGAAGAGGGTGTCGAATGGAATGCGAACCCGAGAATGGAGCACTGTCAAAATACTAGGAGTGGGGCCTAGGCTTAGTAGCCTAGGCCCACACTAGGAGGTAGTAGGTTGTGCCCTAGGACTAGGGTTTGTGGTATACGAAGGAGAATTGTGAGAATGGGAATGATGATGAACTAGCAAGCAGCAGGATACATATAGGAAACCCTAAGGGGTTGTACTCACTATTGAGCACCCCACTGCAGGCTAGACAATAACATTCTGACACACCCCCATAGCCAAAGTGGGGTGCAATCAGTACAATGAGCAGGCAGTGCAATAGTTCACAAATATGAGCAAAGCTAGTGGCAGTCACAGGAGGCCAGTGAGGAGGAGGAGGAACTGTGGAGGGAGAGATGAGAGGAGGCGACGACTGAAGTTGCAGACACACGGGCACCAGGAGCACCAGGTTGCAACCTCCTCCAACTGTCTCACTCCCCCCTACACTCACCCCCAGGGTCACCACTCGCTCCACGCCCACATCACCCCCCTAGCGCCACTCCCTCGTCTCCCACACATCCACCCCCCCGCAGCGGCAGCTGCAGCAGTGGGAGACGGAGGAGAAGGAAGGGGCGACGCACACGGAGCACCCCCACACCCGCCACCCCCACACTCTCCTGTCCAAGGGACGCAGGGGGGGGGAGGGCCGGGGCGGGAGAGCGCACGAGGGCGCAGGCAACCGCGCGTGCCGAGCAACAGCGCGGAGCAGGTAGGGTAGAGCGCACGAAGGCGCGGGCAACCGCGCGTGCAGAGCAACAGCGCGGAGCAGGTAGGGTAGAGCGCACGAGGGCGCGGGCAACCGCGCGTGCAGAGCAACAGCGCGGAGCAGGGCGCACGATGCACGAGGCACGAGGCACGAGGCACGAAGCACAAGGCACGAGGGCGCAGGTAGGTAGGTAGGTAGGTAGAGCGCACGAGGGCGCGGGCAACCGCGCGTGCAGAGCAACAGCGCGGAGCAGGGCGCACGATGCACGAGGCACGAGGCACGAGGCACGAGGCACAAGGCACAAGGCACGAGGGCGCAGGTAGGTAGGTAGGTAGGTAGGTAGAACAAACGAACACAGGCAAAACAAACAAATACACGAGCAAGACGAACGAACACGGAGCGGGCTAGAAGCGACACATACAGCACGAGAGGAACAAGACTGCGGGTGACAGGAAAAGGAGGCGGCTGCACCGGGACCAGGAGCGGCGTCGCATGCAGCTGCAGGGTTGGCTGCTGCAGTGGCGGGCGGCTCCAGTGGCGGCTGCTGCTGTGGCGGGCGACTCCAGGGGCGGCTGCTGCAGTGGCGGGCGACTCCAGGGGCGGCCGCTGCAGTGGCGGGCGGCTCCAGGGGCGGCTGCTGCAGTGGCGGGCGGCTCCAGGGGCGGCTGCTGCTGTGGCGGGCGACTCCAGGGGCGGCTGCTGCAGTGGCGAGCGGCTCCAGGGGCGGCTGCTGCTGTGGCGGGCGACTCCAGGGGCGGCTGCTGCAGTGGCGGGCGGCTCCAGGGGCGGCTGCTGCAGTTGCTGGCGGCTCCAGGGGCTGCTGCTGCAGTTGCTGGCGGCTCCAGGGGCTGCTGCAGCAGTTGCGGGCGGCTCCAGGGGCTGCTGCTGCAGGTGCTGGCGGCTCCAGGGGCTGCTGCTGCAGTTGCGGGCGGCTCCAGGGGCTGCTGCTGCAGTGGCGGGCGGCTCGAGGCGCGCCCTGGCCTGGCGCAGTCCGTACGGGCCGCGCGCGGGCCTGGCGCAGCCCGTACGGGCCGCGCGCGGGCCTGGCGCAGTCCGTACGGGCCGCGCGCAGGCTGGACGGGCCGCGCGCGGGCCCTACGGAGGTCGCTCGGGCCACGACGGGCGACGGGGGCGACTCGCGGAGTGACGGGGCAGAAAGCCGCCGCGCGCCTCGGGGCGCACGGCGGGCAGAAAACCGCCGCGCGCCTCGGGGCGCACGGCGGGCAGAAAACCGCCGCGCGCCTCGGGGCGCACGGCTGGCAGAGAACCGCCGCACGCTCCGAGCGCGCGGCGGGATGAAAAATTAGGTTAGAAGCTAAAGACTCGCTCGGAGAGGCAATTGCGACTGCCAGCCACCGTAAGAAACGCCAATGGCAGAAGGCGTGTAAGATATCGTATGTACGTGTGCAACTGTAGCTGCCGGGTGCAGTCAAGAGCGGTCGAGTGCAGTCAAGGGCGGCCAAGTGCGATTGAGAGCGGTCTAACGCGATGGAGAGCGGTCACTAGCGGTTAAGAACGGTCTAGTGGCGTGGGGAACGGGTGAGTCCGTCAAGCAGCACAGGCAGCAGTGCGCAGCGAGCGTACGTTCAATTCTTGCTGCTGCGCGTGGCTCCTAGTGCATAGGCAGTTGCGGGTGCGCGTACAGTTGCTGCTGTGTGCGGCTGCTCATGTGCGGCGGCGTGTGTGGGGATATGCGCACGGGCTGCAGGGCAGGACGGAGACGTGACGGGGCAGGGCGGCACGAGTAGAGGCTCCAGTGGCGCACGGCGGCAATTGCTGCGCTCACGGTGGCGTCGGCGGCTGCTACGCTCGTGGCGGCAGCGACGGCTGCTGCGTTCGCGGCGGCAGCTGCGGCGTGCGTGGCGTCGCCTGCTGCTCCTGTGCGTGCGCACGTGTGGCTACTGCTGCTGTGCGCGTGGCAGAACAGGGCACGTTACGCGACGAAAAAATGTGGGGGGGGGGGGGGGGAGGGGGGGGGGGGGGGGGGGGGGGGGGGGGCCAGCGCGTGGCAGCCTATGCCCGCGTGCGTGCGTTTGGCTACAGCGGTGCGCGCTACGGGGCGTTAGGAGGTGTTATCCAGCATTATGAGGCGTTATGAGGCGGTACTAGGCGTGAGGGGGCGTTACGAGGCGATACTGGGCGCGCTACAGACGGGGCGCATTAAGAACGGGGCGAGGCGTGGGACAGGCAGTACGAGGCGCGGTCTTTTAGGCAAGGAACGAACTTCCTATTGATACCATCTTACGCACTATGTCACATCTATAGAGAGAATAATGAATTAGGGTAAAGGGGGAGGGGTACAAGAAAGTGTCGAGAGTATTGTGTGTGTTCCCTAGGATGAGCCTCACTACAGGCTATGAAGAATATAACATAGTTTGACAGTTCCGCGCATGTGGTTGACCGCGTGAAGAGTGGACAGAATTCTCAGCAATATTTTCGCGGTTCATTATTTTCGCACGTTGACCCAGCAAGGTTTTAGTGACGCCGATCAAAATTAGGGGGTAATCCATTTTGTTGGGTTTGTGCGGTTCAAGTAGGTCTAAAACGGTTGCAAACGGTAAGTGTTCAAAATCACTAAAACGTATCGAGCCACGAAAAGTTGTAAGTGTAGCGTGTGTACCCGTATCCCGAAATTCACCTGCGACTGAAATTCACACTTGTCGTGCACGAGCGCATTTTTTTCATGTCCACGGAAGTCTGTTTTTGTGGGTCGATGTAGTAGCTTTCGAGCACGAAAGGACGCTCGAAGTCGCTGCTGGTTGAATTTCCTGGGCAGTTGGTCATGACGTGAAATGGTGAGGTGTTTTCGTCACCCGTGTATCTCTTGCTTAACAAGTAGCAATATTTTTGTTTAAGGATCGTGAGCCAATCAGCGTCAATCACACAGTGTTATTGCGAACAAAACGAAATAGGTCAGCGTTGTCTAATCAGTTACAAATGTTTACGATTGAGAAATCGCCCCTCGCGGAAGAACAGGTTGTTTTTGTGCAAAACACAATATCGGTCTCACTCACTTGGGTGTTTTCCATTTGTTGCGATATATTTCTATGCGTGAAAATAATTCGTAATTCCTGGATGCACGGTTTCATGTTAATTCTTGTATGGGTGGGTCCACATACGATGTTTTAACAAAGCACGTTCACGTGCTTCAAGTGTGTGGGGTAATTTGCAAAGCTCTGTCCAAAAGTGTCTTTTAATGTGTTGATCTCTCTCACTTTCCGTTTTTCGCGCGAAAAAAGAGAAACTATTCGGGGCTGAAAGGTAAATTTACAGCATAGATACTTTCGCGTGGAAGAAACAGGATGCCACAATTGCTGTTTCCTATTCGTTCTCGTGACTGGTCGCTGCACAAATGTTTTGTGTTATCGCGGGTTTGCTCGTGTTTGAGGCACCCGCAAATTGCATTGTAACAGCTTGTTCGTGGCTGCTGGTTAGAGATAGGCTGGTGTTTTCTGAGAACGATGCCCATTTTTCGCGGGTGTGTTCCTGCAAACTGACGCACCCGCGATGATTTTTTCACCACCGTGCTCACGTTGTCAGCTACAACGAAAGCAAGCGCGGTTGACTTGGTTCTGTTCAGAAGGTCGGTGAAGCACTGTGCACGATACGAACGGGTTGCGTCCACTGTAATTTTCGCGCGTGCGCGTGCGCTGGACTTTAAGCATTATTTTTTTTCGCTTCTACAAACAACACTTCGTTAGCCATTGACAAGTGAACACGTATTGTGCTCGCGAAATCGGGTTGTTACTCCGATTGTCTTTGACGACCTCGATTAAAACACGTGTACTGCTTTTGTCAGCAAGCTCATGGTCTGCTAGGCTTTCCCGGGGCAACAGAAAAATAAACACGTGGTGAGCTGAGACAGCTCATGGGCGCGACTGGCTTCGCGCATTTTTTAATTAACCTACAATTAACACGTGGTGAACCTCTGCGGGAATAAATTCCGGCAAGGTCCGCAACGACGTACGTGGATCTTGCGTGGGCGATTGAGGATCGGCGTGGTTCGTCTCAAGGTTGTGCCTGGGTTTCGCGACAGCCTCCGTGGCTCCGACGTGGACGAATTAAAGCAGGCGCGATCCGTAGTGATTTATAGATTTTGTCGCTCCGTAATCGGGCGGGAGAGTTAAGGAGTGGGTGGCCGAGTTACGGAGGATTACGGGAGTCTTCCGGCCAAAAATGCTCCCCTCGCCTCCGCGAACCTTCCGGTCCCTATAAGTTCTCTCCTAGTTTGATTCTGGGCCGTATTCTGCAGGCGCATCAGCCCGCATGGCCACATGCTCGGGCTGATGCGCACATTGAGAAATTGAGGTTCGGAAATGAGTAATTGGAAATCGAGAAATTGAGGTTTAGACATTTGGAATTGAGGTTTGGAATATCTGAAATGTGAGATTTCGGATTTGGACATTTCAGATTTCGATCTCCAATTTCTTCAAATTAGCCAATGGTGAGGGATTCGTCAAAGTCCGCCAGCACGAGCATGACACCTTCGCCACATGCCTGCACATGACTGTCCGATACTGACCACACACGAGCCGGGTAGCTGCGTAAAAAATGATAGGGGAAACTCAAACATCCCGCAACAGTTGTTGTTCCCTTGGTGTTAGTAGGGAGGCATTTTGTTACGGACGTTGGGTAGCAGTTGGCCCAAAATGACGCCCGAATATTTATTTTGAGGACGTGGTTCAGTTTCCCTGCAGCAGCTGATGCGCGCATCATGCGTTTCAGCAGTTGCACGATGTGCGCATCAGTGGTGCGATAGATTGCTAGGACGAGAAACATCCAGGAAAATGGCGACATTTGATGTTTCGTTCGCCAAAAAGGCTGTTCAGCAGGCATTCGAGCTTGGTTTGCCTCGGCAGAGATGCGCTTATCGCGAGCCTTGATAACCTGTCCACATGTTATCAAGGAAGGATCCAGGAACCATGGTTTTCACATGCCATCCGGGCTGATCCGGGCTGATGCGCCTGCAGAACAAGGCCCTGGCTACAGTTGTTCTCGCTTAAGATCCCAGAGCGAAACACGCGCCGCGCGGGCTCTTGTTGCAAAACTTACAAACCCCGGGCAAAAGGGACCTTATAGTCCCAATTTCGGAAACATTGCATGGAAATCGGTTTTGCTTTTCTACTAGGTGTTGTTTCAGTTTATATACGTACATTCTGCCCGCGCTTTGCTTCAAATTTTCGTCGCACCGTTCTACGCGTTGATCAATGCCACATGACTATCTGTCCAGAACTGAATGATGCATTGACTAAGGTTGGTTGGGGTACATAAACCTAACCCTAACATCTGTACCCCATATGACACACATCACTAAGAGCTACAACATTTGACACACCCCCATAGCCTAAGTGAGGGGTGTCAAGCAAAACCAAAACCGTACGGTCACAAGACCAGTCACAAAGAAACAAAGCTCAGGGTGGATCACAACGTCACCACACAGTCCGAGCACAAGCAAAAGAGGCCATGCAAAGTGCACACACAACGAGAACCTGTGTCAACGAGACCTAACTGCACACAACACCTGTGGTGGTCACAAGGCGGAAGCGCCTTGGTAAAGATGTCTGCACTGTTGGCCTCCGACTCCACCAAGTCGAAGCGAGCCTGTCCATGCCTCTGCAACTCTCGCAGAAGAATGTACCTGACGTTGATGTGCTTCATTCTGCTCTCCAGTCGGAGCTCTCGACAGAGGAGAATCGTCGCCTTGTTTTTAGTGAACAAGGTCGCTCGGTCGCTCACCAAGGTCGGCAAGCAACGCAGCTCCTGTGCAGCCATGGCTCCAGCGTAGATCTCAGCCTCAGCGGTAGAGGTCGAGACCGAGGAGGAACGGGTGGACCACCATAAAACAGCTCCAGAGCCCAGGCTGAAACAGTACCCCTGAGTAGACCTGTTAGTCTCGGTGTTGTCAGCGTAAGAAGAGTCATAGTGACCAGTAAGTACGACAGACTGTCTCCCTCCAAGTACCAGCCCCACGCCTGATGTCGTCGCTAGGTACTTCGCCACCCTCACAGCAGCTGTCCAGTGAACAGGACAGTGTCTCCCTGGCGCAACAAAGCGAGCAAGGATGCTGAGAGGGAAGGCGAGGTCCGGGCGAGTACAAGTCATCAGGTACATGAGGCAGCCCACAAGCTCTGCGTAAGGACCACTAGGCTCAAACGGCTCGTCAGGAAAGGGACCAGTGAGTCTGTGGTCAACGGCAAGAGGTGTGCGCTGTACGGTGGAGTGCTGAATCTCGAACCGCTTAAGGACCTGCTGCACCATGTGTGACTGTGAGAGTGTAATGGTGCGAGCGGCTCTGTCCCTGGTGATCTGCAGGCCAAGGTAGTGGCGCAGCTCACCAAGGTCAGTGCACGTGTGTCTCTTCTGCAGTTTGGACTTCACGTTAGCCAAAGCAACCGTGTCAGCAGTGGCGAAGACCGGGTCATCGACGTAGACCAGTACAAAGAACGGTGTGGAGCCACGACGAACGAACAGCGACGGGTCAGCAGAAGACGGCTGGAAACCGAGGTCAGACAGGGTAGAGCGAAGGGTGTCGTGCCACTCACGAGGTGCCTGACGGAGACCGTAGACCAGTCGCCTCAGCCTCCATTGGGTCCCAGGAGGGAAAGTGCCAGTGAAGGCAGAGGTAAGATGCAACCAGACCTCCTCGTGTAGGCTACCCTGAAGGAAGGCAGTGGAGAAGTCGAGAGAGTGTAACTCGTAGTCTCTCTGTGCTGCTACGTGAAGTAACACCCGAAGAGTAGTCATCTTCGGGGTAGGTGCGAAGGTCTGAAAGAAGTCAACTCCCTCTCGCTGACTGAAACCTCTAGCCACATAGCGCGCCTTAAAGATCGGAGGAGATCCCGGGGGGCGCTTCGCCCTGAAGATCCACATGTCATCGACTACGTTCGCCCCGGGGGGGGGGGGGGAAACCTCGTCGACGTAGGTGCCTGTGGATCTGTAGGAGGCCATCTCTACGTCCATGGCAGCTCTCCACTGAGAGGCCCAAGGCCCTGACACTGCCTCAGCGTAAGTGCGAGGAGTCGGTATGTCAAGGGCGTCGGGGTCTCCCTCAGGGGCGAGGAGCATGGCACAGAGATGAGGGGAAGCGGCTGCCAGGAACTCTAGCTCAAACTGTCTGTCCTCTAGGGCGTCACAGCCAAGGGCAGACTCACCCCCGACGGCCAAACGACGGGTAGGAGGAGCAGCGAAAAGACGAGTGGCGTAGTCAAGGCGGTGAGTAGTGGCGAACTCAGTGACAGCAGCAGTAAGGGCGGAGACAGAGGACAGAGAGGCACGAGGGTCGGTAACAAGAGAGGCGAGAACACGAGAGAGAACAGTACGGTGCGTGTGGTAGTAGTCAGTGACAGGAGTAGAGAGGGAAGCAGTGAGGGCCGACTTAGGAGGAGAAGGAAACACAGACGGGGACGGACGAGGGGAGCTAGGACGAAACGAGACAGTACGAAGGTCAGTGACGGGAACAGGGGACGAGGGACGAGCACAAGGAGAGCGAGAAGTCTAAATGTGAGAAAGACGAGTAGACAACTGAGGCTGAGAACGGGGGAAAACAGCTGGGGTGGGGTCAGAAGGAGGAAGCGGGGGACCGGAGACAGGAGGAGAGGGGGAGGAGGGAGGAGAGGGAGAGGGGAGACCAAGGGTCCGAAGACCAGAGACAGGAGGAGGAGGTGGCGACTACTGCTGCACCTACTACGGCTGCTGCTACTGCTGCTGGTGCTGTGGCCGCTGCTGCGGCTGCTGCTGCTCCTGCTGCGGCTGCTGCTGCTGCTGCTGCTGCTCCTCCAGCTGCCGTAGCTCCATCTGCCGCTGCTCCAACTCTAGGCTCTCTCTCTCCAACTCCAGCTGCTCCTCACATGCACAGCAAAGGCGTGCCTGGTGGCGGGTAGGGGAATGGGCAAGGAGTAGTGGCCGGGGCAGTGGTAGCCCAAGGACCGCCTTCCAAAGCACCTGCCGCACCACCCCCAGAGCCAACACCACCAGAAGCAACACGGTCAGTCCTAGGTTCTCCGGGTCCAGCAGAGGGCGCACCCGCACCCCCAGTCGTAGCACCCCCAGGGACAGCTCGACTAACACCAGCTCCCCGAAGACTAGAGTCTCCTGCAGTCATGGGCTCAGGTCCAACTCCAGAACCCCCAGAACCAGGACCTCGGACAGGTACGCTCTCAGCTCCAACGCCAACACCTCCAGGGATGTACCGGAGGAGCAGGAGGGGGAGCAGAAGTCAAGAAGAGAGGTAGAGGAAGAACCGGGAGACCTCGACGTGGGTACCAGGCATAGTAGAAGACGAACTCGTCGAAACTGACGTCGCGGGAGTAAAAAAACCGGTGAAGGGGAGGGTGGCAAAAGATGAAGTCAGAGGAGTCCTCTGGGAAACCAAGGAAGACACAGGGAAGGGCGTGAGGGGAGAGCTTGTTCGCGGAGGTGTCGCGAACACGCGCCAAGCAGCCCCAGTCACAAAAACGCGACGCAACACCAGGGGACCCAGTCCAAAGACTGGTCGGTGAAACATCTGACCGGGAAAATAGGGGCACGGGCGTGAGTCATGGAGGTGCGGGCGATCTCCATGACCAAGCCTATGCGGCGCTTAGCAACCCCATTCTGCTGTGGGGACTCTGGAAGCGTCCAGGATTGACGGATGCTTGCTCGCGTCAGAATCTGGCGAGAACGCCGGAGCGAAACTCACCCCCGCGGTCGGAGTGAAGACAGCTGACACGACAACCACGAGTGTCCGCAGTGGTAAGTAACCACCGGATCAGCGTAGAAGTCACCTCGGACTTCTTCATAAGGGGGAACACTGTGGTGTAGCGAGAGTAGTCGTCAACGCTCAAGGCCAGGGCGAGAGGCGGGGCCCCAGACGTCCAAGTGGAGAGTCTCGAAGGGCTCGGTGGCCGGACAAAGGGAGGAGGAGTGAGGGGTGGCGCGCAACCGACCCTCGACGCAAGGGGCGCAAGGTGGTGCAAGCGAAGGCGGCAGCGACGGCAAGACTCGCGGGAGGCCTAAGACAAGACGCTGACTAGACATAGTGCACAGTCGACCCATGCGGTGGTGCCACAGAACGGTGGGGTGGGCAAGCGACCGGCACGAGCAAGACGCAGCGACCAGACCAGACACTGGAACCTGACCAGACACAGCTACCTGGTGGGAGGCGGCATCCTGGTGAGACGCGGGGACCTGACGGGGGGCAGTGACAGGGGTTGGAGGCACCAGCTGCTGCTGCTACGGCTGCGGCTGCTACTGTTGCGGCCTCTCTTGGGGGCCAGTGTGAAGTGTGTAGAGACCAGGGCCAGGCTCAGCGTGAAAGGTGTCCAGGGGGGCGTACGTGTCACCGTCCACACAGGTCGCAGAGTCCCCAGAAGGCTCAAACCAAACACCCACATGTCTACCCACGAGCGGCCTCACACCCACCAAGTTCCTAGAGAACGAGGGGGCATGGAAGCCAGCCAGGAAACCCGAGGGAACAGCTGGGCACGGAAGCGTAGTAGTATAGTGCGCAGTGACTGGTCCCAAAGTGGGATCAGCCAGTGCTACAGAGACCGGCGCAGGAAGCGGAGTAAGAGTCGTGTAGTCGCGGAAGAAATAGTGCGAAGCTCCGAAGTTCAGAGTGAAAGACAGCGAAGCGTCCTCCGGAGCAGCTCCTGGACTAGTGCCTACACAAGTACCTACACTAGCATTTGGCACATCAGCAACACTAGCACCTAAGCTAAAAACACGTAAGTAAACAGAGTCAGAAGCACTAGAGTCAACAACAGCATACATAGCATGAGGAGTTCCTAAGAGATCAAGCAACTGAGAAGCAGACATGCCCCACAGGGCAGCGCCGTGCGAGCGAAGAAAAGGAAGCCAGTCAGGGGCAGGGTCATTGACGCCGTAGGCCGTGCGAAGAGTGTCAGTGAGCTGAGAAAAGCACTGACCCGGGGTGTGGCGGTGGTCACAGTTGAGGCCTCTGCGAGTACCTCTCTGGACGAGGTAGGGGCATGGTGGGTGGACGTCACCGCGCGACAGCTGACGTGGTCCCGACCCCTGCCCCGGAGCCTGCTGCTGCCCCTGCTGCTGCTGTGGCTGCTGCGAGAGGAGCGGTTGCTGCTGCTGCTGTCGCTGAGTCAGGTACCAAGCCGCCACTCCAGCACCTGTAGCTGGCAGTCCCGCAGACGCCCGACTAACCCGAGCGTCACCTCCACCAGCTGCAGCAGGGGAGTCACTAGCCGCTGCACGAGGCGCTCCTCCAACTCCTGCACTCCCGCCACCGCCGCTCGCCACGCCACCTCTGCCGCCTTCGCCGTCGCCTGCACCCTGGCCGCCCCTCTTGCCACTCCTACCCCTGGACCGCGCAGAATTCTCAACAGCAGCTGCGGTCGCGTCAGTAACGACAGTGGCAAGGGAGGCAGTAAAGGTGGGAAGCTAAGGAACAGTGCACCCGTGAAACAGTGGAGGGGGCACAGCGCCAGAGGCGGAGGCTACCGAGCGGAGGTTGCTCTCGACGTCCTTGAGGGCAGACTCAAGGACGCCGATAGTGAGCTCGCTAGGGTGCTTCAGAAGAAGCGCGTCACGAACCGAGGCAAGGCGGTCAGGGAGGCTAGTGGCGATGAAATAAATAGTCATCCCCATGGGGGGAGGGGGCAGTGCAAGCTGTGCGTTAGTGCATGCAGTGCGGTAGCTAGAATCAAGTGAGCGTAGGTGAGCGATCAAGTCAGCAGGGTGCTTGAACGAGGCGAGGTCAGGAAACAGGAACGGGAGGAACAGGCGACCAAGAGAGACAGTGGTGGGAGTAGCGTAGCGGGCCTTGATCGCAGTCAGGAACTCACTAGCCGTGCGAACCTGAGTGAAGTGGGTCTTGTCAAACTCAGGGAGGAGGCTGCTGAGGGCGATGCAGGCCGCAGTGTCACGCGAATTCCACGCTGTCAGGGCAGCACGCTGACGTGCAAAACGGTCTCTGTCTGCAGCGGTGGGGCCAGCGCCTAAGGTGCAGGAACGGGGGGCCCAGGAGGTCACCGGAAGCGTGCGCCCACAGAGACTCGTCTGCCTGAACCTGACTCTCTAGGAGACGCTGCACGCGCAGGAGCCAGACAGAGAACTCGAGCGGCCTACCCTCGGCGTCAAAGCGGAGGACCCTAGGCATCGCCATGGCGGAAGGAGAGAGGAACTACGGCCAAAAATCACCTAAAAGGCCGGAGCAGGCAGGGCAGAGCACTACGCGACGTGAAGGGAGGGACAAGGTGCGGCAGGACGAGACGGATGGGATGGGACAGGACTGGCGCGGCGCGGCGCGATAGGCCGGGACGGGACGGGACGGGCGCGAAGCGGCGCGGCAGGACGGGACGGGACGGGCGCGGCGCAGCGCGGCGCGGCAGGTTGGGACGGGACGGGCACGACGCGGCGCAGCAGGACAGGAAGGGACGGGCGCGGCGTGGCGCTGCGCGGCAGGCTGGGACGGGACACGCATGGCGCGACGCGACGCGGCAGGACGGGACGGGACGGCGCGGCGTAGCAGGACGGGCAGGCGCGGCGCATGCGACGCGACGGGACGGGACGGCGCGACGCGACGGGATGGGACGGCGCGACGCGACGGGACGGGACGGAAGGAACGGGCGCGACGCGACTGACAGGCGCAACGCGACGGGACAGGACGGGCAGCGGCGATGCGACGCAACGGGACAAGCGGGCGCGACGCGACCGGCAGGCGCAGCAGGCGCTAGGTCACGGGACGGACGGGCGCGATAGGCGCTAGGGGACGGTACGGGCGTGACGGGCACTAGGGTACGGGACAGGCTCGACAGTAGGGCGCTACGGGCGTAAGCGTTAGGAACGGGATCCCAGAGGATCCTAACCTAGGTGATACCACGTCAAGAACTGAATGAGATACCACGTTAAGAACTGAATGATGCATTGACTGAGGTTGGTTGGGGTACATAAGCCGAACCCTAATTTCTGTACCCCAAATGACACATGTCACTAAGAGGTACAACATTTGACACTACGGACATAAATACACAAAGTCAATTATGTTCTTCCCTGTCAGCGAGAGTAATAAGATGTCATCGTCGAGCGCGCTGTGAACCGCGCAACAGGATTTAGAAATAAGCGCGGTCAAGAAAAAGAATCAATAACAACTGTAAATGTAAATATCGAAACAAAACTTCCTTTCCTAGCATTTTCCCGTAAATGTTGGGCTGGATCTGTTGGAATAACCGGAAGGTTATTATAAAGCATTCTCGAAGGCCACCCACTATCGCGTCATTCCTTAACGGAAGAACGCATTGTACCAGTACCGCAATAGCTCATATAGAGCATGCGGAAGGTCGAGAGTCACCCGAAGGTCAACAGTCGAAGATAGTCAATGGTCGGGATTCTTGACCGACCAGTAAGCGCACGACAGTTGATCGCTGCAACATGGTAACTGTCGAGAATAGCAATAATTGTTGTTACAGTAGTTCTACAATATAGTTAATAAGGGAATGTACCCTTCAAGAGTACATGGCTAGCTAGTTTGCTATTTAATATCTTGTACTTCTATCTTATATTCATCTTGTTCTCTCTCAACTTCATCCAACAAGGTCACTACTAAGGCTTCTCAGTCTAACCTAAACTTGGCAGACTTCTCCTATTCACTTTGATTCCTCGGTTATATCAGCTGTGTTATGAATGAACTTGCAGAGTGCGCAGTAAAACGAATAACGAGAATGAAGTCAAAGAAAAAGCTGAAGATGCAATGAAAGTGATGAGGCCTAAATAGGGGAAATGCTAGCTAGGCGGGGAGGTCGGGAATGGATGGCTCGGTGATGTTGCGATTGGGGCGGAGGCCGACTCGGGAGTGGTTCGGCCGACAAAATAGGCCGAACAGGTTCGTCGCGTGACCCTCGGAATGTCTTCGCTAATAACTGGCTACAGTAAGGAATTATAATTCCTTACACTCTCCCATCTTCCAAATAAGTCTTCCCTTTACGTAGACGAGTTGTCGCAATAAGTAGAATGCCGTTGATCTGCAGTCAAAACGAATCCGACGGCTGAAAGTGCCCTGGGCGAATTTGTAGAAAGGGCTGGAATGTTGGCTGTTGATGCAGTCAGACATCGATCTGACGGACGTGGATGAACTGGACCAATTCGAATTGAAGGTTAGAATAAGCACCGTTGATGAATCGCAATGTCGATCTGACGGTCGACGATGACGCGAATGTGGATGGAAGCTGCTGACACTACAATTCAATCGCGAAAGTCAGGAGCCGTAGATTTTGATGAATGAATCGCGGTCGTCCGTCGTGCTGCTGCATTCTGACAAAGTCATAATAGTACCGACGAAAACGTCGAGGAAAGAACAGTGCAGCGCACTTTCTCCCCCCCCCCTCCAAGAAAACACACAAAAAAATTCCCGCAGCTGCGCCGAGATGAAAACCAACAAAACCGGGTGTTAAGGCCCATGAGAAAGCCCTTGAGTGTAGAAGGCCGAGTGAAATTGCGTCGGTGTGGAAAATCGATGACGAAACCGGGTGTGACGTGCCCAAAATTCTTCGAGGGCGAACCAGCAGTGGTAGACCAGAAACCGAGACAGAAATTACGCGTTGCTCGAACTGAACTATTTTGTCCTCACATCGCCAGAATCATTTGATATCTTCAGCAGTTGCAGCTGGCAGCACCTGACGTGGCTGAAATTAATGTAGTTGTCGTGGGCGGGTCGAAGGGAGCGATTTGTCGCTAGTAGAGTTGGAAGTCCTGTCCCGAAATCCTCTGGCCGTGAAATCAGGAATGTTACGAAAATTCGATGGTGAAGGCGATTAGTAGCGAAGTTGAATACGAGAGTTGGCGATGGTCGTTGCAGTAGTAACCTGTCGGAAATAACTTCACTCGATAATGTTGAACGTGTACTCGGTGTCGGATGACGTTAGCTTCGTCGGAAAGTTTGTCCAGACTCGCCGAGAAATTTGTCGTAATGCGCCGATGGTTCTTGGGCAGGGATGGAAATTTGCAGCTGCCTTCTCCCCCCCTTCCACTGTTGCTGCTACCACCTCCAGTTCGTCGTAAGTCGTTCGTACCCCTGAAAAAGTCTGTATAGTTCCCGCGCTTTTGCCTTACGTCGTTGTCACGCGTGTTTAACGAAACGCCAGAAGTCCCACAAAATTGTCGGCACTCCTCGCCTCGAAACCGGCAAGGACGTGGGCCCAATCGACTTTGATCGGCGCGATCAGAGGCGATCAAATACTTCGAGGAAGGCGGGAAGCCAATTTCAGGCAATCGGGGGCAATCAGCTGATCGCGATCAGCCGATCGCGCCAACTCGATCAACCGCCTCAAACAGCCCGATCAGACCCGATCAGACACAATCAGACCCAATCACTTGATTGCATGTGATCGGGGGCCATGTCGATTTACGCGAAATGTAACACGCCTCGCCATAAGGTCTTGAAAATCTTTGCGAATACATACAGATTGGCGAGAAGTGTATGCCATAGCCATCGTTCCGCCACCCAATCAAACTTCAGTTTGAGGTTCTCCTATTCCTCAACCCGCGGAAACTGTACTCCAATTCGAGGTGCTTCTATTCCACACCCCGCGGAATCTGGACCTCAGTACGAGTAACTTCTACTCCTCAAACCTCAGGGCGTATCCAACTTCGGGTCATCAGCACTGTTCATTCAACTGTTTGGGTCATCCGGTAATCACGCATGCCCCGAACTGAACCCCGGAACCGCGCGCGGCTCGAACTTCGGGTCATCGTCCAACATCCATGCGACCGTCAAACACAATGTGTCCCACACCAATCAGAGAACTGCGCGACCCCATGTTGGGTCCCCCTCTTTTGACGGACGCTCTATTGCACTCACGCCCGTCAATTTCCCATTCACCACGCTTTGGTGTGCACTATCCTGTAACACAGGATAGCCCAGAGACACTGATACAAGTCAGATAGGCAAAACCAGTCGTCACCACGCCGCGCGCGACATGTTTACAAGCACAAACTTGACCAAAGCAAGCCGACTTGGCAACTACGCAACTCCACCGTCGGCCCGCGAAAGGCACGCCCATAGAGCAGCTATAGTTGACATGCCGCCTCCCCAACCATCGCTGCTCAATGCGTCCTTAAGCCATGCTCACCCGCCAGGTACTCATGCTTTGTGTGGCCTTACACCTCTGGCACGAGTATCTCCTGAACACTTGGCAGCGTGTAGTCTCCCTCGCCGCACTAGTGTGGATAACCACCATCCTACCCATGGCTGAAGCAGAAGATGCTGATCGCGCCCTCCGCGATGCCGAACGCCTTGAATCACGGAAACGTCGTCGCCAGGCTCGTGTAGCGGAATGGACCGAAGAGATCTGCGCAATGTTTGACGAGGAGTTCGAAGATACCTTCTGTATCACCCGCGGCGTTCTCGACCTCATTGCCGATCGCATGGCGTACCCCATGTCCCGTTTTGTGGAGGTTAATGAGGTGCCATTGTCTCTTTGCTGCCTTATACATAGCAAGTACTTTGCTAGCGCAATAACATATCACGACATGAGCCTCATGTTCGGCTTGCCCAAAGGCCTCATCCACCGTCTCGTCGACGCCTTCCTTGTGTGGTTTCCCTGCAAATTCAAGAGAGTGGGTGCATTTCCCGACGAAAGACGTGAGGGAGGAGATGGCTCTTGATTACCGTGCAATCAAGGGCGTTCCCAACGTGATTGGAGCAATCGACGGGACTCACATTGAGATACGCGGCATGGAGAATCACCGTGGTGATTATTACAACCGAAAGTCTGTCTATTCCGTGCAATTGCAAGTGACCTGTGACTCTAAGGGGATAATCTGGGATTACATGGTTGGCAACCCAGGGTCAATTCATGATCAAGGTGTTTTTTCCACATCAGATTTACATGGCAGGCTTGAGAGCGGGGAAATCGCCCCATATCAGCTGGTGGACGACGCGGCCTATCCTCTGAAGCCATACATGCTTACCCCACTCCACGCACCACGCGGACGCCTGATGAGGAAGTGGGAGCAGACGTAGAACTACGTCCAGTCTGCTACCCGCATGGTCGTCGAGCGCACCATCGGCGCACTGAAGGGACGCTGGCGGCTCTTCGCGCGGAGCAGGGACGGCCTCCATCATCATCCTGCACAACATGTTGCAGGTCGTTAGCACGCCGAGGATGAGAACCAACAACCCACGCCGTATTATATGGGCGGGCATCCCGAACGGCTGGTGGACTCGAAGCGGCATGGACAAGTATCAGTGGAAGAGCCTCAACAACCCATCTCTGGCCGATCTGCGCGCGCGCAGGCGTCACTTCGGCAAGCACATCCACCGCGCTTACCTGAGGCGTCACCGCGTACGTCAGACGGCCCGCTAAGGCGCCGCATGCTCCTCGGCATCATCAGTCGGCGCCATGTGCTCGTCTCCGGCCACCTCCGGCTGTGCTGTAGGCGGGGTAGTCTCAGGACGGGCATGCGTAACTGGCGGGCTGGCGATCTGAAGACGAAAGCCTGCCTGCATCGTCGCCATGTTCATGGCGGCGACAATGAGCTGAGTGGAGTCTTGAAGCTGCCGCACAACCGAAGCGTTGGTGTTGTGAATGGCGCCGATCACTAACTTTGCGGCAGCCATGGTTGCGGTCTCCTCTATCCGCCGTCACTTCGGGGGTGGCGTCACCCCGGCATCTGTAAGGGAGGGTGTAGTTGTAGGTATGGCAATAAGGCGGTTCTATTTTATGATTGATGCTCTTATTGTTGTAGCCATTTCGAAATGCATTATTATTTGGTCGCCACTGCTTTATAGATAGCACATTTTAGCGCACAATGTCATCAGCATTCGGAAATCGACCATACAGCAGTATGGAGAAAACGGGTTTAGTTGTAAACCGTGATCACGACATACTTACGGGGGCAGTGAACACACCTGGTGTGGTAGGCTGACGGCGATGGGCGCGCACACGGCCCTGCGATGCTGGCGTTGATGTCTCCCGGTCGTCACTGCCGGGCACTGCCGCGTATGCAGGGACGTCTATGTTGGTCGCGCCTCCACCGTCGAGGGCGTGGGGCTTGGCCTTCGCGGAGTGCTTCCTCAAGTGGTATACATATTCCCACCATGGCTTCTTCTTGATGGCTTTCCCACCGCTCTTTCCCTCCCCCCGTTTCGTCTTCAGGTACTTCTTCTCAAGGCGCTTCCAGGCGTTGGACATCTGACCCTCATGACTTGTCCTTCTCAACCATGTGTGCGCGGAGCTTCTGCCAATACTGGCTCCCCTGCTTCCCTTGCATCGCTTTGAGGTCGTCTTTCGTGTTCCAACGTGCGGCAGCGAGAGACGTTAGCTTGGCGTCGGACCACTACCTCTTATTCCGCGACACGGCAAGCCGCTGCTCGGGCTTGTTGCGGCCTTTGCGGCGCTCCTCACCGCTTCCTTCTTCGCCTCCGTCGGTGTCTTCCTCCTCACCGTCGGAGCCGACCTTGTAATTGTTGGAGGTGCCGTCGCTGTCTGATTCAGACACGATCTCCTTGAGATCATCATCGGAGACGTCAGTATCGGCGCCGGTATCTGCGTCATCATGCCGGGTCCCGCGGCTGGTGCTAGCGTCTGCAGATCCGCGCGCAGGCTTCGCCATACGCTTGATGGAAGGGGACGACTTCCCCTGCTTTTGTTGCTCCTTCATCCATGCGACATAGGGTGGGTCATCCATAGGTTCATCATCGCTAACCTTTTCCTTCCCCTTGCCGCGTGAGCTCCGTCTCGGAGGCATGGCGCTTCTTAGGGGTGGCGTTGCACGAGAACGGCTCTGGTGGTGTGCAATGACTTCGAATGTTGTAGATCTAGATCTACTTCCACCATCTCTCTGTTTGTGCTGGTCGGTTGAAACCCTAGGGTGGGGGTGTGTGGTTGGGTTCGGTTTTGGAGCCGCATCCGATCTGAATGTGCATTTTACCGCCGGGAATTTTGACGGGTGTGGTGGTGGGGTGGGTGTCGTCCAAACATGTGAGAGGGGTTGTGGCCCGGTCAAAAGCACGGCGCCATTGGTTGCGACTGTTGCTGGGGTGGGTTTTTTGGCGGGAATCCCCACACGCCCACTTTGGGGGTCGCACAGAGTCCGATGACCCAAAGTGGTGTTGTGTGTAGTTTGGGGCATCCGCACATTGCGCATGCCCGGAACAGTGCTCATGACCCGAAGTTGGATACGCCCTCACACTCTCCTCCAGCATTGGCCCTATTTCTACTCCTCCCTTCTACTCAGCCCAGCATTCTGTCTTCCAGTTCCCGATAACTTTCAACTCCCTCGCTTCCTACGCTCCCAAGTCAGACTATGGCTGGTGCATTTCCTGTTAGAGGTGCTTCGTGGAACCACACTACGCGACGACTACATTCGGACCTACGACGAGAAAAAGCGGACCGACGGCGACATTAAGGCGGTGGCGTGTGGAATAAGCAAAACGAAATACCTAAGAAGCTCCTAAGTTGCTTAGCATGTGAGCTACGTAAGGAGAAGCTACGGGAAGGAGTTGGAGTGAAATGGGAGGAAGAATGGTGAAGATTTGACTAGGGGAGAAGAAGTGGATTGACGAGGAGGAAAATTTGGGTCAAACATGGCGTGTTCAACAAGTTTCTGTTTTTCGGACTTGGGGAGTGTTCGACGAAGCAGGGTCGGTTGCGTGTGCGACTCGACGTGACACTTGGAGTGTGTGACAAGTTTGTTACTAGGAGTTTGCTTGTGTGACACGTTTTTGTTTCAGTTACATGTGTGCTTGGGGGTAATATAAATGTGTGTGCTAGTAATTTGAAATACAACCTTGACAATTTCCTAGCATCTTGGAGTGCCAAGTTCTATACTTGTTGTTGGCACATTTGTGATTCACTTGCTAAGGGTTAGTGGAGCCCTGGTCAAGGACTCGTGAGGCACTAGTGATTGTGTATTTTCGCGCGGAGACCTCACCAGACGCTAGTGAAGGAATCGCGAAACGAATTCCTCTGCAGAGCGCCAGTGAAGCGCCAGTCATGCGTTCGTGAGACAGAAAACAGTCAAACGTTAGTGAAACGTTGACGGAATTAAACGCTGCGCATATCGTTGGAATCGTGAGAACGAGGAGAACGCAATCGGCAATAGCAAGCAGACTTTTGTCGACTACAGCATCTATGATCCTGACATTTCCCAGCTCGTGTATCTCATGCGACAACGGTGATGCGAATCCCGGCGCCTCAAGGCTGCAGTTCCCTCCGCCCTGCAGCCTCCCGCGCCAAGTACCGCCTTAGCGTCGGCAGTGCTGGCTGCATTGGCTGCATCGCGACACTCCTCATCCTCTGGCGCGCCCAGGCCTACCGCAACAGCAGGCTTAAGCTTAGGGAACATTCACACAACTTTCCAGACAAGGATCGAGATTAATCGTCTTCCTCTCCGTGGTCACGCACCTGAATGGTGTGAAAGTGTGTCTTGTCAGTCCATACGCCGCGTCTCCAACAAGACAAAACGCCCCAATACCGCCGCGATCTATCTTCCTCTTGATTGGGGAGTTGGCCCAGACGCGTGCGTCGTTCACGCTTCCGGGCCATCCAGCATTGAAATTTCATATGTACCCTACAACATCCACAACCAGCTGAAGAATTATGGAGTAGTAACCATGACGATTCTGAAAATCTTCTTTGTGCAAGCCGTATCTGCGCGTTCGTATGTATGTGCCATCAACGGCACCTATTACCCCTGGGATTCCGCCATACGCCCTAAACTCCCGCTCCATGGCAATGCGTTCTTCCTCATTTGGCCATCTAACCCAATGGGGCGTCAGACGGTCACTCACGAATGTCACGAAGTAATAGAAGACACGTCGGGCGTGGCCGTGACTCATCCCAAAGACAATTCCCATTACGCGGAAACTCCAGCCATGAGCCATCCGGGAAAGAGCTGCAACTACGCGTAACGGGATGGACACAATCGTGGCAGCGGCACTGCTGACGTAAGGGGTGTAAAGGCGCACCAGATAAAAAAAGACGTGCCTGGCGATCCTGAAGTGCTGTACGAACATGCGGTTCGGGAGGGTATGGATTAAGCGTAACCGTCTACGCCTGACTTCTTCCTGCTCTGGGGTCTGCGAATTCTGTATCTGGACATCATGCAGGAGCCTGACTGCGGTTGGTAGTGCGGTGGTTATGCTCGAGAATATGGGCAGTAATATGGCGGTTAGGAATGCATGGAAGTGAGTAGTGCTATGGTGTACATAGTCTCTATGATCCATTGCAGTAGAATACGCGAAATCCTGTACGCCTATGTTTGCATAGCGATTTGTGTTGATGGAGTGGGTTGTTCTTCGAAGTATGTTGCTGGAGTGGGCTGTTCTATGTCGAAGTGTGTTGACGGTGTGGTATACGTGTTGCTGGTGTGTGAATTTGCGTTCCTGTGTTTCTAGAGTGTGCCCAGAATACGATTTGTGTTGTTGGTGTGTTCTCGAATACGAAGTGTAGTGCATACAGAGCCGTTCGAAGATTCTGGAGCGGACCTTGTGCGCTGCGGGCGATGTTGGCGACATTACCACGATACTGTGATTCGCCCGTCTCGCCAAAGTTGGGACGCAACTACCAGGTAATGGGCCTACAGTTTTCATGCAAGAGTGCGAAACATTCGAGGAAAATCATCTCTCATCGGGCGGCGCGAGAAAAATGATCACAGGCAATCCGATCCGACCCAACCCGATCCGATCAGAGCCGATCAAAGTCGATTGGGCCCACGTCCTAAGTCCTTGTGTAAAACTCCGAAAATGTCGATCGAATACAACCCCGCAAAAAAATCCGCAGTTGCAGGTGCAGTTCGCCTCCGAAAATCTCGGACGTGCTATAGCCGCCCACTCGGTCACCAGTTGTTTCCGTCGGTTCACCAAAACCCATCTGGGGGCATATTCTGGAACCGGGGACTAGCCCTGGGTTATTTCGAGACCGACCTTCACAGATCCTAGAGGCATCAACGCCGTTGACTTCCGTTGTCGAAACTGCTCCCGCCGTTGTCGCTTAAAAAAATCATGTTTCTCCCACCGAGAAGTTTTCGAAGCTACGACTGCTCCCACGCTCCCTTTTTCTGAAGAATTTCCCGAGGTGTGCGTTTAAACACCCGGGGTCCTAGGTATCCCTGCCGAGGTGTTTCTTGCCAGGCAACTTCGAAAAGTGCCCTTCAGGCGAAGTCCCCCAACGACTCAACCGCACTCCAAGAAGCGAAGAAATACCCGCAACTTCATTATTTTTTGTCGTTTCACCCCCCGACAATTCCGCTTCCCGCCGTTCACCCAGCGTCCGCTTTTGTCGGATGGGGTATTGTCGGTGTTGCCCGCGCGAACCCGGCTACGGTGGAGGGGCAAAAACTATCGGAGTCGGGGACCCTTGTTTAAAAGGAACTAACGCCCAACCGTTTTGCAGCCCACTGCAACCGTCCTGCCACTAAACTCCACAACTTCCCGGTCCCTGCTTCTCCATTGTGCCATCACCTCGTGTAGACGCCCGGGTCAGAGGAAACCTGTAAACTGCACCAGTGTTGTCCTGCGGCGCCCCGATTTTTTCGCGTGCTGTTTCACCCAGCCCGCTTTTGTCGGAGTAAAACAGTGCCGCAACTCCCTTTGTTGTTGTTGTTGTTGTTGTTGTTGTTGTTGTTGTTGTTGTTGTTGTTGTTGTTGTTGTTGTTGTTGTTGTTTTTTTTTTTTTTTTTTTTTTTTTTTTTTTGTACAGCTGTCGAATGGGCACCAATCCAGGTGCTTTTAACCAACGCAGGGTAGGCACGTGTTCACCCCCGTTATTCGGCCAAGCAAATTGATTGCATGAGTCTGAACTAGAACTTGATGGGGATGGTGAGGTTCGTGCGACGGAAGGTCACTTATCATTCACAACGGCTTTTAACCTGCCCTTCGCGCCGTTCTTCAACCCTCACTTAGCCGTCAGGCAGTTTCTTCCCATATGTCCTGGCGGCCTGTACCAACTCCTCCGTAATTGTTGGGGCAGTACGTTGAACGCCGTTTAATCGTGGGTCGCATGCAGCTGTCCCCGAAAACGTCTTCCCTGGTAGGAGAAACTGCTCTCGAAACTTCCGGCCAGCTTGCAACAACTCCAGGTACGCAGCATCACACGAGTCGTTTCCGAGGTTACCGGCCCCGGTTTCCCTCGTCGCCTGCGCCCCACTTCTGCTAAGTGCGATATGGCCACTCCGCTTTTCGTTGCAGCCCGTAAGTGTCGGCGGGTCTGAAAATCCCGTCTGTCCACGTGCACTCCTGCCGAAATCTTTGATGACGCGCCCGCCATGCAGTAAAAGCCGCTGCACTTAACAGGTCGGGCGGGACGGCAGTTAACCCCTGCTAAGTCGGGCAGTCTAGTGTCGTCTCTCCTCGCCACCGACATTTTCGGACGCAAAACTCCATTTGCGCCTGGCGAGTTCCCCAGCCAACTTTTTCTCCACAGTTGCTCCGAAATTGTCGCCCATAGTGACGCACGTCCTTTTTCGCCAACTGTCGAAACAGACTCCGCGAGTCATGCGCGCAAAATGACGATGAGCCACCGTTGTAACTTGTCACATCAGACGAACTCTGAAATTTTCGCGCAGCTGCTGACCCAGGTCCGACGGCATCAACTGCCACACACGCTGACGACTTCCGCAAAATTCGTGCAAGTGCCGACACAGGTCCGCTAACGCCAGCTGCCGCACAAAATTCCGAAATCGTCGGTAAGAACGCAGCGGAGTAGTAACTCACGTTTGACGTCGCGACAGCTCCAGCTGTCCGTTGCCCGGGGGGAGGGAGGTCACGGTCGATCGCGACCGTTCGAGGCAAGGATATGGCGGTGCCAAATGAGTGCCCGTAAATCCATGGCCGCGAAGAGCAACTAACCCGTTCTCTTGGCCGGCCTACGCAACTCCTGGACCCCAAGACATCCTTCCTCGTCCCCCCCCCGAGGGGTAATAGACTTTAAAAAGCGGGGTAGGCTAGGAAAGTAGCTCTGATACCAGGTGTTATGAATGAACTTGCAGAGTGCGCAGTAAAACGAAAAACGAGAATGAACTCAGAAAAAACTGACGATACAATGAAAGTGACGAGGCCTAAATAGGGGAAATGCTAGCTAGGCGGGGAGGTCAGGAATGGATGGCTCGGTGATGTTGCGATTGGGGCGGAGGCCGACTCGGGAGTGGTTCGGCCGACAAAATAGGCCGAACAGGTTCGTCGCGTAACCCTCGGGATGTTATCGCTAATAACTGGCTACAGTAAGGAATTCTAATTCCTTACCAGCAGGTTCGATTTTGGGTCCTCTGATTGGTTGCCAAACTGATTCGTGCAATGAACCCAGTCAAGCTGCTAAGTCTCCCGCAAAAAAGGGGACTGTGGATGAGGGGCTACACCTAGGAATCATAGGAAAAAGCTCCTCATTTTGCAAATGGGCTCTTGCTAGCGCGGGCTCTTATTTCGGAAACATTTGTATTTCTATCTCGTTATTAGACATTCTTCAGTACATTCTATAGTTCCGAGCTTCAGTGCATGTCAGCTCGTTTGTGAAACCCGCGCACCCATGAAGTATGAAAGTTGGCGCTGGGCAACGTGGCTTCAACCCCTCGACAAGGCTCCAGATTTTATGTTGCCGTAATCTCCGCCGCAACAGCCGCCGCAACAACGACATGCGAGGGACTACATAGACGCCCCTGGCGAAGGGGAAAACGACCCACGACAAATTATGCTCGCGAATGATATGTGTATGGATCTGCTGCCCATGATTACGGCCCGGCCGCGAGGAGGAGCACGTTTAGTCCGTCGCATTACTGCGTTGCTGTTCGTGTCGCAGATTCTGTTGTCATGTCTCGCGAATGTGCTCGCGAGAGTAGACGAATTCGCTCACGAGCGAATCACAGCAAACAGCGCTCGATATTGGAACGGTGTCCGGCGGTTGACAACGTACGCGGACCTGATGGGCGAGCGGAGTTCCCCAGACCCCGATACTGCGACATCTGCCAGTGAACCAACCGACACCACGGTCACTCCCGCTACAGTCACATCCGATACAGGTGCTCCCACGACCGGATCGATCAGTCGCAGCATTAACTCCGGTGCGGGTGTAGCTGTCCCCGCTACAGTCACATCAACAGCCAGTGTAGACGATGCTACTACGAGTTCTGGCGCTAGCAGCGGCGCCGCTGTCTCCGCAACGGATTCCCCGAATTCCTCGACGCGCACCACCGCTTCTCCCTCTTCGTCCGCTTCTCCTCCGCCTTCTCCTCCTCCCTCGCGCGACGCGCGTCTGCCTGCCGCCACGGACCCCGCGTCGCCGGCAGATACCAACGCGGGAAGCAACTTCCCCGACTCGAACCCCCTCCCCCGACCACCACACCTCTCTCCCCACAACCGCCCCAGGCTTCACCCCTCACACCCCCTAGTCTCCGCCCCCCCTTCCGCGCATGCGCCTGCTGGTTCCCCCCACGGGGGTCCTCCAGGGGCTGTCTCGGAGGAAGCTCCCTCTGTCCCTGGCGGCGATGGGGGAGAGACGCCAGCGCCCCCGAAAGGTGGAAACGGGGATGGGGGCCTCTCGCCAGATGCTCCGTCCAATGCCACTTCAGGTGCCACGTCAGGTGCCACGTCCAATGCCACTTCAGATGCCACGTCAGATGCCACGTCAGATACCACGTCAGACGCCTCATCAAATGCCTCCCCACAGAACCCTCCACACGCCCCTGCCTCTGATGCCGCCTTCCCCAGCCCCAGTTCGCCCCTGCAGCCCTCCGCCTCTGATGGTTCCCCCCCAACACAACAGCTTGGGGGCCCGGCGGGGCACAGGGTGCATGCGGGGGACACAGGGCAGGCGGGGCACACAGGGCAGGCGGGGGAGAGAGGGGGAGGGCGGGAGGAGGTGCGGTGGTGCTGCGTGGGGCGGGGGGAGTGCGCCTTCTGTGGGGAGGTGGTGCCGGCACTGTCCTCTGACACCCAGCTGTGGTCCTGGTGGGTCAGCTGTGGTCCTGGTGGGTCAGCTGTGGTCCTGGTAGGTCAGCTGTGGTCCTGATGGGTCGGCTGTGGTCCTGGTGGGTCAATCCGCGAAGTGCATGCAGTTGGGAATTGGAGGAGAGGAAGCAAGCAAGTAGGCGAGTCCATCGGTTTGCTCATTGGCAGCCGTGTGTTCCTCCCCCTCTTCCCCCATGCCGCCCCCTCCCCTCCCATCCCCCAACCTGCCTCGCACCTCGCATGGAACAGCCATGGTACTCACCACCACCACGATCAGCGAATCCCAGCCATCCCCTCTCACCATGCATGCAGCGCAGCGCCGCAGCAAGCAGGAGGAGTGCATGGTGCGCCGCACTCCGCAAGCCAGGCGGGTTCACAACTTACCAGTGCTTCATGGCTCATGACCGTGCATTGCCCCCATGCCCATGTAGGGGAGCAATCATGCGCATGTAGGGGTGCAATCATGCGCATGTAGGGGTGCACTCATGCCCATGTAGGGGTGCAATCATGCCCATGTAGGGGTGCACTCATGCCCGCGTGCCGTCATCCCTCCCCTCCAAAGTGTACAGCAGCGCAGCAAGCAGGAGTGCATGGGCGCTGTACTGGCGGGAAAGCGGGGGTAAGCATGCACTGCCCTCATGCCCGCCCTGCCCCGCCCCGCCCCGGTCTGCCCCCCCCCACCCCATGCCAGTGTGCAGCGGCGCAACAAGCTGGAGGGCATGGGCGCCATAGCGGCCAGCCACTCAGGGGTAAGCAGTGGGGCAGTGGCGGAGTGATGATTAGCACGCATGGCCCTCATGCCCCCCCTGCCCCGCGCCATCCCATCCGAGCATGCAGCGGTGCAGCAAGCAGGAGTGTAGGGGCGCCACAGTGGCGAGGCAAGTGGGGAAGAGCAACTCGTCCAGCGGCGGATCAATGATATTCGTGCATTGCCTTCGTCCCCTCATCCTTCTCCACCCCACCCCAGTGTGCAGCGGCGCAGCAAGCAGGAGTGCATGGGCGCCATAGCGGCCTCGCAAGCGGAGCTGGTCTCGTTAGACGCGGGCTGGCGTTCCGCGCCTTCCTGCACGGCCGCATGAAGGCCCTCATGAGCGAGCGCCTCGCGTGGGGTGAGGCCTACCCCGCTGTTGCTGTCGTGCGCCGGGATGTGTGTGATGCCAGCGATGCTGGCATGGGTAAGGCGGGGAGTGAGGGGCTGAGGGGGAGTGAGGGTGTTGGGTTGGGGGGAGTGGGAGGAGATAGGGATGGGAGAGAGGGTGCGGTGGGTGAGGCCCGTGAGGGAGGCAGCTCGGGGTTCAACAGCAGCAGTGGCAGTAGCAGTGGCGGTACTACTGGTAGCTCGTCGCTTGGAAACAAAACTGACACAGAGATGGTCCAGGGCACACCACACAGCACCACCACCAACCCCACGTCATCTCCCCTCTCCCCCACCACGGCGCCCCTGCCATCCAGCATCCCGGCCGGCCCCTGGCAGCAGCTGCACCGCTTCAAGACGTGCCACCCGCTCTACGCCTCCGCTGCTGGCTGGGACCTCCCCGTGCGCTCCCTGCTCGCCCTTGACCTTGAGTCCCACCTGGGGGCCGCTGGGGGCGTGCAGGGCGCGCAGGGCGCGGGGGGTGGTGGGGGTGGAGGGGGTAGGGGTAGCAGCGGGGGCAGCAGCGGGGGCAGCAGGGGGGGCAGCAGCGGGGGAATTGGGGGTTTTGGAGGCAAGGGGGAGGTGGGAGGGGTGGGTGGGGGGAGAGGAGGGGGAGGAGTGGGTGGGGGCACGGGTGTGATGGGCAGGGGAGGGGGCGGAGGAGTGGGGCTAGGCGGCGAGTTTGCAGCACCGCCATTTGTGGAGGGCGAACCAGCGGATGTGACTCTAGTGAAGGCCGTCTTCCCTGAGTCCTGCGCCCCTGGGGGGGACGGCACCCTCGGCCCCACCTCCTCTCCTGCTTCCACCGGGGGAGGAGAGGGGAGCGGGGGGGAAGGAGGAGGCGGCGGGGAAGGGGGGAACGCGGGGCGGGGGGATACGGGGCGGGTGTGCAGTGGGTGTGTGTCAGTGAACGGGCGGGGCACATGTGACGAGGATGACACGTATGCGGGCTTCCACGGTGCCTTCCGGTGTCTCATGGAGCAGGCGGGCGACGTGGCCTTCCTCAGGCTGGACACCCCGCTGTGGTTCGCCCGCGGCGGGCAGTTTCAGCAGGCGTGGTCGCTGCAAGATCTGGGGGAGTTCCGCGTGCTGTTTCCACCCCTCGTTGGCGGGTGCTTGGAGGTCACAGAGAACGTGGACGCCAAATGCACGTGAGTAGTGAGGCATCTCAAAGCTTGAGTTTGGGCAGCGGCTGGCTGGCTGCACGTGACGTGAGTAAGGTGAGGGGCTTGCATGGCGGTATCAAATCGCATGCAGCAGGCGGACCATCCTGCGCCCACCTCTGGTTTCACCGCCCGCCTCTGATTATGATTCCCATCTCTGCTTCGCCCGCGGGGGACGCTTTCACCAGGCGTGGTCACTGCACGGGGTGGGGGAGTTCCGCATGCTGTGGCTGCCGATGGTGGGCGGCTGTGTGGGGGTCACGGAGAATGTGCACGGCAACTGCACGTGAGTGGGGCGTGCAGTAGCTGCGACTGTGAAGCTCCTCCTGGTTGAGTGGAGGTAGCAGCAGTTGAGTTTGGATGCATGTGCTTGTCCCTGGTGGGGGCAACAGAGTGGCAATTGCGGGTGGTGAGTGCAGAGGAGCCATGGCTCCTGTACCACCACTTTGTGACTCCTGAATAACTCAAAGCTCATATCGTACAGTGCAAGGCTCCTGTACCACCGGTGGCCGGCCATTACCACACCTGCCTTTTCAGACGTCTCAAAAGTTGGTCGTTACCACACTCAGGCGCAACACATGTGCCTGCACCGCACTCTCTCACACCAACGCTGCTCCTGCTTGTACCCCCCCCCCTCCCCCCTTCCCCCCTCTCCCCCCTCTCCCTTCTTTCGTGCTCATATCTTGCCTTCTGCTGCTTGAGTCTACCAGCTTCGGCAGCGTACCAGCCAACGTGGTGATGACGCGCAACAGCATATTGGAGCGCTTCAAGCGCGCCATAGTGGCTCGCCTGGAGCTGGCAGGCACCGTCAAAGCATGGCGCGAGGCACTGTATGAGGGGCGCAACCCCTTCGACTACATCCTCTCGGGCAGGTATCTCAAGGCTCACCTCTCCCTGTCTGTACAAAAAGTACGCCATGACTATAGCCATGTATACTCTCGGGAAGGTAGCCCTCCACTATGTGCTCTTCGAGGGGCGCAACCCCTTTGACTACATCCTCTCGGGCAGCCAGAGGTGTATGTGCCTCGGTGATCTGATGCAACCTGATTCATCTGTACTCCTCTCCTTCCATCCACCCTGTCTATCAGTCGCAGTGCCAAGGGGCTGGTGCGTGCGGACGAGTTGCGCTGCTGTTGCTGCTGCTCGGGGCAGCGCCATGCGTGGCCTGATGTGTGTGCCCCTCCTCGTCCTTACCGTGCCCATCACCCGCAGTGCCAAGGGGCCTATCTGGGCAGCATGGGGTTTTGAGACGTCTCAAAACTTGACCATGCACCTCCTCCACTTTCCACCACCTCTATCACCCGCAGTGCCAAGGGGCTAGTGCGAGTGGAGTCATTGACGTGGGCCTATCTGGGCAGCATGGGCGAGGTGACAGAGGACATTCTGCGCTACAACCGTGACCACGCCCCGCCTCCACACCCCAGGGCCACTCACAGGCTATGCGCCTCTGGTAAGGATGTGTGCTCCGCCCTGCTGTAGCCGCATCTCCTGCAGCTGTAGCCCCACCTGCGGTGACACAACTTACTGTAGCCCCATGGGCTTCATCGTTTTGTTTTTCTCGGCACTGCTAGATTTTGTCTCTCCCTTCTCCATTTGCCGCATAACCTCTCTCCACTCTTGCTGCTTGCAGGTTTGTTGAAAGCACTTTTGGCGACGCTGCTAGCTGCACTGCTGTTTCTCTAGGTGATAGCCAAGGACACGAGTGGCCTGGCCGCTGTACGGCTTGTGTTACCGAATCAAGCCCAATGTAATTGCTAAAAAGAAAAAGGCTGATTCAAGAAGAGCTGAGATGATGTGGAGGGAACCAGCAAGATGTAGTCCTTGCACAACTTTCTTCACATCTCGTGGTATAAAATGCCCATTCTCGGTTTTGTGGGAGGGCAGCAGCTTGGTATATCCCTTCTTCCCTCACTCCAGCCACCACCACGAGTCGTGAGGCTGATGTGACTGCCGTGCCCATTTGCCCATGCCCACGCCCATGCCCATGCCCATGCCCATGCCCACGCCCATGCCCATGCCCATGCCCATGCCCACGCCCATGCCCATGCCCATGCCCATGCCCACGCCCATGCTCATGCCCATGCCCACGCCCACGCCCATGCCCATGCCCATGCCCATGCCCACGCCCATGCTCATGCCCATTTGCCCATGCCCACGCCCATGCTCATGCCCATGCCCACGCCCACGCCCATGCGCATGTCCATGCCCATGCCCATGCCCATACCCATGCCCATGCCCATGCCCATGCCCATGCCCATGCCCATGCCCATGCCCATGCCCATGCCCATGCCCATGCCCATGCCCATGCCCATGCCCATGCCCATGCCCATGCCCATGCCCATGCCCATGCCACTGCCATGCTGCCAGCATGTTGGAAGGTGTCTTGGTTTGCAACATCACATTGACTTTCCTGCTCCCACCCTTTCCCCTGCCTTCGCTTCTTCACTTCGTTCCCCTCTTTCGCCCCTTGCACACACCTACTCCTTACTACGCACACCAAGCCCCTCCCAGGGTGGAATCTGCAAATGCAGCATTTACTGCAATCAATGTTATTGCAAACATGCAACATTCTGGCATTGATTCAGCATTCCATACAATGAATGAGTGCACATGCATGCCCAACTGGCTGGCACACCAGTATGCAGAGCCTCAAGGCCTCAAGAGAGCTTTCTAAAGTGGGCGTCAGCTATCTTAGGTTCTGTGTCCTCTAGGACTGATAGCCTGCAGAGGAGGCAGGGGAAGGAGTGTGTGTACTTCACTGCACACCAACCCCCACCACCGAACTAGAACGAACCGCATGAAGAGTGCTAACTAGAACATTTTGCCTCCACGGGCGCTGACAGCCTCGCAGAGGCGGCAGGGGAAGGAGTCGAAGTTGAGAGCTGTGACATGGGCGAAGGGACCTGGCACCCCGCACATGCGCCATGCAAAGTAGTTCATGTACCTCACTGCACCGCACAGCACACCGCACAAAGGCAGGAAACTGGTAGCTTGGAGCAGCACAGTGCGCACGAGGAGCAGCCAGAAATGCAGTGTACATGCGTGAACAGGATGGGTGGAGTGCGGGCAGGGAGAGATGCAGTGCGAGCAGGAAGAGATGCAGTGCGAGCAGGAAGAGATGCAGTGCGAGCAGGAAGAGATGCAGTGCGAGCAGGAAGAGATGCAGTGCGAGCAGGAAGAGATGCAGTGCGAGCAGGAAGAGATGCAGTGCGAGCAGGAAGAGATGCAGGGCGGGCAGGGAGAGATGCAGAGTGAGCATGGATCACACCACAACTTCCACCCGCATGATGAGTACAAAGATTCACCCGTGGCCACACCTGGGTCGTTATTCAGTGCAGCAATGAGTGCCGTGAGCTGGACGGCGGACGGAGTACATGGGGCCACCAGTGACGGGTTTGGGCGGCACGAAGCGTTTTGAGACGTCTCAAAACACTTCTTATATCATAAAGTACTTGGAGCCACTAGTGATGGATTCGGGCGGCAAGAAGCAGGGCTCTGGGGCTCCCAGAAGCTCCCGAGAGGCTTCAGATCCTCCAGAGAGGTGACCTCGAGGACATGGAAAATCTCGACACGACTCAAACGACGCACCTGGGTCATTGTTGAGTGCAGTGATGAGCGTGGCGAGCTGCACTGCCAAGTATTTGCTGCTGTCGATAAAGGATTCAGGAGGGGAGGCACAAAGCTGTGGATGTCAGGTGCCCCACGGTGCACGGGCACTGTGCCCGCCTCTAAGGCTTCCACAG
The DNA here is from genome assembly GCA_947470075.1 of Closterium sp. Yama58-4. Lineage (NCBI taxonomy): Eukaryota > Viridiplantae > Streptophyta > Zygnematophyceae > Desmidiales > Closteriaceae > Closterium > Closterium sp. Yama58-4. The sequence continues at coordinate 97,801 of CANIUD010000294.1, read as the reverse complement.
GGGCTCCACAGGGGAGGTGACTTGTCAGTGCCTGTCAGCCTAGCCAGAAATCTATGCACCTGGGTCATTATTGAGCGCGGTGATGAGGGTAGCAAGCTGGGAAGCCGTGTACTTGCTGCCATCTATGAAGGATTCCGGAGGCATGAACTGGTGGATGTCAGGCGCGCCATAGTACACCGGCACCGTGCCTGCTTCCAGGGGCTCGAGGGCCTTCTCAGTGACGTAGCCCGGCACGCGCGTGTTCTCAGTGCTGAGGATGAACTTGTAGTGCGACATGGCGCATGCTGATATCTCCTGCTTCAGTACGCTTATCACCCTGACATTGGGGAGAAGGAGGAGGGGAAGGGAGGAGGGGAAGGGGATGAGGGGAAGGGGATGCGTGCACGTAGGGGAGGAGAAGGGGGAAGGGGAGGGTGCGTGGAAGTTGACATGGCGCATGCTGTGATTTCCTTCTGAATGCTGCTCATCCTGGGAAGGTGGTGGAGGGTATGGGGGGTGTATGCACATGGGGGCAGAGAGGGGGAGGAGTGGGGGTGAACCTGTAGTGTGACATGGCACACGCTGTGATTTCCTTCTTCTGAATGCTTCTCATCCCGCCATGAGCATGCACGAAGCTTGCACTGCATACAACGTGACGCGCTTATCTGCTTCTGATCCGAATGCAATTCACTCTGGGCGAGGGTGCATGCCTTTTGGGGCACCTCAAAAGTGATCCGAATGCTGATCACTCTGGCCCAGTTGCCCCGGTTTAAGGGCGTATCCCGGCACAAGCAGAGCCGGGCTTGGCAGACAAAAATTACGTTTTGTTTCAAACGAAATTACATTGACATTTATCTGACCGAGGAAGGTGCAACGCATGCTTATGATGTGGCTGCGATAGAGATTTTCAGGCCAGGCATATTCACGAATGGAGAGTTGTTGAGAGGTGAATCCAATGGGGAAGAGGAGGTGGAGGACAAAAAAGATGAAGTAGCCGAAGAGGGCACAAATGAAGAGGAACGTAGCGGCACAACCACCCTTGAATCCTCCTTGGCTTTGCTGTCCATTAGTTCTTCGAGTGGAGAGCAGGAGGCCCGTGGGGAGGTGGAAAGGGAGGTGGTGATAGTGGAAGAGGAGGTGGAGGATAAGGGGGTGTTAGAAGATGTGGTGGTTGAGGAGGGGAATGGGGAAGGTGAAGGTGCTGGAGAGGAGTAAGATGAGGAGGTGCGTTCACCTTTCCCATCCCCCTCTCCAACCACCACACCTTCTACCACCCTCTTATCCTCCACCTCCTCTTCCACCACCACCACCTCCCTTTTTACCTCCCTATAAGCTTCCTGCTCTCCACTCGAACTAATGGATAGCAAAGTAAAGGAGGATTCGGGGGTAGTTGTGCCGCTACGATCCTCTTCATTTGTGCCTTCTTCGGCTACTTCATATTTATTGTCCTCCACATCCTCTTCCCCATTAAATTCATTTTCAGCAACTCTCCATTCGTGAATACACCTGGTCCAAAAATCTCTATCACAGCCATGTCATAAGCATGCGCTGCACCTTCCTCGGTCAGATAAGTGCGAATGCAATTTTGTTCTTTGCGAAACGTATTTTTTGACTGCCAGGCCCTATTTTGCTTGTGCTAGGACACGCCGTGTATGCACAGCACAAGGGGGGGTGGGAAGAGAGAGAATGAAGGGTTGGGTGCAGGCAGTCAATAGTAGGCTTGAGACACTACTGTGCCCAGACGGTGTGCCGTGCATGCCATTGGAAAGCTGTGGGACCAGGCCACGGGGCAAGAGTGGTGCGGAGGAAGCAAGCATGGAGGTACGGAGAGTGTGTTGTGTTGTGACACCTTAAGGGGGTGCCCCCACAAGCCCCACTACCACTGAGGTTATGACTTGCTAACATTCCTCCCTCCCTAATCCCCACCTCCCCTCACTCACGGGTGGGTGCATTCAGGGTAGAGCAGCAGTTCAGCATCACTGCCGTTCATGTTGTTGTCGCAGTGCCCGAAGCTGTGGTGCGGCACCAGCGCAAACACGTCCCTCACCAGGCCCTCCCGCCACTCGTATTGGCAGTGCGAGGATGCTCGGTACAGAGGCACGTCCTGGGAAGAAAGGGAGGAGAAAGGCGGGGAGGGCGCTATGTGTGAGGGAGACACACAGGGCACGGAGAGGAGGAGCATGGCAGAGAGAGACACACGTCCATCACCAGCCCCTCCCGCCACTCGTACTGGCAGTGCGATGATGCTCGGTACAGAGGCACGTGCTGGGGGGAAGAAGGGGAGGGGAAGCGGAAGGGGGCGAAAGGGCGTTGTGTGTGTGAGGTCGACAGACACAAAGGGCAGGCGAAGGGCAGTGAGAGACACACATCCCTCACCAGCCCCTCTCGCCACTCGTCCTGGCAATGCGATGATGCTCGGTATAGAGGCACTTCCTGATGGGGAAAAAGGGGGCGAGAGAAGGGGAGGACGGTATAGCGAGGGCAGTACATAGTGCAGGTAGGAGAGGAGCAGGGAAGAGGGTTGAAACAGGTCCCCTCGGCAGACCCTCATGCCAACCGCCTGGTAGTGCGACAATGCCCGGTACAAAGGCAAAAAGATCCCATGCCCACCTGCCGCTTGACCTTGGGGAGACGAGTTGCCTCCGGTCTTGAGCATGTGGTGCACGCCCGAGTAGGTGAGCTGCACGCCGATGCCTGCCTGACACGCACACACACGCAGGAAGATTGTATGCCCACCTGTCGTTTAATCTTGGAGAAGAACTGCCTTCTACCAGTCTCGAGCGTGTGGTGCACACCGGAGTACGTGAGCTGCACGTCGCTGCTGGCGAAGGGCGACACGCCCACGTCGAACAGCCGGCGCTTCTCCAGCAGCCCCCACGACTCCAGGTTCAGGTACACTCGTAGTGGTTGCCCTCTGGTTCGCTCTGCGGGTGGGTCTGCGGGCCACACGTGAAGCGTGGCGTCTGCCTGTAGCGCCATGAGGGGCGACCAGGAGATCTGGAGAGCAGGGGAGAGGGGTGGGGGAGAGAGGGGAGGGGGAGAGAGGGGGGGTGGGAGGGGATTGGCCGGGGGGGTGGGGGGATGGGGGTGGGTGGGGGATTGAGAGGGATTTTAGGCACGGACGCACTACCACTGGCAAAGCAACAGATACCTGGCACGTGTAAAGAACACTCACCTGGCAGGTGAAAGCAACAGACACCTGGCAGGTGAATGCAACAGACACCTGGCAGGTGAAAGCAACACATATCAGGCAAGTGAAAGCAACAAATGCCTGGCAGGTGATGCCGCAGCGAGGGCAGTGGTAGAAGCCCTCCAGCTTGTGCGGCCACATCCACGACTCAGCGCCAGGTGGCAGCAGAATGGTGACGTGGCGCAGCTGCATTCGCCGGCACGCCACCCTGTTTGGATCCTGTGCGTGCAGTGGGCAGGGGGGTAGTGGTGGGGGGGGGTGGTCAGAGGGGAAGGGGTGGAGGGACAGGGGAGAGGTGGTGGGGAAAAGGAGGGGTTGCAGGATGGGAGCATGTTGTGATGCTGAGGTGGTGTTGTTGCAATATGGAGAGTCTCTCAGGTCAGGAAGCACACTGGGCGGGGGTTGAAGAGCATCAGCGATGTGGTGTGGTGTGGCGTGGTGGTGTGCTTCTTTCTAATTGGAATATTGACGCACACTGCCCCGCCTCTCAACAGTTGCGGAACCTGAAATCCAACAGGGCACGCTGCTGCACCAGCAATGAATGGTTGCACCTGACTTGGACACCAAAAAGTGGGCGAACGTATATGTAAACATGCACAAACAATCTTCAAGTTTTCCGGGCAGAAAGGAATGAAGGTGAAAAAAAATATGGCCAACAAAAAACACTTGCCCCAACCCCAACTTCCCAACCCAGCCTTATACGTTGTCCCGCTACTTACCACTAACCTGGTCAGAGCGCAAGACTTGTCACCCCACCCTGGCCTAATTTGCCACCCAAATACTCCCTCCCCACCCCCACCCCTCTTTCCCTACCTGAAATATCTCCATCTTTTCAGCGGCCTTCATCAACCTGCCCAGCCAGGAACCATTCCTGTCCACGGGGCCGCACCTGAAGACTGGAGCTTCTGGGGAAGGTGGAGGAGTAGGAGTATTTCTTGAGCAGATCCCTGTGCTTCCACCTGAAGCGCGCACAGCCCACCTTCGCCTCCCACATCCTGCCCACAGGGAGTGGGGGGAGGCAGGGGAGAGAGGGGGCAGGGAGGAGGACGGAGGGGGAGGTGGGAGGATGAGTAGGAGTACTTCTTGAGCAGGTCCCTGTGTTTCCACCTGAAGCTCGCACACCCCACCTTGGCCTCCCACACCTTGGCAGTGTTAGAGGAGGGGAAAGGGAGGGGGAAGGAAGCGGGAATGCAGGCAGGGAAGGGAAAATGGATGGCAGAGGGGACAGAGTGAGGAGAGGAGAGGAGAACGCGGAATTGAGAGGAAGAAAACAAACAGGGGCGAGGAGGGAGACGATAGAGAAAAGAGAGGACTAAGAAGAGAAGAACGAGAGGAGAGAGAGGCTGGCATAGGAGTGTGAATGCCGGAAGAAAAGGGACGGATGAGATACAGCCCCACGCAATCATGCCCACAGACACTCACTCACTTATTCACTGCACACCCTCGCTTACTCACCCACTCCCTCACGCAGTGACTCACGCTCACACACTCACTCACACACTCACACACACTCACTCACGCACACACTCACTAACTCACTCACTCACTCACTTGGCAGCAGCCTCGACATTAAAACCAGCATCAGAGAAGACGGGAGCAGAGCCACCATCGCCCAGCACGGGGATGCGGCGGGGGAAGGGCGAGGCGGAGTAGTACTGGGGGTCGTGCAGCGTGGAGAGCAGCGAGGGCAGCGCGCATGCCGCCCACGCCAGCAGCAGCAGTATTGTTAGCCATGTCAGCCGCCCGGGAATGGTGCTCATGGGGGGGATCTGAAGAGGGGGGTGGTTCCGAGATAAGGGGATGGTGGGGCGGTTGGGTGGTTGTGAGGGTGCAGGAGAGGGTGAGAGTGCAGGAGAGGGTGAGAGTGCAGGAGAGGGTGAGAGTGCAGGAGAGGGTGAGAGTGCAGGAGAGGGTGAGAGTGCAGGAGAGGGTGAGAGTGCAGGAGAGGGTGAGAGTGCAGGAGAGGGTGAGAGTGCGGAGGGGGATGCGGAGGAAGATGCGGAGGGCATCCCATAGCCACAGGAGGCGGATGGGATGATGGTACACAACACAGTACACTTCGGGGGATTCGGGGGAGAGGGGATGAGGGAGAGGGGGGATGTGAGCCTGAGGGAGGGGAAATTTGGGGGAGGGGGGTGTGGTAGAGAGGGGAAGAGGATGGCAGTGCGAGGGGGGGCAGGGAGGAGAGGAGACGCCAGTGGTGTTAAGAATCAGGGGGATACAAGATAACAAGAATTTGGGTTCTGGAACGGACGGATTATGATGATCACAAGATACAAGTCTTGCAGTTTGTGAGTGTAAGCGTTGTGAGTTATAGGCGTTGTACTGTACCTTATCGAGCACCTCTTGCGCCTTATCCACAGCAGGCCTCAGCACTGGCCGAGCCGCATTCGCTATAATCACATACACGCTGAACCGCTGCAGGTATCGATGCACACCTCCCGCCGCTGACGTCATTGCCTGCGTCAGCAGCGGCGGCACTGTAGACAGCAGCCTATCAGCAACATCCACCGCAGCGGCCGCGATTCGCGGGCCGTGATCCGCGGCGGCTCGAGGCAATTCCGCAACAGGCGGAGGAGGCCAGAGTGGGGTGGCGGAAAGAGCGGAGAGCGAGCGGAGGGAGGAAAGGCCGAGGGGGATGGATTCGGGGCTCATGGGGGGAAGGAAGGCGGAGGGGGAAGGGACATCGGCGGAGGGGGGCTCGAGTGCGATTTCTGATGGGCGCATCAACGGCGTGGCCGCGTGGTGAGATCGAATGAACGGCTGTAATTCGCCGCCGTCTCTTTCCGCTTCGTTTCCCCCTCCCCTCCCCGTTCCCCCTCTCGTCGCACCCCTTCCGCCGTTGCCGTCCTGATAGCTTCCGCTTCTGCTGCTGTGAGGTGATTCGTCATTGGGATCGCCGCGGTCAACGCTACTAACGGGGATGGTGGCAGGCGACGCGAGGCTCACGCCGCTGTATCCTGATCGCTGCGCCGCAATGCCGTCATTATAGTGGCCGCCGCCGGCTGCGCTGCTGCTGTCACCGCGATGTTCGCTTCGATTAGAGTTACTCGAATGCGATTGGCGCTGCGCCCGCGACTGCGATTGAGCGTGTGACTGTGAGCGAGAAGAGGAGGAGGAGGAGGTGGAGGAGGCGCGATGCGATGACGCTTTGTCGCGAGGCATCTCGACAACCTGCTGTGCGAAGCATAACATTAGCGAAGACCATATTAGCTCATAAAAGCGCTATGTTTATACAATGATTTAAAATTGTTTAAGAGTACACATGTCGATGTAGTATAATGGTCAGTATCTCCGCCTGTCACGCGGAAGATCCGGGTTCGATCCCCGGCATCGGCGCTTTTAGCAGTCAGTAACCCTGGCTGATTTGTTACTATATCGCCCGGGATAGAAGCGCAGGCCTTAAAGCCGGCAGCCCAAATTGCACAAGTTTTAAAAACTTGGCCCTGGGGTTCAGCGGGTGGCGAGGGGTGTGAAAATGAAAGTCGGGAGCCGAAAGAAGTGTTTAGCGAACACCCAGTAAGCGAACTCGCGAAGTGTTTAGCGAACTGCCGAGTCAAACAGCACAAAACCAGCCAATGGAAATTGTCGCACGGCGAGTCACACACCACGACCCAAAAGTGTGAGCGATGGAGGGGATCGCGTGTATGGGACGGAGGGGTCCGAGTGTGGACGACGGGGAGAAGAAGCGATGCGACGAATTAGGTGGATGAAACCTGAGAAACGCGGATAGAAAGGACGCCACGGATATGAACATAGGCGACATCGGTGCGGTGGGCGATGTGGAAGTGAAACCAGAACGACGGGCATATGTGCAACCATGTCGATGACGGGCATATGTGCAACCATGGCCCTGACTAGCTATGTCGAGTGAAAATGTGACCTAGAACCGCGGGGTGCTTTAGAGACGGACTGGAAGAATGGAGGAATGGTCCTAACGTCCTAAGGCGGAAATTTCCGACATGCGCTGGAATGGGGTAGAAGCCTAGATGTTCTAAGCTATGGCTATCGCTCTAGCTGCTCAGACTAGGCAGTTTCGAACGACATGAATTACATATTTCCAGTTTGGTCTGCACATCACAGCCAGATTGGTTGCGCAGGAACCAAGCCACCCTTCCCTGTGCTGCCTGCGACTTCTTTCACGTTTTGCATATGAAAACCTGGTAACCACACTGGTTCGGGAGGGAAAGTGTAACACCTCCCAACTTTTTTTGTAATTCAGGCTGCGGGTTTTAAAAGCGCATGCGCTTCTATCTGGAGCAATGCGCTTATGGCCGATCCTCAATTATAAGCACACCCCCTAAAAAAACTTGATTTATTATAAGCGCATGTTAATTTCCACGGAAAAAATGTGTGAAAATATTGTAATGGTTTTCCCTTCAGCAGGTGGATATGTTGCAAATTCGGTTCTCCTCACATTCGAACCCTGCACAGAATTCGAGTCCAGGCAGCATGAGCTGTCAGGGGCGCCTTGTCAGTCACATCGACTGTATCTGCCAGCCGCGCGAGATTTTCACTCACGACCCCCTGTAACTTTGACTCGATTGAAAAGCCAGCACGAAATCTACGGTTTGGTATTCAGATATTATAAATCTATACTTGTCATTTTATAAGCGCATGCGCTTTTACACACGACTCAATTAAAAACGCACCCCCCCAAAAAACACTGATTTATTCTAAGCGCACCTGCACTTTTATCCGGGGTAATGGGTATCTGGCAGTCAGTAACCCTGGCTGATTTGTTACCCGACAGTTAGTAACCCTGGCTGATTTGTTATTCGACAGTTAGTAACCCTTGTTGATTTGTTGTCCGGCGTACGCTCCACACCGTCGTGATTTGTTGTGCGTTGCAACCTCCTGCCCCACCGTCGTGTTGCCTCAGCTGCACCCTCCTAAGAAATCCCAAGAGCTTCCCTCACATTTTGCTCACTCCCCTCACCCCTGTTTGCCTTTCACCCATTTCTTGCTCTCCTTCCTTCTCTGCCTCTGGCTGCTGCACTGCTGCTAGTGCTGCGTCTGGTGGTGGTGGCGCTACTGCTAGTGCTGTTGCTGGGAGGGACGGAATGCGAAGGGTGTGAGAGAGGGAAGGGGGAGAAGAGAGGGGTGATGATAGAATGTTTGTCAAATAGGACTATGTAGCTTAAATGAAATTGAGAAGAGAAAGGGAAAGTGTCAGGAATACTAGGAGTGGGGCCTAGGCTTAGTAGCCTAGGCCCACACTAGGAGGTAGTAGGTTGTGCCCTAGGACTAGGGTTTGTGGTATACGAAGGAGAATTGGAGAAGTGAGAATGGGAATGATGATTGAACTAGCAAGCAGCAGGATACATATAGGAAACCCTAAGGGGTTGTACTCACTATGGAGCACCCCACTGCAGGCTAGACAAATAACATAATCTGACACACCCCCATAGCCAAAGTGGGGTGTAATCAGCACACGTGAGAAGTCACAGCAATAGTTCACAATTATCAGCAAAGCTAGTGGCAGTCACAGGAGGCCAGTGAGGAGGAGGAGGAACTGTGGAGGGAGAGAAGAGAGGAGGCGACTACTGAAGTTGCAGACACACGGGCACCAGGAGCACCAGGCTGCAACCTCCTCCAACTGTCTCACTCCCCCCTACACACACCCCCAGGGTCACCACTCGCTCCACGCCCACATCACCCCCCTAGCGCCACTCCCTCGTCTCCCACACATCCACCCCCGCAGCGGCAGCTGCAGCAGTGGGAGACGGAGGAGAAGGAAGGGGCGACGCACACGGAGCACCCCCACACCCGCCACCCCCACACCCTCCTGTCCAGGGGACGCAGGGGGGGGGGGGGGGAGGGCCGGGGCGGGAGAGCGCACGAGGGCGCAGGCAACCGCGCGTGCAGAGCAACAGCGCGGAGCAGGTAGGGTAGAGCGCACGAGGGCGCGGGCAACCGCGCGTGCAGAGCAACAGCGCGGAGCAGGTAGGGTAGAGCGCACGAAGGCGCGGGCAACCGCGCGTGCAGAGCAACAGCGCGGAGCAGGGCGCACGATGCACGAGGCACGAGGCTCGAGACACGAAGCACGAGGCACGAAGCACAAGGCACAAGGCACAAGGCACGAGGGCGCAGGTAGGTAGGTAGGTAGGTAGAGCGCACGAGGGCGCGGGCAACCGCGCGTGCAGAGCAACAGCGCGGAGCAGGTAGGGTAGAGCGCACGAGGGCGCGGGCAACCGCGCGTGCAGAGCAACAGCGCGGAGCAGGTAGGGTAGAGCGCACGAAGGCGCGGGCAACCGCGCGTGCAGAGCAACAGCGCGGAGCAGGGCGCACGATGCACGAGGCACGAGGCACGAGGCACGAAGCACAAGGCACAAGGCACAAGGCACGAGGGCGCAGGTAGGTAGGTAGGTAGGTAGAACAAACGAACACAGGCAAAACAAACAAATACACGAGCAAGACGAACGAACACGGAGCGGGCTAGAAGCGACACATACAGCACGAGAGGAACAAGACTGCGGGTGACAGGAAAAGGAGGCGGCTGCACCGGGACCAGGAGCGGCGTCGCATGCAGCTGCAGGGGCGGCTGCTGCAGGGGCGGCTGCTCCAGGGGCGGCGTCGCGGGCCCAGGGGCGGCTGCACCAGGGGCGGCGGCTCCAGTGGCGGCTGCTCCAGAGGCGGGCGGCTCCAGGGGCGGCTGCTGCAGTGGCGGGCGACTCCAGGGGCGGCTGCTCCAGGGGCGGCTGCTGCAGTTGCTGGCGGCTCCAGGGGCTGCTGCTGCAGTTGCTGGCGGCTCCAGGGGCTGCTGCAGCAGTTGCGGGCGGCTCCAGGGGCTGCTGCTGCAGGTGCTGGCGGCTCCAGGGGCTGCTGCTGCAGTTGCGGGCGGCTCCAGGGGCTGCTGCTGCAGTGGCGGGCGGCTCGAGGTGCGCCATGGCCTGGCGCAGCCCGTACGGGCCGCGCGCGGGCCTGGCGCAGCCCGTACGGGCCGCGCGCAGGCTGGACGGGCCGCGCGCGGGCCCTACGGAGGTTGCTCGGGCCACGACGGGCGACGGGGGGCGACGCGCGGCTCCCCATCGCCCGTCGCAGCTCCTCCCGGGGGCGACTCGCGGAGTGACGGGGCAGAAAGCCGCCGCGCGCCTCGGGGCGCACGGCGGGCAGAAAACCGCCGCGCGCCTCGGGGCGCACGGCGGGCAGAAAACCGCCGCGCGCCTCGGGGCGCACGGCGGGCAGAAAACCGCCGCACGCTCCGAGCGCGCGGCGGGATGAAAAATTAGGGTTTGGCCGCCGCGCACCACGGGGCGCGCGGCGGACAGTACGGCAGCGGAAGCAGGTGGTGGGCCCATACAGGAAGGCGGCAGGAACGTGCCTGCTCTGATACCATGTCAGGAATACTAGGAGTGGGGCCTAGGCTTAGTAGCCTAGGCCCACACTAGGAGGTAGTAGGTTGTGCCCTAGGACTAGGGTTTGTGGTATACGAAGGAGAATTGGAGAAGTGAGAATGGGAATGATGATTGAACTAGCAAGCAGCAGGATACATATAGGAAACCCTAAGGGGTTGTACTCACTATGGAGCACCCCACTGCAGGCTAGACAAATAACATAATCCGACAGAAAGAATGCTCAGGATTATACTCGAAATAAAAGAAGAGATTGCAAATCATACACCACCTCTCCCATTCCTTCTCCCTCCCTCCCTCCCTCCTCACTCTCTCTGTCAACCCTGTCCCTCCTCCCTCGCTCTCCCAGTCCCTCTTGTCCCACCGCACGCGCACCCACCACTCCTGACTACGTACCACCCCCTAGTGACTCGCTTTCCAATGCCGAAACCCTCACATTGAGCTGAGCAGATTTAGCCAAAACCTCATGCAACCGTCCATTTGTTTCCTGCAAACTTCGTTTCAGTGACCTCAGTTGTTGACTTTAGCCTCGCAACCCGCATCACTCCCTCTTCAGTTCCTCTATCCATCCACTGTCATTCTGTTGGAAAAAAAAAAAAAACAATTATTTAGGCTGTTATTTATTACTGTAATCCTATTTATACGACTCTAAGCCCTAAAATAAATGTACAGTTATTGTAGGGCCGAAATCTATTGGAGTCTAGAATTACTGGAGGGTAATCATTTTAAGCGGGTGTAATAATTAGTGCACAATTATTGGTGAGGGTCTGGCCATCTTTGGGGGATTAGTTTCTTCGATAAATTCCTTGCTGTGTGTTGTCATAACCAATTTATTGTTCTCAATCCATTCTATTGCAAGCGTTCAATTCCATTATGTTATGCATTCAAGTTTTTTCTACGCTAGCACTATGTCTTTCTAGCATGGTCTCAGAGCAACTTCAAGGGGCATGCTGCCAAGATTTGGTCAGGAACTTATAATAATTTACACTCACAAGCAGATTAGTATTTAGGCATATCAAGAAGCAACTTTCTGGATCATGATGCGGTTTGTCGGTAAGGTTGATGCTAGAGATGAGGCTTTCGAGAAAGCCATCTTGGATCAACATGAGCACCTGACGTACATGATCGCAATGGCACCGCCAGCACTACAAGCATTGTAGAAAACCATGTTTAACATGACAATCCAGTCAAATGCATCACACTCCTTCAAGCACTCCGCGTACTAACAAAACCCACGCTTCAAATATGCATGCAAGAACTGAATGTGAAGGGGATGGAAACCTACCCCAAAAAGGAGAGTCATCCCCAGGGAGGGATGCATCCTTCCAGCTGCTCCATCGCATCTTGCATATCGTCATGCGCCATTGATATTAGGTATTTAAGAGCGACAAAGGATTCCCACACGTTTGTCACGCGAACGTTCATGCGAAACCGTAGTGCCCACTCCCGATAATTAGTTCCGTTGAACGAAAGGGTAGTGAACACTTTGTCCACTTCTTTGTTTTCTTCCGTGTACTCTCGTGGCGAAGGGTCGAAGAGGGTAGGCACGGTAGATGGGCGTGGCAGTTGAATAGTGCATTGCGTGCTTCGTTGATTTTCACATTCCGGCACCTCCACTTGATCACGACGCATAACCCCGCTTGACAGTATCTCGTGTCCCATCCGCCCCACGCTACCCGCAGGATCGATTCCCATTTGTCAGCAAGGCGAGATTGTACGGTGCCGCCGCAAAAAAGGTGAGATCTGGCCATTAAAGGAACTCCAACTGGATGAGAATTAGTGGCAAGGCGTCGTACAGGGAGAGCACCAATAGTGTAAATTTTAAATCCCACACCTTCCACGCCCACTTGACTAATTCTGCCACTCCTTTTACCAATCTGTCCTCACATGTTCCTACCAACGTCAATCCCATCACCACACTCCCTTGCATCCATTCCACTTCCGTACTCATCATCCCTTCCCCTTGCTTTTCTTTGCATAATCGACTGAGGTGCATGATGGGAGTTCCCCTCTCCTTAGAAATCTTGCGGACTACTCACAACCTGCGATGCTCGCTTTTTGGGCACTCTTGCATAGCGTGAGCGCAACAATTCAACTGCAATTGGTGTTATAGTCACAATAGGCTTCAATGTGCCTAAAACAAAAGATAGAGTGCACAGTCAGATTTCTGCACAGCAAATTTAAACGTTCACAGCAATCTGGTCACAGCTCAAAATGACCTGATTCAACTTGGATTTGGAGAGTCTTAGCGTCGCCTACAATAGGCAATTTAGATCGCACGATTTCATCAAGAATGGACGACACAACGTCAGTTTGAACGTAGGGCACTATGGCAGCAACATAGTCTTAGAACACACAACTGAAAGGTGGATAATAAGGGCAAGATTCGGCAGCTGGAAGAAGTAACACAGCCGATTTAGACGCTGGGAATCCTAACTCCGATGGTGGTTCGGGGAGGTTGCGTGCTGGGACAAGTAGGTGACCCAGTGGCGCTCTTGCGTGCCTCCATCTTGTGCGAAGAGGGTAAACCTACCGCGCAACCCAAGCAGCAGAAGAAATGGGAGGAGGTCTGGGGCCGAACGATAGACTGGGGGGAAGGTCATTGCGAAAAAGGACTTGCTGGCAATACCGGCCAAAGCAAGAGAGGTATTGCTGTGGCTGCACAGTAACAATCTGCAAGTGGGGAGGAGACTGGCTTTCTTTGGGTCCCGAGCACGCTGCCTGTACTGTGGGCAACAGGAGTCACCAACGCATTGTTTGATGAGCTGTCCAGTTGTCAGCGGGGTTTGTAGCGCGCTTCGGGACTCGCTAAAGCTGATCAATCCTGGAAGGGTAATGGGGTCGCTAGGAGAGTTGCTATTCGCCGAAGACAACACAACATTCAGCTTCCCGGAGTCCACACTTATTGTGGTCACGTTCATACACATCTGGCTGGAGAGGTGTGACGCGGTTTTCCGGAAAAAAAACACAACTTTAGAACCCAAACGGGTGGTCAGGAAGATTGGGGTCAACATCAAGAGGCATGTTCAGATCTACAGTGAAGGGAGGAGCATAGCGGGAGGCCAGCGAGGAGAACAACGTGATGGGGTTTGGCAGCACTTGACAGCAAGCGAAGTGGCAGCGCTGAGTTATATATGTGAAAATGACGAGCAGATGACGTGGAACAAGGATTTCAAGTCGATATGGGAGAGGCCTAGCACCTTTTCTGAACCACTGTAAAGCAACACAAGGGGAGACAGGGTAGTCCAAATTGAGTCAATCTGTGCCTTCCTCGTTTACAAGTTACGACTGTGGATGTATGCATTGCATAGTGTATTACATCCTTGAAAAGAAAAAAAAAAAGATTCCACTTAATGCAGCATCTGCAAATGATCCGCAAATCAAAGCCTCTATTAATGCACTTACACTTGTGGCATCATCACGGACTGCAGCCCAACCAGACGTCACATAACTTCACACATCTTACTCATGTGTTTATTGCTATATGCGTGCTCACGCATGTGTATGAGGGTGAGTGGGGTGTGGAGTTTTCTCGCATATCAACAAAGCAGGATTTGAGTTTATCCTCTCTTTATTTTTGCAAGTTAATCGACAAGGCAATCAAGACATCAAAATCATGAGATGGTCTACTGTCTCATCAGCAAGCAAGACCAGGGGAGTAAAAAGAATTCTTCTGGTGGTCGACCACTGCTGGTGGTCGCCCCTATAGTTCACCAACAGTTGCTGCAGTTGTGAGCCAGCTGCTGCTGTTTGCCAGCTAACATCGATCATGCACACTTGCTAGTTTAAGGGGGAGTTTAACAAGACAACACGGGACAAGTCAAAACAAAACTGGCTTCATATAGTATGTGAAGGGAAGGCAATGATAGAAGGCATCAAATGTTCAGCAAGAAGGGCGGGAACCAAGCAACTGCTGGTACGATTGCGCTGGAACTGTAGGAGATGCAGCCCCCAATCTGCCAACTCTTACTATTGTGCAGGCCGCCAAGTGCTGGTGCAGGGCCACCAAGTGCTGGTGCAGGCCGCCAGCTGTTGCTGTCCGCCGGATGCAACGAGGCAACATATGGTGTACATTCTTTCATAAGCTCATGAGGCATGAGGCATGGAGGAATTTACTCACCATCACTGCACGAGGCAGGGGGAGCAAGTACGTGTCGCTGCTAGTCGCCCACAAGCTGCTGGTACAGCCGTTCGTCGGTTGTTGCAGTAGTGCTGCTACCGTCTGCCAGAGCTCGGAAGAGCTTGTCACTGAAGCTACAGTTGCTTCCTGCCAAACACTACTACCGCCTTGCGTCAGTCGACAGCGGCTGCTGCTAATGTGCGTCACCTACTACACGCTGATGAAATCGCGAGCTGCTGCTGTAGGTTGTCGAGACATACAACAGCGATCCCGCGCGCTGCAGAAGCTGCACGCCAGCAATTTGAGTCACACGATTGCAACGTTAGGCGCCTGCAGGCAGCAATTTGCTGTAGGCCGCGACATGCTGCAGGGGGGTCGCAACACCGTGCGCCAGCCGTAGCAGCTGCTTGCCATGGTGCTTAAGGCGCGCTAAGCAAGTACAAATCATTTTACTAATGTGCCTAGTCAGAAAGTCGAGATTGGGTCTAATACTCACGAGCAGGAAGAGAAATAGAGTGCGTCAGAATGACAGATTGGCAAGACCCTTGCTAGACGGGAGAAGTGAGAGGTGTGTGCGGAGAAGCGTGGGAAACAGTAGTGATGCAGACGGAAGCACCTGAGGAAAGCAACGTGCACCTAAGGAACGTTCGGTGCATACCGTGATCTCCCGGTTAGAAGACCCGGGGGTCTTATCCTAAATGTGCTTGAAATGGGTTGTGGGGACTTATTTAATAACATATAGTGCATAAGACCCCTGAACATCTAATAATTACAGAAACAAGAAATGAAAGGAAGAGTGTCGAGTGACTTCATTTTTTTCTCCCAGCGAATGTAAGCGAGGAACCATATCGCAAATTTCACGCACCTCGCCCCAGGCCACACTTCACACATTGAAGCACGACGGCGGCAACACCTGACGGTGTTGGCGTAGCGCCCCTGCTCTTGATTGGTGTGTTGACCACACCACCATCAGCCCATCAGATTCATTGCATCTGATGGGGTGATGGGTTCGGGAACGTTCTACCCAGGGTTGTCGCTTTCCCAGGGCTGAGGTGGCCTAATTTCAGCCCTTATTTTCCTCGGTTGAGTCAAATTTCAACACTTGAAATCAGGGCTACACATACTTCGGCACTTGAGCATAAACACATCATGAAAGGAGGTTGAAGTTCAAATAGACCTAAGGACTGCGGTGCATAGCAGATACATAAGCTGATCTACAATGTCACGGGGGGGAGAGTGGTGAGGATGTTTTACGTAAGCAGGGAATGAATAACAAGGGAAAAGAGGAGGTGGAGGGGAAGTAAGGGCTCTGAACGTATACGTGAAATCCGGGTTCACAGCTGAACCAGCCCTTAAGGAAAAAACGGGCTGGTTTCAGAGCCAGCGCTTGAATTCTTTGAGTTGGGCTCAAACAAACACTGGAATTCAAGGGTAAAAAGGGCAAATGCCCTTGTAGCGACAGGCTTGGTTTTACCGTGCACAGCTGGATTGCATGTGAACTCACCCCAGCTCACGTCCCTGTCCTCCCCGGCTTCAGAGGGGGGTAGTCTGAGTCGATGAGGCTCATTTTCATTTTTTTTTCCTGAGTTAAAAGCCTCCCCTGGACTCTCTTGGCGACCATGTTCTCACTCGCTAGTTTAGCACGCTCTCCCCTACAGGCGCCGTCATGTCGGCGCTGGACATGCTGATGAAGATGCGGGTTGTCAGTGCAGCCCGCGGCCTTGTAGCCATGGCAAAATTACCCCCAGCTACACCAGCCCTGCCGGCACCGCCGGCCCCGCCGGCTCCTCCTGCTCCCCCCGTGCCTCCCGCTCCTCCGTGTCCTCCTTGGCCCCCGTTCCCACACCCATTCGAATCGATGAACGACGAAGAGGAGTTCTTTGGGCAGCCCGCACTTGACGCGTCTTTGTCTGAAGATCCAGAGAGTGGTGGTGCCGTATCGACTGATGAAAGTGTCCCTATCCCCTCCCTCACTTCTCCACTGATGTGCTGCGCGATTTTGACCCTGCCGCGGTCACCCGTGATGCTTTAACCCCCGATTCCCGCAACAGGGTGAATAGGCACAAGCGCCACACTACCACAATGGCGGAGAAGATCTCGTGGCTTACGCGGATGCGCGATGAGCACCTCACAGTGCGCGAAACTGCACGGATGGCCGGCGTGCAACCCGTCAGCATCCGGCGCTCGAAGAAGGTGGCTTAGGAGATGGCATCGGCGGCTGGCAGCCGTCTGCGACTTTCTAGTGGGCGGAAGGCGAGCTTGCTACCCTGACATGGAGCTCCCTTTTTACAACAAGTTTCTCTCACACAGGTCATGGGGACTGGCGGTCTCGATTGAGCTGCTGCCGACGTGTAGCCGGATTTCGATGAAGAACCGGCACCCTGAGG
Organism: Closterium sp. Yama58-4; assembly: GCA_947470075.1. Taxonomy (NCBI): domain Eukaryota; kingdom Viridiplantae; phylum Streptophyta; class Zygnematophyceae; order Desmidiales; family Closteriaceae; genus Closterium; species Closterium sp. Yama58-4. The sequence goes on along the minus strand of CANIUD010000294.1, from coordinate 80,770 downwards.
TCGACTGGCATGCCTCTCCGCGATGGACCTTCAGGGTTGAAAGCGTTGGGGACTCACTGTAAGGGTAAAGACCAAGATTGGTCAGTGGCTGACGAAAGGTGCGTCTGTTACAGTATGTATGATTTCTTGGTGTGTCGTGGTTTCTTCGTACCATTTTTAACACCTCGCTTTTTTTTTTTACCTGCGGATTGCAAGCCAAAGTGTGAAAGCTTCTAGAAGTTCTGTAGGAGGCAAATCGTCTGGAATGGCATCGACGACTGGAATATTGTGAACGCCGACCAGACACTGGTGTTCCTCGAGATGCCCCATGAGAGGACCTTGGCGCACTGTGGCGAGCGCGCGATTCAAGTTCGCAGCGCCTGCTATGGATGACCGTGATGCTGGTGGTCACGAGGACGGGGGTGAAGCTACCGCCGATGGTGATCCTCAAGCGGAAAACCGTCGCCAACATCCACGTCCCGCAAAGTGAGTTTCCTCCTATTTCCCATGTGTAGTCTTGTGAATGTTTAACCCCCACTCACATTCTCCGGTTTCCCTGTGCAAACATGCTCATTCGGGCGCAAGAACGAGGCTGGATGGATTCCAGCCTCGTCATGATTGGGTCCAGAACGTGCTGCTCCCTCACACGCGCCCCCACCCAGGCATCAACCGCAGCAAGACTCTGCTCGTTCTGGACTCGTGCCGTAGGCATCTCACGGACACGGTACGGGGCGCGCTACGCTAGCATCGCATCACGCCAGCCATTATTCCTGGCGGCTGCACGCCTCTTCTGCAGCCGCTGGACGTGAGCATCAATCGCTCGTTCAAGGCCGGCGTCCGGCAGATGTACAATGACTGGTTTGCCGAGTTCGGCATCAACACCCCGACCCCTACTGGTAAGAAACTTCTTGACTGTGCCTATCCCGCCTCCATCGTTTACGAAATCGTGATGCTCACCTGTCTTTCCACCACTGCAGACAACCTCCGGATTCTCCTGCTGAGTTGGTGCTGCTGTGGATCACCACGGCCTGGGCTGCCGTCCCTGAGGACCTCATCGTCCACTCGTTCAAGACCTCTGGCATCACCAACAACCCGGATGGGCGCGAGAATCACTTGATCCTCGCGCACATGCGTGATGCCGCTCATGTGGAGGTGCACGACAACGTGCACGCGGTGGGTGAGGTCGAGGAATGGGTGAACCCCATATACTGTCAAATGATATATATGTGTGATATATATTGGTAGGCTGTAGTGGGGTAGATGTTATAGGGGATAACACTTTAGGGTTGTGCTTTTTGTACCAAACTCTCTCGTCAATCCAACCAACCTTGCCTAATTCTCTCGACATGGTATCAGAGCAGGTTCCTAGACCTAAGCTTAAGAACCCACCATGTACTAAGTTACCTCCCCAACGGCCTGCCTGCCTGCCTTGCATACTTGTCTGCCTAGCCTGCTGCCCGCGCGCGCCTCGGCTGCGCGCGCACGCCTTTTTTTTTTAGCGCGCACAGCTGCTGCCAGCCGCGTCGCGCCCCGTAGGTCGCTCGTGCAGCCCGCCCTGAGCCCGCGCGGCCCGCAGCTGCCCTGCGCACCGTCCGTGCAGCCCGCGCCGAGCCCGCACGGCCCGCACTGAGCCCGCGCAGCCCGCGCGCAGCCCGCGCCGAGCCCGCACGGCCCGCACTGAGCCCGCGCAGCCCGCGCGCAGTCCGCACGCGGCCCGCGCACCGCCCGCGCAGCTCACGTCGCGCCCCGCCAGCCTGCGCGCGGCCTGTCACTGATCTGCGTGCTTCCTTACCTGCTCGCATTGCGCCTGTATCAACTGCCTACCTGCTACAGTTGCCTGTTGCCTGAGCCTGCAGCCTTTGCCTGCTGCCTTTGCCTGCTGCCTGAGCCTGCTGCCTGAGCCTGCTGCCTGAGCCTGCAGCCTTTGCCTGCTGCCTGAGCCTGCTGCCTGAGCCTGCTGCCTGAGCCTGATGCTGTCGTTGCCCGCTATTCCGCCCCGGCCACAGCCACCGTTGGTAGTCTCATCCTGCCTTACCTGTTCCCAGACTTAGCCTCGTTTCACACTGCTGCCGACCTTATCACTCACCTCCGCGCTAGTGACGCCCGCTTTCGAGCCGCTCTTACCGACGAGTTCCTCGCCACGAACACCCCCCCGCTGTACTTCACCCTCTACATCCTCGTCACCCGCCTCCCTGACACTCTTCGCTCTGTCAGGGATTACTTCCTTGCCAAGGATCCTCCAACTATCACTCTGGACGACTTCGAGCAGCAGCTGGTCGCAGCAGAGAAGAACATCCTCGCTGTCGGTGCTGCTCGTGGCACTCCCCGCACTCCCCTCTTTGAGGGGTGCTCCCCCTCCCCTCTTGACCCCTCCTACGCCTCTGCTGCTACTGCTGTCGACCTCCTCGGTGCTGAGAAGGTCGCAGCGGCTTCCGCTCCTGGTGGGAAGCGTGGTGGTGGCAGGGGCGGCAAGGGTGGCAGGGGTGGCGGAGGTGGCGGTGGAGGGAGCGGTGGTGGAGGCGGCGGGGGTGGTGGAGGTGGTGGGGGTGGACGTGGGGGTGGAGGCGGTGGGTGGGGTGGCGGCAGGACCGGGGGCGGTGGAGGCGGCGGCGGCGGTGGTGGGGGAGGAGGCAGCGGCAGTGGCGGTGGAGGTGGGAGTGGGGGTGGATCTGGCCAGAAGGGTGGCCCCACTGGTGGCCAGCAGCAGCAGCAGCAGCAGCAGCAGCAGCAGCAGCCACAGCAGCAGCAGCCACAGCAGCAGCAGCAGCTTCCTCCCCTCACCTCCCAGCAGCTCAATGACTGGTATGCTGGGCGTGGGGCGTCTCGGGGTTCTGACCGCTGCCCCTATGTCATTCGTACTGGCCCCCGCAAGGGTCGCCCCTGCAACGGTTTTCACACTGAGTATCGTTGTTTTGCTAGGCTTAGTGACGCCTGGCGTGCCAAGTATCCTGATGCTACTGAGTTCCCCAACTGGGCAGAGCTGCTTAGGCGTGATGTGCCTATCTTTGATCTGGACTATGATGTTATTCTTGCTGCCATGTATGCATTGACTGTTAGTGCTGAGGGTGACTGCTACTTGTGTGTGCCGCCTGACCCTGGTATTGACCCCGGTATAAGGGCTGCAGCCCTAGGTGCTAGTGAGTCTGCTCCCCTTGGTACTGAGTCGGCTCAGGCCTTGCACACGTTTACACTTGACTCTGGTGCTTCCCGCTGTTTCTTTCGCGATAGCACCACCGTCACTCCCCTCCCTGCACCTGTCCCTGTCTCACTGGCTGACCCCTCTGGGGGCCCAGTGCTTGCACGAGCCACGACTGTGCTCCCGTGCCCGGCGGTCCCGTCTGGTGAGCTGTCAGGTCTCCACGTTCCCTCGTTCTCTACGAACCTGGTGAGCAACGCCGTCCTCCAGGATCACTGGGTTGACACCTGGACTCCTGGAGGGCAGCGTGTGGCGATCTGCACGTGCTCCAAGACTGGCCGCCACCTGGCCACGTTCACTCGTGAGCCGGGGTCTAGTCTGTACACCCTCACCACTGTTTCACGCTACACTCCTTTGTCTCCTCAGCTGTACGCGTCTGCTCAGGTAGCTACCCAGTGTGAGTGCCGCCGCCTGTCGCACGACACGCTTCTGTGGCACCACCGCCTTGGTCACCCCTCCCTTCCTCGCCTTCGTAGCATGCACTCTCGCTCCCTGGTCTCTGGTCTTCCCAGGTCCCTGCCTGCCCTCCCTCCCTCGCCTGCACCGCCCTGCATTCCCTGCGTCGAGGGGCGGCAGCGCGCCGCTCCTCACTCCTCCTCGTTTCCTCCCACAGAGGCTCCCCTGCAGACGCTCCACCTGGACGTGTGGGGCCCAGCCCGCGTCCAGGGACAGGGCCGTGAGCGGTACTTTTTGCTGGTTGTCGACGACTACACGCGTTACACCACGGTCTTCCTCTTGCGCAGCAAGGGGGACGTCCCTGCTGTTTTGATCCCCTGGATCCGCGCTGTGCGTCTCCAGCTCCGCGAGCGGTTTGAGCGGGACTTCCCTGTCCTGCGTCTGCACTCTGACAGAGGTGGTGAGTTCTCCTCTGACCTCTTGGCAGCCTTCTGTGCGGAGCACGGCATCACCCAGTCGTTCACGCTTCCGGCCTCTCCGCAGCAGAATGGGGTTGCTGAGCGCCGCATTGGCTTAGTCATGGAGGTCGCTCGTACCTCCATGATCCATGCGGCGGCTCCCCATTTTCTGTGGCCGTTCGCGGTCCGGTACGCCGCGCATCAGCTCAACCTCTGGCCCCGTGTCTCCTTGCCGGAGACCTCGCCCACACTGCTGTGGACGGGGGAGGTTGGCGATGCGTCGCGTTTCCGGGTCTGGGGTGCTCGTGCCTTTGTCCGCGATCTCACCGCGGACAAGCTCTCCGCTCGCGCCATTCCCTGCGTCTTCCTTGGTTTTCCTCCTGACGCGCCTGGCTGGCAGTTTTACGACCCCACCTCGCGCCGTGTCTTTGCGTCTCAGGACGTCACCTTTGACGAGTCTGTTCCCTTCTACCGTCTCTTTCCCTACCGCACTGCCTCTCGCCCCCCCCCGCCGCTCTTTCTCGCTCCAGGTCCTCCCCAGGTAGACCCCCTCCCCGCGCCAGGTCCTGCTCCTTCAGGTGTTTCTCAGGTAGACCCTCCGGTACCTGCGCCTGTTGAGGTCACTGGTGACTCAGGTCCTGCTGGAGGTGGTCCTGCTCGGGGTGCTGTCTCTGGGGGTGCTGAGCCTGGGGGTGCGGAGCCTGAGCGAGAGGCGCCTAGAGGTGCTGAGCCTGGGGGTGCGGAGTCTGGGGGTGCCGTGCCTGCGCGTGAGGAGCCTGGAGGTGCTGAGCTTGGGGGTGTCGAGTCTGAGGGTGCTGTGCCTGCGCGTGAGGAGCCTGGAGGTGCTGAGCTTGCGGGTGCCGAGTCTGCGGGTACTGAGCCTACGCGTGAGGAGCCTGGAGGTGCTGGCGCTGGAGGTTCTGGAGCAGTTGGGGGTGCTGGCGCTGAGGGTTCTGAGTCTGCTGTTGCACGGTCTCCTTGGAGTAGCCGCCTTCGTCCACGTGTGCCTCTCACCCCACAGCAGCTGCAGGACTAGAACGGTCACCGTCAGCGTCGCGCTGCTGGAGCTAGGAGTGGTGCTGGACCTTTGTCTACTGGAGGTGCTGGAGTCGCTGGTTCTGGAGGTGCTCGTACTGGAGACACTGAGGCTGGAGACCCTGGGACTGGAGGTGCTGGCTCTGGGGGTGCTGCTGCTGGAGACACTGCGGCTGGAGACCCTGGGACTGGAGGTGCTGGTTCTGGGGGTGCTGCTGCTGGAGACACAGAGGGTGGAGACCCTGGGACTGGAGGTGTCGGCTCTGGGACTGGAGCTTCTGGAGCTGCTGGAGGTACTGGAGCTGCTGGAGCTGCCGGTACTGGTGCAGCTGCGCCGACACGGCTGTTCTTCGCTCCGCCGTCTCCGTCGTCTCTGCCGCCGTCTGACTCTGTTCTTCGTCAGGTTCTTACTCTCCCGTCGTCTACTGGTCTTCCGTTACAGCCTGGCTCACCGCTGCCTGCTCCTTCTCCTTACACTGAGCAGACTGGTAGTCCTGCTGAGCGTCGTGAGCTTGCGTCGCGTCCTGTCTCGCCTGCTCGTCTTGGTCGTACCGGTCGTCGTGTTCCTCGTTCGCGTCAGCCGGCTGTCCCCAGCGCACACCTCGTAGTTCGTCGTCCTTCCTCTGCTCTGCAGCCTGTTCCTCTGCCGTCTCCTCCTGCGTCCTCTCTACCTGACGTTCCAGACCCTGAGTCTGACCGGTTTCGTGCTGAGCACCCTACTGTCACGCGTCTGCTAGCCACTGTTGTCACTGACCCGTCGTTTGAGTCTACTGCTGCGTCTGCTCTTGTCGCTGAGCTTGTTGACTTTGCTGCTGCCTGTCGTCTAGACTACGCCGCCAGTCTTGTTGCTGAGTCTGCGTCTGTCTGTCCTCCGTCCGTCGGGGGTGCGTGTGCTCTTAGCACGGACGTCCTTGAGGACAGGCAGGAGGAGTTCCAGTGTCTTGCTGCTGCTTTACCTCATCTTGTGTCCTCGCTACTTGCCCCTGAGGGAGACCCGGATGCACCAGACATCCCGACTCCGCGCTCTTACGCAGAGGCGATAGAGGGTCCCTACTCCTCTCAGTGGCAGGCAGCCATGGACGCAGAGATGGCTTCCTGGAAGTCCACAGGCACCTACGTTGACGAGGTTCCCCCACCTGGGGCGAATATCGTCAGTGGCATGTGGATTTTCAGGGTGAAGCGGCCGCCGGGTTCTCCGCCTGTCTTCAAGGCGCGTTACGTGGCTCGAGGCTGAAGTCAGCGAGAGGGAGTTGACTTCTTCCAGACCTTCTCCCCCACCCCGAAGATGACCACTCTTCGGGTGCTGCTGCACGTTGCTGCTCACCGTGACTACGAGCTTCACTCTCTTGACTTCAGCACAGCTTTCCTGCAGGGCAGCCTGCACGAGGAGATCTGGCTGCGCCGCCCCCCGGGCTTCACTGGGTCGTTCCCTCCTGGTACCCAGTGGAGCCTCTGGCGGCCGGTCTACGGTCTCCGCCAGGCGCCACGTGAGTGGCACGACACACTGAGGACTACGCTTGCGGCTCTTGGGTTCGCGCCTTCTACTGCTGACCCGTCGTTGTTTCTGCGCACCGACACTTCACTGCCGCCGTTCTACATCCTCGTGTACGTCGACGACTTGGTTTTTGCCACTGCTGACACTGAGGCTCTCGCCCACGTAAAGTCGGAGCTGCAGAAGAGACACACGTGCACAGACTTGGGTGAGCTGGGCAGCTACCTTGGCCGGCAGATCACCCGAGACAGAGCACGTCGCACCATCACCTTGACTCAGTCACACATGGTGCAGCAGGTCCTTCAGCGCTTCGGCTTCACCTGGTCTTCAGCACAGGCCACTCCTCTGGCTACAGGTCACACGCTCTCAGCTCCACCTTCGGACGAGTCCGTAGAGCCGAGTGGTCCTTACCCAGAGCTAGTCGGCTGCCTCATGTACCTGATGAATTGCTTTCAACCTGACCTCGCGTACCCTCTTGGTCTCCTGGCTCGCTACGTGGCTCCTGGTCGGCACCGACCTGAGCACATGGCTGCTGCTAAGAGGGTACTGCGTTACTTGTGCAGCACATCAGGCATGGGGCTAGTGCTTGGAGGGACGAGCCCAGTTGTCCTCACTGGGCACTCAGACGCTTCTTGGGTTGACGACCTGGCTACTCAGCGGTCGTCACAAGGTTACACCTTCAGCCTTGGCTCTGGTTCAGTTTCGTGGCGTTCTACACGCTCGTCTTCAGTTCTCGGCTCCAGTTGTGAGGCTGAGATCTACGCCACCGCCATGGCTGCACAGGAGTTACGCTGGCTCACCTACCTGCTGACTGACTTGGGAGAGCAGCTTCGTTCTCCTCCAGTGCTGTACGTTGACAACAAGGCCGCCATTGCCTTGTGTGAGGAGCACAGACTGGAGCACAGAACGAAGCACATTGCTCTGCGTTACTTCCTGGCTCGAGAGCTGCAGCAGCGAGGCCAGCTTCGTCTTCGCCACGTGGCCACTCGGGCCAACACTGCTGATATATTCACCAAGGCACTTCCGTCTGGTGATCACCAGCACTTTTGTACTCTGTTGGGCCTTGTGCCTACGTTTCCACACTTGCTGTAGTCTCTGCTTGTACTGTGATATATATATATATACCTGCATGCTGGCTCTTGCTAGGTAGCCATCACTGTACTGTCATTGCTGCATATATATCTCTGCATGTGAACTGGCCTTGTGGCCATTTGCTTGTGCTCAGAATGTGTGGTGACGTTGTGATCCACCCTGAGCTTGTTTTGCTTCTCTTGACTGGTCTTGTGACCCATTGCTCTCCCCCACTTTGCCTATGGGGGTGTGTCAAATGATATATATGTGTGATATATATTGGTAGGCTGTAGTGGGGTAGATGTTATAGGGGATAACACTTTAGGGTTGTGCTTTTTGTACCAAACTCTCTCGTCAATCCAACCAACCTTGCCTAACTCTCTCGACATATACACCACTGGCAAGGAGGAGGAGGAGGAGTTTGCCGAGATCGAGGAGGAGGGCGAGGAGGAGTAGATAGCGGCAGCTATACGGTATTTAGTAGTGGTAGAGGGTCTGCTGGCCTAGAATAGACGGTAGTCTAGTTTATCGTAGTTGTACCATCTTATCTAACATGTTTTAATGAATTATTGTTTCAGCTTAGAATTGTGGATATCAATATAAATAAAAACGTAAAAAAAACATAAACAGGAGAAAAAAGGGGGTCTTATAATGATTTGTGTCTAATGACGGGTCCTCTCCACGAATGACACAATAAAAGACCCCTGGTCCAGATAGAAGACCCAAAGGACTTTTATGTGGGCGGGTCTAATTGCTGGGAGATACGGTAGCGACACTAAATTTCTGCCAACCCTCACAACATCTTGTTAATGTAAACCCTAGGTTGACCGTAATCAGCGTCAGTCTGATTGTACATTACCTAGTCGCCCCGATTCCACTTCGTAATCAACGCCAACACCCTATCGCCTTCGCATTCAACGCCATTTATAACCTATCATCCGAAAACAAACTCAGTAAAGTTTATACCAAGTGTGAATGTCGGAAATACAAAAGATAAACAAATGTTTATGCAATAACATTTTACTATCATCCTCTTTATAAGACTCGTAACCTTACAATAAAATGCACAAATGTTATAGGGTCAAAATTGTTGGAGTCCAGAAGTATTGGAGGGTAAGAATTATTAGCGCATAGGATTAATGGTGCACAATTATTGGTGTGGATGTGGCCTCCGGAGATAACTATTACAACGGGAGCTAGACTACGGACTAGGCACGGATGCACGTGTGATCTCAGCGTTCGTTCCTTAGTCGTTTACTTGTGCTTGCACTGCTTGCTGGTTCACAGGGAAATTTGGCAAGAGTTTCACTAGCAAAAGTTCACAACAACGATTCAGAATGATAGCATCAACATTGGCAACACAGACTACATCAGACCTAGCAAGGCTGCTGGTCGACTGCCAGCGCAGCACGGTCGACCGCGTGCCAGCACGACTTGGTCGACCGCGCTCCAGCAGAGCAGAGTCGCGGCTTGCCAATGTTGCAAGTCCGCGGTGTGCCAACGCTGCAGCAAGTCGGTTGCACAGCGTTGCACCCGCCTGACAACGGTGCACCAGCTTCGCAGGTGCGTGCAGCTGGTTGGCGCCCAACTCCCCGTCACATGCCCAGCGCAGACACTCCACCCGTGACGGCGCCCACCAGCCACGTCGACCTCGGGATACCACCCCCGAGGTCGTCCTCGCAGAAACCACCCCGGCGACCTTCGCACACGTCGCCCGGGTATCCCGGTCGACCGGGAAACCAGGACGACACCACCAAGTCGGCGGTGACGTCCCCCGCGGCCCCCGCGGTCCCGCAGCTCCCGCGACACCCGGTCGTCCACCCGCGGCCACCAGGGTCCTCGCGGTCCCGTGGTCCCGTGATTGTCTCCCGCGGCCTCCCGCGGTCCCCGCGGTCCCGCGGTTGTCTCCCACAGCCTCCTGCGGCCCCCGCGGCCCCGCGGTCCCGTGGCCTCCCGCGGGCCCTGCGGCCCCGAGGTCGGCTCCGCCCAAGCGAGGACGGGGCCAAACACTACTCCCGTTGACATGGCCATCTTTTGCCGGTTAGTTTCTTAGATAAATAACATACTGTATGTTATCATAACCAATCTATTGTTCTCAATCCATTTTATTGCAAGCTTCCATTTCGTTTATGCTATCGATTCAAGTTTCCGCTACGCTGGCACAATGCCTTTCTAGCAAGGTTTTTGGGGGAAGGGCGTGGGCGGGCGGGCGGAAGCGGAAGTGGGCGATGGTGGGGGGCGCGGGCGCGCGGGCCGGCGCTGTGAGGATCGAAGAAGTGGTTCAGAAAATAATTAAGGAAAACGAGCAAAAGCATGCATAATATAATTAAACAAAGCAAGGTAAAGCATGATGAGCTAAATCCAAGTAGGTAAAGCAGTCGTACACGTCTGGGTGGCGTGAGAAACACCCTGCTTAACGAGACAATCTTTGATAGCAAAGCGTGCGTTGCCCATATCAACTTTTGCAACCCAACTGTGATCCGACGGGTCATATCCCTTCCAGCGTATCAGGAACTCAAGCGTGGTGACGCGTCTGCGTCAAAGAGTGAGAACTCGTTCCACCTCATACTCTGGTTCATCCTGTACGACGAAAGATCCTCCTATATCTTTCGTCTCGTGAACTGTTGGTTGGGGTCCTTGTAGGGTTTCAGTAGCTGAACATGGAAAGTGTTGTGAAGCTTCCACGTAGTTGGTGAGCACAAGCGAAATATTACTGGAGTCACCATTGCCTCAACGCGAAAGGGACCAGAGAAGCGAGGCCGGAGTTTGAACGGAAGATGAGACAAGTCCAAGTTGCACGTGTCAAAAAGCACCTAATCTCCGACTGCTACCGAGTCATCTCACCTCTGTCGATCGGCATACTGCTTCTGGGAGTTCTGCATCATGGTGAGACGTCGCTGAGTCTTCTCCCATAGCTGCTGCATGGTGGTGACAAAGTCGTGTATGGCCTGGACGTGAGGTGTGGTTGGTTGCTGTGGTGCAAGTGGATCTCGTCCGTAACACAGGAAGAAATGAGTTTTTCCTATGGCCGCATGAGATGCGTTGTTGTAAGTGAACTCCAGGGTCGGTAACTGTAGATCCCAGTGGCTGACATCATCTTTGCAAGCTATTCGCAGTAACTGTTCAACCACATGATTGAGGCACTCAGTCTGTCGTCGGTTTGGGGGTGGTGCGCTCAAGACTTCGCAAGCCTTTCCCCCAACAAACCCATGAATTCCCGCCAGAACTTTCTAGTGAACTTTGGGTCCCTGTCCGAGATGAGTGTAGTGGGCATGCCGTGGATAGTGGCGATGTGGTCAAAGAAGAGTCACATTGATCGAAATGAAGTGTCATATTTTAGAAAACTTCTCGATTACCACGATTATAGCTTCATGCCCTCATGTCTTGCCATGGCTGCTCCGGTACAGATAGAGGTTGAAGTGACCATGCTTTATTATGCTTGCTACTCTTCATCCACTAGCACATGTCGCATGAGGTGGTGAGCTGCTGCACGTCTACCACCATCCGGGGCCAATAGATTCTTTTTGCTATTCCCGCTAACGTCTTGTTGCTCCCAAAATGTCCCGCGTATGCCACATCATGGGACAGGGCAACCATAATAGGATCTGTCGGAGCACGGCATAGTTCGCTATCCATAATTTGCCTAAATTCTTCTTTATTGCTAAGTCTTTCTTCCGCTGTAACAACTTTTGTTTATGTTTCGTAGTGATCTCTGCGTCCACGGAGTACCCATGTTGGAATAGACCCTTGAGCAGATGGTTCATTACTTCGAGCTGGATGCCTGCTACATGCCCTGGGCAGCTCAACGCGCCAGCCTTCTTGTGTAGCTGGGGTTTGTAGAAGATGTCGTAGTTGAGGTGTGTTTCGAGAAACGTCCATCCACCTCTATCGTCGTGAGAGCGTGGGCTGCGACTCGACGTATTTGAGACTGCAGTGGTTAGTAGACTGTGGTTTTGACTCCCTCTAGGTAACACTTCTCCATGCCTTGAAGGCTGTGATTATTGCTAAGGCTTCATTGTCATGGATTGGGTATTCAGTTTTCCTCCATGTTGCCAGAATCATGAGGCAAGAATGAAATGACTATGAACAAAGAAGATACATATATGAAACCCCCTAATGGGTTATCCCTTCTATGATGTACCCCAGTATAGCCTATAGTAATATATGTGCATACATGTTTGACACACCCCCATAGGCGAAGTGGGGGACAACAAGCGGTCACAAGACCAGTCAAAAGAAGCAAACAAAGCAAAGCTTAAGGTGGATCACAAAGTCACCACACATTCCGAGCACAAGCAAGAGGCCACAAGGCCAGGTCACAAACAGAGTTATAAAGAGCACAAGCAGTACAGTGATCACAATCTACCAAGACTTAACATGCATGTATAAATATATCAAGATCGCAGTACAAGGCAAAGTCAAGCAGTAAGCAAGTGAGGCAGAGTAGGCCCAAGGCCTAAAGCATTACAGAAATGTTGATGACCACCAGACACAATTGCCTTGGTGAAAATATCGGCAGTGTTTGCCCGTGAGGCCACGTAAGCAAGGCAAAGCTGACCACGATGCTGTTGCTCTCGAGCAAGGAAGTAACGCAGAGCGATGTGCTTCGTTCTCCGTTCCAGTCTTCGCTCCCGATACAAGGCAATCATGGCATTGTTGTTAACGTACAAGACCAAAGGAGAACGAGGCCGCTCACCCAAGTCAGTCAGCAAGTAGGTCAGCCAGCGTAACTCCTGTGCAGCCATGGCCCCCGCGTAGATCTCAGCCTCATAACTGGATATGAGAACAGAAGACTAGCGGGTAAACCTCCAAATGACTGAACCGGAGCCAAGACGGAAGGTGTAGCCCTGTGACAACCATTGAGTAGCCTGGTCGTCTGCCCAAGAAGCGTCTGAGTGTCCAGTGAGTACAACTGAACCCCGTCCTCCAAGCACAAGGCTCGTGCCCGATGTACTGCACAAGTAACGCAACACCCTCCTAGCAGCCCGCTAATGCTCTGGTCGGTGTCTCCCGGTGCAACGTAGCGTGCCAGGATGCTGAGAGGGTATGCGAGGTCAGGTCGAGTGCAGGTCATCAGGTACATGAAGCAACCCAAAGGTACATGATACTGATTACTCGGCTCTACGGACTCGTCCAAAGGTGGAGCTGAGAGCAAGTGGCCTGTAGGCAGAGGAGTGTACTATGGCGAGGAGAATTGGAAGCCGAAGCGCTGAAAGACCTGCTGCACCATGTGTGACTGAGTCAAAGTGATGGTGCGCCGTGCTCTGTCCCGAGTGATCTGCAAGCCAAGATAATTGCGGAGCTCACCCAGGTCAGTGCAAGTGTGCCTCTTCTATAGCTCCCACTTCACAAGGGCCATGCCTCAGTGTCAGCAGTAGCAAATACTAAGTCGTCGACAAGTACGAGGATATAGAACACCGGCAGAGAAGTGTCGGTGCGGAGAAATAGCGACGAGTCAGTAGTCGAAGAAGCAAGCCCAAGAGCCGCAAGCGTCATCCTCAGTGTGTCGTGCCACTCGCGAGGCGCCTGGCGGAGACCGTAGACTGGCCGCCGGAGGCTCCACTGGGTACCCTCAGGAAACGACCCAGTGAAGCTAGGTGGGCGGCGCAGCCAGATCTCCTCGTGCAGGCTGCCCTACAAGAAAGCTGTGCTGAAGTCAAGCGAGTGGAGCTCGTAGTCACGCTGTGCTGCAACGTGCAGTAACACCCAAAGAGTGGTCATCTTTGGGGTGGGGGAGAAGGTCTGGAAGAAGTCGACCCCCTGTCGCTGACTGAAGCCTCGTACAACATAACACGCCTTGAAGACATGCGGAGAACCCGACGGCCGCTTGACCCTGAAAATCCACATGTCGTCGACAACGTTCACCCCGGGTGGGGGAACAGCGTCGATATAAGTGCCTGTGGACTTCTAGGATGCCATCTCTGCGTCCATGGCTGTCTGCCACTGAGAGGAGTACGGACTCGTGATCGCCTCTGCGCAAGAGCGTGGGGTCGCGATTTCTAGTGCATCTGGGTCTCCCTTAGGAGCAAATAGCATGGCAGCGAGATGAAGTACCGCAGCCGCAAGACACTCGAGCTCAAACTGCCTGTCCTCAAGGACGTCCGTGCCAAGGGCACACTCACCCCCGACGGACGGAGGACAGTCAGACTCAGACTCAGTGACAAGAGTCACAAAGTAGTCAAGATGACACGCAGCAGCAAAGTTAACAAGCTCAGTGAGTAAGGCAGACGCAGCGGCGAACACAAAAGTATGGTCGGTGACAAATGTGGATAGTAGGACTAGCAACACGAGCATGGTCAGACTCAGGGTGAGGAAAGTTAGGCAGAGAGGACGCTGGAGGAGCGGCAAAACAAGACGTTGTGCAACGGAGGAAGGACGAAGTGCCATAGCTTGCTCACTAGGAACATGAGGACAAAAACGGCGAGCACGAGAGGCACGAGCACGAACAGGTGAGGTAGCGGGAGAGGAAGCACGAGACTCAGGCTCGCGACGCTCGGTCAGGGACTCGGGCAACGGGGAGCAGCGCGAAGGAACAGGGAGAGGAGAGTCAGTAGGCAAAGGCGCTTGAGACGGGTTAAGTGGTGGAAGCAGCAACGGAGGAGTAGTACCAGCGACAGGGAACTCGGTAGCCGCAGGTGGGAGACTAAGAAGGTGGCGAAGCGCGGACTGCTGCTGCTCACCAGAACCTCCAGTACTGCCAGCCCCATTAACTCCAACTCCAGTACCTCCAGCTCCAGTACCTCCAGCACCAGTACCTCCAGCTCCAGGACCTCCAGCTCAAGTACCGCCAAGTACCTCCAGTACCTCCAGCTCCAGTACCTCCAGCAGCAGGACCTCGAGCTCCAGTAGTCCAGCACCAGGACCTCGAGCTCCAGTACCTCCAGCACTAACACCTCCAGCACCAGCACCTCTAGCACCAGTACCTCCAGCTCCAGTACCTCCAGTAGCAGCACCCCCACGCTGAGCACCTCCAGAACCAGCACGTCTCCGACGACCCACTCGCGCAGCTGCTGCGGTGAGAGAGTCTCCTGCGGAAGCGACGACAGCGGCTGTCCACCCCCAGGCTCAGCACCCCCAGACTCAGTACTCCCAGGCTCAGCACCCCCAGAACCAGCACCTCTAGAGTCAGTACGGTGTCCGACTATCCACTGACGCAGCTGCTGCGGCGAGAGAGTCTCTTGCGGACGCGACGGTAGCTGCTGTACACCTCTAGGTGCAGCACCTCCAAGCTCAGCACCCCCGGGCTCAGTACCCCGAGAACCAACACCGCCAGTGTCAGCACCCTCAGAGCCCACACCTCCAGTGCCACCAACTCCATTAGCATCGGAGTCCACAACGACATGCAGCGAAGGCGGCGAAGACGGCCGAGGCGGAAAGCTAGGAGGGGTCTCCAAACGCGGGGAGTGGCGAGAGGCCGCAGTGTTGTCAGCAGTGGGGTCATCCCCCTCAGTCGGGCCAGAGGAGACCTCCAAAGGCTCAGCCAAGAGGGGTGGTGTAACCTGAGACACACCTGATAGAGCAGGACGCAAAAGGGGGGTGGGGGTTTACCGGGGCGTAACCTAGAACCAGAAAGAGGGGGGGCGGGGGGACTGGAGAAGACACATGAGGGAGGAGACGATAGTAGCACACTAACTCGTCAAAGGTGACGTTCTAGGAGGACAGGACGCGACGCGTGGCGGGGTGGTAAAACTGACAGCCAGGCGCGTCGGTGGGAAAGCCAAGGAAGATGCAGCGGACGGTGCGAGAAGAGAGCTTGTCCGCGGTAGTATTGCGGACAAGGGGCATCGAACCCCAGACCCAAAACGCGGACGCATCGCCAACCTCCCCGGCCCAACACAGTGTAGGCGAGGTCTCTGGCTCGGAGACACGAGGCCAGAGGTTGAGCTGATGCGGGGCGGTTGAGCTGATGCGGGGCGTATCGGACCACAAACGGCCACAGAAAATGGGGAGAGGCCGCATGGATCATGGAGGTGCGAGCAACCTCCATGACCAAGCCAATGCGGCGCTCAGGGATCCCATTCTGCTGAGGAGAAGCCGGAAGCGTGAACAATTCGGCAATGCCCTTATGCTTTGCTGCACCCATCCACCTTGCATGGGTGTGATGGACGATGCTCCAACTCATGCTCCTTTAAGTGACGCTTGAAGAGATGCGCTTGTTGCACTGCTAGAATGGCAGAGAGCGGTGGTGCTGCTGTGTGTGTTGCTCCAAGGCAGAGAGGGAAGAAGGCAGCAAAGCAGAAGCCACATATGGCCCCGTCCGCTCCCTTTGTTGCAATCGTCGTGCCTTCCCCTGCTGCTGCTGCTGCTGCTGCTGTTCCTGCTGCTGCTTCTGCTGTATCTTCATCACTTGATGCTGACGTGTCTTCTTCTCCTTCGCTTCCTTCGTCACTTGAGACTAACTTGATTGTTCCTTCTTCAAGTTCTTCTTGCCTTGCGTCGGTGGTTTCGCATAGTATGTCCTTAGACTTGCTTTCTCCTGATGCCTCCAGCTTCCCCTCCCTTGCCTTGCCATCTCTTTCCTTACATTTACCACCTTTCCTGCCATCATCTCCTTGCCTTTCACCTCTGCTTATCGCTTGCCATGTTCTCATCTCTTGCCGCATCCTTGTCACACCACCTCCGTTTCTTCAAGCTCATCATCTGAGCCTGCTTATACTTCCTTACCCCCCCTGACACCACTTCTGATGCCATTGCTTCTTTGCCAACCTCCACCTTCCCCTGACCCGCTCCCCCTCCTTCTCTTCGCATCATCCCCCCCCTCCACTTCCGTCACGCCCTCCTTAGTCCTCAAACTAGCACTCCCACCAGCCACACCACCAGGCCCCCCACCGCCCTCGCTCATACCGCCGGCCGCCATTGCATTAGCGTCGGTTGCAGTTACCTCACCAACGGCTTCTGCCACATCATCATGAGCACCTGCCACATCACCAACAGGTTTTGCCACATCAGCATCAACCGCTGCCACACCGCCATCACCAGTTGCCACAATACCTCCAGTCGTCCCCACAGAAGCAGTGGCAGCGGCAAAGCACAAGAATACAGCATCCCGCAATAGCAGCAACCCATTCACCCCCACGTGCTTCCCCCTCAGGTCCCCATTCAGGTGGCCCCTCAGGTGCTCTTCTCCCAGGTGCTCCCCCTTCAGGTTTTCCCCCAAGTGCTCCTCCCGTTGCCTCAGGTCCTCGTTCTGTTGTTTCAGGAGCTCCATCTGTTGCCTCAAGTGCTCCTGCTCCCTCCTCAGAAATTCCTCCTCCTTCAGGAGAACCTCCTTCCACCTAAGGTGCTCTCTCATTGCCCTCAGGTGTTCCTTCTGTTGCTTCAGGTGCATATTTACCTTTTTATCAGGCTGTTTCTTCTCCTTCAGGTGCCTCTCCAGGTGATCATTTATAACCTCCATGTGTTTCTTCAGGTACTGCTTCTGTTGCTGCAGGTGCCCGTGCGTCCCGTGCACCGCCCCTTCTCTTCCATTGGTCACAAGGATCTCATCGCTATCCTCCAGGTCAGCAGATTCATGCTTGTCTGTTTCAGCAATACCAAACATTTTAGCATCACACATCTGTGTGTCAAAACGCTTCTCACCACTCCCTATCACACTCAAACTCTTCCCAGTCCCCTCCTGGCGCCCTCTCCCCTCCTGCTCGCCTTCTCTCCTCTCCTCCTCTGCTGCTATCCTCTCCTTCTCCCCTTCCCTCCTCTCGTCTCCACCTCTCCTTTCTTCCTCCTTCTCCTCCCTCTCCTCCCCTCCTCTCCTCTCCTTCCCACCTATCCTCTCCTTCCCCCCTCATCTTCTCCCTCCTGTTGCTTCTGCTGCCTCCTCGCATGCACCAGCACTCGTAAAAATGCTAGTCGAAAGGGCGAGGGCCGTGCCAAGGTTGATGCTCGATGCGTGGCGATAATTGATGCCATTCCAGAAAAAACCCCATGCATGGTGGGTACCCAGGGAGCTGTTGAAGCAGATAGAAAGGGGCGATAAATCCCCCATGGTGGGAGTGGATGGTCCTTTTTTACAAGCAGCAGCGGCGGGAGCGGTGGCAGGGGTGGAGGCGGCAGCGGAGGTGGAGGTGGTCGTGGCGGCGGCAGGGGTGGAGGTGGCCGAGGCGGTGGTGGTGGCGGTGGTGGTCGTGGAGGCACTGGCGGAGGCCCGAGTCAGCAGCCCGCCCCGACGCTTCAGGCCGCCCGTGAGTGGTATGCGCAGCGTGGCTTTACCTGCACGTACGTCATTCGCACAGGTGACCGCAGAGGCCAGCAGTGTGGGAGGCCGCACCCCACGCACCGCTGCTTCAAGCGCCTTAACGACGCGTGGCGCACCCAGTTTCCCGATGCCGCTGAGCTGCCGCGCTGGGCTGATCTGGAAAAGAGGGGTGTCGATATTTGGGCTCTAGACTTTGATGCTATTCTCACTGCCATGTATGCCATGTCTATTAGTGGAGAGGGTGCTCAGTACTTGCGTGTTCCGCCCGACCCGGGCATTCAGGCCAGTCCGGCTGCCGCTCTAGGTGCTAGTGCGTCTGCTCCCACAGGTCCTGGTGAGGCTGCTGCCCTAGGTGCTAGTGCGTCCGTGCCCCCTGGTACTGGGTTGACTGCAGCACTGCACACCTTCACACTGGACTCAGGTGCCTCTCGCTCTTTCTTTCGTGACCGCACTGTCCTTGAGCCACTCGCTCGGCCAGTTGCTGTCTCCCTTGCTGACCCCTCTGGGGGTCCGATCATTGCGACCTCCTCCACTGTTCTTCCTTGTCCTGCGGTCCCGTCCGGCACACTTTCAGGTCTCTACCTCCCCTCGTTCTCTACGAACTTGGTGGCGGGTTGTGCGCTCCAGGACTCGGGTGTTCACCAGTTCACCCCTGCCTACGAGCGCGTGACACACTGCACGTGTGCTCGGACGGGTCGCCACCTGGCTACTTTCACTCGAGAGCCGGGGTCGGACCTGTACACACTGACCACTGAGTCCCCTCAGGTAGCTGCGTCTGCGTCTACGTCTGCGTCTGCGTCAGGTCAGCTGTCCGCCCCCTGCTCGTGTCGCTCTCTGGCGCATGAGACTGTCCTTTGGCACCACCGCCTTGGTCACCCGTCTGTGCAGCGCCTTCGGGCCATGCACAAACGGGACCTTGTTGCTGGTCTTCCCAGGGTGCTCCCTCCCCTTCCCGACTCGCCTGCTCCTCCCTGTATTCCCTGTGTCGAGGGGCGGCAGCGCGCCGCTCCTCACTCCTCCTCCTTTCCCCCGACGACTGCTCCCTTGTAGACGCTCCACTTGGACGTGTGGGGCCCAGCCCGCGTCCGTGGACAGGGTCAGGAGCGGTACTTCCTGCTCGTTGTTGACGACTTCTCGCGCTACACCACGGTCTTCCCCTTGCGAGCCAAGGGTGACGTACCTGATGTCTTGATCCCTTGGATCCGCAGATCTCGTCTCCAGCTCACCAGGCGTTTCCGCTCCGACTTTCCTGTCCTGCGTCTGCACTCTGACAGAGGTGGGGAGTTTTCCTCTGGCCTCCTGGAGGCCTTCTGTCAGCAGGAGGGCATTGAGCAGTCGTTCACGCTTCCGGCCTCTCCACAGCAGAATGGGGTTGCTGAGCGCCGCATTGGTCTAGTCATGGAGGTCGCTCGTACCTCCTTGAGTCATGCGGCTGCCCCCCATTTTCTGTGGCCGTTTGCGGTCCGATACGCTGCGCATCAGCTCAACCTCTGGCCCCGTGTCTCCTTGCCCGAGACTTCCCCGACACTGCGTTGGACGGGAGAGGCTGGCGATGCGTCGCGTTTTCGGGTCTGGGGATCCCGAGCTTTTGTCCGCGACACGTCCGCGGACAAGCTCTCCCGTCGCGCTGTCCCCTGCGTCTTCCTTGGCTTTGTCCCGGACGCCCCTGGTTGGCAGTTCTACCACCCCACCTCGCGTCGTGTCCTGGCCTCTCAGGACGTCACTTTTGACGAGTCCGTCCCCTACTACCGCCTCTTCCCCTACCGCACTGCCCCGCTCCCCCCCCCGCCTCTCTTCCTCGCTCCAGGTGCTGAGGTACCAGACCCCCTCCCCCCTCAGGGTGCCGCTCCCTCAGGTGTGTCCCAGGTAGACCCGGGTGAGCCTGTCGAGGTAGCTGTTGACTCTCGTCCTGCGTCTGGGGGTGCTGAGCCTGGGGGTGCTGAGTCTGGGGGTGCGGAGCCTGGGGGTGTTGAGCCTGGAGGTGCGGAGCCTGGCGGTGCGGAGCCTGGAGGTGCTGAGTCTGGGGGTGCTGAGTCTGGGGGTGCTGAGACTGAGCGTGCTACACCTGGAGGAGCCCTCTCCTCCCAGCAGCTGCAGGAGAGGTACCTCGAGTACTGCCGCCTCCGGAGAGGTGCTGCTGGAGCTCGTCCCGGTACTTCCCCTCCTACCCAGGAGCTCCCCCCCATTCAGCAGATCCGAGAGTGGTACACACGCCGCTGCAGTCTTCGGAGTGGTCCTCCGGGTGCTGAGGACCCGAGCGGTGGCGCTGCTGCTTGTGCTGAGGACCCGGGCGGTGGCGCTGCTGCTGGTGCTGAGGACCCGCGCGGTGGAGCTGCTGCTGGTGCTGAGGACTCGGACGTTGGAGCTACTGCTGGAGCTGGGGACCCGAGCGGTGGAGCTGCTGCTGGAGCTGAGGACCCGGCTGGTGGAGTTCCTGCTGGTGCTGCGGACCCGAGCGGTGGCGCTGCTGCTGGTGCTGCGGACCCGAGCGTTGGAGCTGCTGCTGGAGCTGAGGACCCGAGCGGTGGTGCTGCTGCTGGTGCTGAGGACCCGGCCGGTGGAGCTGCTGCTGGTGTTGAGGACCCGGACGTTGGAGCTGCTGCTGGTGCTGAGGACCCTGCCGCTGGTGTCTCTGCTGGTTCTGGAGACGCTACGCGGCCCCGACCGTACTTCGTACCACTTCTTCAGCAGGTTCTTGGTCAGGCTCCTCCTCCCTGTCCTCCTCCCTCAGTAGAGTGTCCTCCGCCTGTCCAGTCGCCGTCACAGTTACCGCCTGCCTCGCCTCTCCCTGCTCCCTCTCCTTACACTGGTCCCACGGGAGGTCTTACAGAGCGTCGTGAGCCTGAGTCTCGTCCTGCGTCGCCTGTTCGTACTGCTCGCACTGGTCGTCGTGTCCCACGTGAGCGTCCTCCTCCTGTCCCTGGCACTCACTACATGACTCTGCGTCCCTCCACTGCTCCTCAGCGTGTCCCGCTACCGTCTCCTCCTGCTTCCTCTCTGCCTACTCTTCCTGACCCGGAGTCTGACTCCCGTCGTGCTGCCAGTCCCACTGTCACCCGTCTCCTCGCTACTGTTGTCACTGACCCTACCTTTGAGTCCACCGCTGCGTCTTCTCTGGTCGCTGAGTTAGTTGACTTTGCTGCTGCCTGTCGTCTAGACTACGCCACTGGCCTTGTTGCTGCGTCTGAGTCTGAGTCTGTCTGTCCTCCGTCCGTCGGGGGTGAGTGTGCTCTTGGCACGGACGTCCTTGAGGACAGACAGGAGGAGTTCCAGTGCTTTGCTGCTGCTTTGCCCCACCTCGTGTCCATGCTAGTTGCCCCTGAGGGAGACCCGGATGCACCAGACATCCCGACCCCGCGCACTTACGCTGAGGCGATGGCGGGTCCCTACTCCTCTCAGTGGCAGACAGCCATGGACGCAGAGATGGCTTCCTGGAAGTCCACACGCACCTACGTCGACGAGGTTCCCCCACCTGGGGCGAACATCGTCAGTGGCATGTGGATTTTCAGGGTGAAGCGGCCACCGGGTTCTCCTCCTGTCTTCAAGGCGCGCTACGTGGCTCGAGGCTTCAGTCAGCGAGAGGGAGTTGACTTCTTTCAGACCTTCTCCCCCACCCCGAAGATGACCACTCTTCGGGTGCTGCTGCACATAGCCGCTCAGCGCGACTACGAGCTTCACTCACTTGACTTCAGCACTGCTTTCTTGCAGGGCAGCCTGCACGAGGAGATCTGGCTGCGCCGCCCTCCTGGCTTCACTGGGTCGGTTCCTCCTGGTACCCAGTGGAGGCTTCAGCGGCCGGTCTACGGTCTCCGCCAGGCACCGCGTGAGTGGCACGACACACTGAGGACGACACTTGCGGCTCTTGGGTTCGCTCCCTCTACTGCTGACCCGTCACTGTTTCTACGCACAGACACCTCACTGCCGCCGTTCTACATCCTCGTGTACGTCGACGACTTGGTCTTTGCCACTGCTGACACCGCGGCACTTGCCCACGTGAAGTCGGAGCTGCAGAGGAGACACACGTGCACAGACCTGGGTGAACTGACAAGCTATCTTGGCTTGCGGATCACCCGGGACAGAGCACGGCGCACCATCACCTTGACTCAGTCACACATGGTGCAGCAGATCCTTCAGCGCTTCCGCTTCACGTACTCCTCGCCTCAGTCCACTCCTCTGCCTACCGGTCACTCGCTCTCAGCTCTGCCTTCGGATGAGTCCGTAGAGCCGAGTGGCCCGTATCCAGAGCTTGTGGGCTGCCTCATGTACCTGATGACCTGCACTCGACCTGACCTTGCATACCCTCTTAGCATCCTTGCACGTTATGTCGCTCCTGGCCGTCACAGGAAGGAGCACATGGATGCCGCTAAGAGGGTGTTGCGCTACTTGTGCAGTACGTCGGGCATGGGGCTAGTGCTTGGAGGGCGAGACCGAGTTGTACTTACTGGACACTCAGACGCTTCTTGGGCGGACGACCAGGCTACTCAGCGGTCGTCTCAGGGTTACACCTTCAGCCTTGGCTCCGGCTCAGTTTCTTGGCGTTCTACACGCTCTTCTTCTGTTCTCAGCTCCAGTTGTGAGGCTGAGATCTACGCCACAGCCATGGCGGCCCAGGAGCTACGCTGGCTGACCTACCTGCTGACCGACTTGGGTGAGCGGCCTCGTTCTCCTCCAGTGCTGTACGTCGACAACCAGGCTGCCATTGCCTTGTGTGAGGAGCATAGACTGGAGCACAGAACGAAGCACATCGCCCTGCGGTACTTCCTTGCTCGAGAGCTGCAGCAGCGCGGTCAGCTTTGTCTGCGTTACGTGGCCACTGAGGCCAACCTTGCTGATGTGTTCACCAAGGCGCTTCCGCCTTGTGATCATCAGCGCTTCTGCACTCTGCTAGGCCTTGTGCCTACTGGACCTCACTTACTTACCTCTTGACCTTGCTTGTACTGTGATCACTATATATATATATACCTGCATGCTTACTCTTGCTAGGTTGTGATCACTGTATCTCATGCTCTGTTATATGTCAAACATATGTGCTGCATACTGTCTAGGCTGTAGTGGGGTAGCCCATATGGGGTACAACCCAAATTAGGGTTTACTACTTGTACTCCTGCATGCTGCTAGTTCACTCATTCCTGCCTGTTCATTCTGACATGGTATCAGAGCAGGTCCTTTGCTAGGACCGCTCCTAGGGCCCACCGCTACCTACCTACCTACCTACCTATCGTGCGCCCTCGTGCGCCCTCGTGCGCCCTCGTGCGCCCTCGTGCGCCCTCGTGCGCCTCTCACTACCGAGCGCCCTCGTGCGCCTTCGCGCCCTCGTGCGCCCCTACCTACCGCGCGCCCTCGTGCGCCTTAGCGCCCTCGTGCGCCTCTACCTACCGCGCGCCCTCGTGCGCCTTAGCGCCCTCGTGCGCCTCTACCTACCGCGCGCACGCAGCCCGCTAGCCACCCGCGCGCGGCTCGTTTTTAACGCGCGCGACTCGCTAGCCGCCCGTGCGCGGCCGATTTTTCGCGCGCGCGCCTCGCTAGCCGCCCGCGCGCGGCCGATTCTTCGCGCGCGTGACCCGCTAGCCGCCCGCGCGCGATCCCTCAGCCGCCCCTTCGCGGCTTCGACTTCGTCTGCAGCAGCTGCCGCCACCGAACCTGCAGCAGCAGCCGCCGCCGACCTGCAGCAGCTGCCGCCGCCGAGCCTGCAGCAGCAGCCGCCGCCGACCTGCAGCAGCTGCCGCCGCCGAGCCTGCAGCAGCAGCCGCCGCTCGACCTGCAGCAGCTGCCGCCGCCGAGCCTGCAGCAGCAGCCGCCGCTCGACCTGCAGCAGCTGCCGCCGCCGAGCTTGCAGCAGCAGCCGCCGCTCGACCTGCAGCAGCTGCAGCAGCCGAGCCTGCAGCAGCAGCCGCCGCCGACCCTGCAGCAGCAGCCGCCGCCGAGCCTACAGCAGCGGCCGCCGCCGAGCCTGCAGCAGCAGCCGCCGCTCGACCTGCAGCAGCTGCCGCCGCCGAGCTTGCAGCAGCAGCCGCCGCTCGACCTGCAGCAGCTGCAGCAGCCGAGCCTGCAGCAGCAGCCGCCGCCGACCCTGCAGCAGCAGCCGCCGCCGAGCCTACAGCAGCGGCCGCCGCCGAGCCTGCAGCAGCAGCCGCCGCTCGACCTGCAGCAGCTGCCGCCGCCGAGCCTGCAGCAGCAGCCGCCGCTCGACCTGCAGCAGCTGCCGCCGCCGAGCTTGCAGCAGCAGCCGCCGCTCGACCTGCAGCAGCTGCAGCAGCCGAGCCTGCAGCAGCAGCCGCCGCCGACCCTGCAGCAGCAGCCGCCGCCGAGCCTACAGCAGCGGCCGCCGCCGACCCTGCAGCAGCAGCCGCCGCTCGACCTGCAGCAGCTGCCGCCGCCGAGCCTGCAGCAGCAGCCGCCGCTCGACCTGCAGCAGCTGCCGCCGCCGAGCTTGCAGCAGCAGCCGCCGCTCGACCTGCAGCAGCTGCAGCAGCCGAGCCTGCAGCAGCAGCCGCCACCGACCCTGCAGCAGCAGCCGCCGCCGAGCCTACAGCAGCGGCCGCCGCCGACCCTACAGCAGCAGCCGCCGCTCGACCTGCAGCAGCTGCCGCCGCCGAGCCTACAGCAGCGGCCGCCACAGACCCTGCAGCAGCTGCCGCGGAGCTCCCTGCTACGACCTGGCCCCGCCCCGCTGTTGCAGCGGCCACACTGTTGCCACTGTCTTGCGCCCGCCGCACCAACCACTGGTGAGCTTTGCCGTGCTAGCACTGCTACCGTTACTGCTGCTGCTACTGCCTTTACTGCTCCTGCTGTTGCTGCCGCTACTGCTGCTGCTCCTGACGTGGCCAGATGCAGCTCCAGCAGGCTCGTGAGTGGTACGCCGGCTTGGGCAGTCGGGGTGGCCGTAGTGGTAGTCGCTCTGGAGTGCGTCGTTCGGGAGCCTCTGGTAGTAGACCGGTGCAGCAGACGTGCCCTCTTCTGCTCCAGCAGGCTCGTGAGTAATACGCCGGTTTGGGCAGTCGGGGTGGCCGGCGTGGTAGTCGCTCTGGCGTGCGTCGTTCGGGAGCCCCTGGTAGTGGACAGGTGCAGCAGCCGTGCCCTCTTCTGGTCCAGCAGGCTCGTGAGTGGTACGCCGGTTTGAGCAGTCGGGGTGGCCGTAGTGGTAGTCGCTCTGGCGTCCGTCGTTCGGGAGCCTCAGGTAGTGGACAGGTGCAGCAGCCGTGCCCTCTTCTGCTCCAGCAGGCTCGTGAGTGGTACGCCGGTTTGAGCAGTCGGGGTGGCCGTAGTGGTAGTCGCTCTGTGAGTGAGGCAGCCGCTCTCGGTGCCAGTACGTCTGTTGCCCTCGGTGCAGGTGAGGCTACCACTCCCGGTACTCGCGTGTCTGCTACTCCAGGTGCTGGTGAGCCTACTGCTCTAGGTGCTAGTGCGTCTGCTGCTCCAGGTGCTCGCGTGTCTGCTACCCCAGGTGATGGTGAGGCTGCTGCCCTAGGTGCTAGTGCGTCTGTGCCCCCTGGTACTGAGTCGACTGCAGCACTGCACACCTTCACCCTGGACTCAGGTGCCTCTCGCTCTTTCTTTCGTGACCGCACTGTCCTTGAGCCACTCGCTCGGCCAGTTGCTGTCTCCCTCGCTGACCCCTCTGGGGGTCCGGTCGTTGCGACCTCCTCCACTGTCCTTCCTTGTCCTGCGGTCCCGTCAGGCACACTGTCAGGTCTCTACCTCCCCTCGTTCTCTACGAACTTGGTGGTAGGTAGTGCGCTCCAGGACGGGGGTGTTCACCAGTTCACCCCTGCTTACGAGCGCGTGACCCACTGCACGTGTGCTCGGACGGGCCGTCACCTGGCTACCTTCACTCGGCAGCCGGGGTCGGACCTGTACACACTGACCACTGAGTCCCCTCAGGTAGCTGCGTCCGCGTCTGCGTCTGCGTCAGGTCAGCTGTCCGCCCCCTGCTCGTGTCGCTCTCTGGCGCATGAGACTGTCCTCTGGCACCACCGCCTTGGTCACCCGTCTGTGCAGCGCCTTCGGGCCATGCACAAACGGGACCTTGTTGCTGGTCTTCCCAGGGTTCTCCCTCCCCTCCCACCCTCGCCTGCTCCTCCCTGTCTTCCCTGTGTCGAGGGGCGGCAGCGCGCCGCTCCTCACTCCTCCTCCTTCCCCCCGACGACTGCTCCTTTGCAGACGCTCCACATGGACGTGTGGGGCCCAGCCCGAGTCCGTGGTCAGGGTCAGGAGAGGTACTTCCTGATTGTTGTTGACGACTTCTCGCGCTACACCACGGTCTTCCTCTTGCGCACCAAGGGTGACGTCCCTGATGTCTTGATCCCTTGGATCCGCAGATCTCGTCTCCAGCTCGGTGAGCGTTTCCGCTCCAACTTCCCTGTCCTGCGTCTGCACTCTGACAGAGGTGGAGAGTTTTCCTCTGGCCTCTTGGAGGCCTTCTGTCAGCAGGAGGGCATTGAGCAGTCGTTCACGCTTCCGGCCTCTCCACAGCAGAATGGGGTTGCTGAGCGCCGCATTGGCTTGGTCATGGAGGTCGCTCGTACCTCCTTGGTTCATGCGGCTGCCCCCCACTTTCTGTGGCCGTTTGCAGTCCGATACGCTGCGCATCAGCTCAACCTCTGGCCCCGTGTCTCCTTGCCCGAGACTTCTCCGACACTGCGTTGGACGGGAGAGGCTGGCGATGCGTCGCGTTTTCGGGTCTGGGGATCTCGAGCTTTTGTTCGCGATACGTCCGCGGACAAGCTCTCCCGTCGAGCTGTCCCCTGTGTCTTCCTTGGCTTTGTCCCGGACGCGCCTGGTTGGCAGTTCTACCACCCCACCTCGCGTCGTGTCCTGGCCTCTCAGGACGTCACTTTTGATGAGTCCGTCCCCTACTACCGCCTCTTCCCCTACCGCACTGCCCCGCTCCCCCCCCCCCCGCCTCTCTTCCTCGCTCCAGGTGCTGAGGTACCAGACCCCCTCCCCCCTCAGGGTGCCGCTCCCTCAGGTGTGTCCCAGGTAGACCCGGTTGAGCCTGTCGAGGTAGCTGTTGACTCTCGTCCTGCTGGGGGTGCTGAGCCTGACCGTGAGGAGTCTGAGGGTACTGAGCCTGGAGGTGCGGAGCCTGGGGGTGCGGAGCCTGGGGGTGAGGAGCCTGGGGGTGCTGAGCCTGGGGGTGTTGAGCCTGGAGGTGCGGAGCCTGGGGGTGTTGAGCCTGGAGGTGCGGACCCTGGAGGTGTGGAGCCTGGAGGTGCTGAGCCTGGGGGTGCGGAGTCTGGGGGTACTGAGACTGAGCGTGCTACACCTAGAGGAGCCCTCTCCTCCCAGCAGCTGCAGGAGAGGTACCTCGAGTACTGCCGCCTCCGGAGAGGTGCTGCTGGAGCTCGTCCCGGTACTTCCCCTCCTACCCAGGAGCTCCCCCCCATTCAGCAGATCCGAGAGTGGTACACGCGACGCTGCAGTCTTCGGAGTGGTGCTCCGGGTGCTGCGGACCCTGGGGGTGGCACTGCTGCTGGTGCTGAGGACCCGGGCTTTGGAGCTGCTGCTGGTGCTGAGGACCCGAGCGGTGGCGCTGCTGCTGGTGCTGAGGACCCGAGTGGTGGAGCTGCTGCTGGTGCTGAGGACCCGAGCGGTGGCGCTGCTGCTGGTGCTGAGGACCCGAGTGGTGGAGCTGCTGCTGGTGCTGAGGACCCGGGCGTTGGAGCTACTGCTGGAGCTGAGGACCCGGACGGTGGAGCTGCTGCTGGTGCTGCGGAGCCGAGCGGTGGCGCTGCTGCTGGTGCTGAGGACCCGGGCGTTGGAGCTACTGCTGGAGCTGAGGACCCGGGAGTTGGAGCTGCTGCTGGTACTGAGGACCCTGCCGCTGGTGTCTCTGCTGGTTCTGGAGACGCTGCGCGGCCGCGACCGTACTTCGTTCCGCTCCTTCAGCAGGTTCTTGGTCAGGCTCCTCCTCCTTGTCCTCCTCCCTCCGTAGAGTGTCCTCCACCTGTCCAGTCGCAGTCACAGTTACCGCCTGCCTCGCCTCTTCCTCGTCCCTCTCCTTACACTGGTCCCACCGGAGGCCTTTCAGAGCGTCGTGAGCCTGCGTCTCGTCCTGCGTCGCCTGTTCGTACTACTCGCACTGGTCGTCGTGTCCCACGTGAGCGTCCTCCTCCTGTCCCTGGCACTCACTACATGACTCTGCGTCCCTCCACTGCTCCTCAGCGTGTCCCTCTGCCGTCTCCTCCTGCGTCCTCTCTACCTACTCTTCCTGACCCGGAGTCTGACTCCCGTCGTGCTGCCAGTCCCACTGTCACGCGTCTTCTCGCCACAGTTGTCACTGACCCTACTTTTGAGTCCGCCGCTGCGTCTGCTCTGGTCGCTGAGTTGGTTGACTTTGCTGCTCGCTGTCGCCTAGACTACGCTGCTAGCCTTGTTGCTGAGTCTGAGTCTGAGTCTGCCTGTCCTCCGTCCGTCGGGGGTGAGTGTGCTCTTGGCACGGACGTCCTCGAGGACAGACAGGAGGAGTTCCAGTGCTTTGCTGCTGCTTTGCCCCGTCTCGTGTCCTTGCTAGTTGCCCCTGAGGGAGACCCGGATGCACCAGACATCCCGACCCCGCGCACTTACGCTGAGGCGATGGCGGGTCCCTACTCCTCTCAGTGGCAGACTGCCATGGACGCAGAGATGGCTTCCTAGAAGTCCACACGCACCTACGTCGACGAGGTTCCCCCACCTGGGGCGAACATCGTCAGTGGCATGTGGCATCGCCACTCACCGCGACTACGAGCTTCACTCACTTGACTTCAGCACTGCTTTCTTGCAGGGCAGCCTGCACGAGGAGATCTGGCTGCGCCGCCCCCCTGGCTTCACTGGGTCGTTTCCTCCTGGTACCCAGTGGAGGCTTCAGCGGCCAGTCTACGGTCTCCGCCAGGCTCCACGTGAGTGGCACGACACACTGAGGACTACACTTGCGGCTCTTGGGTTCGCGCCTTCTACTGCTGACCCGTCGCTGTTTCTGCGCACCGACACTTCGCTGCCGCCGTTCTACATCCTCGTGTACGTCGACGACTTGGTCTTTGCCACTGCTGACACTGCAGGACTCGCCTACGTGAAGTCGGAGCTGCAGAGGAGACACACGTGCACAGACCTGGGTGAGCTGACAAGCTATCTTGGCTTGCGGATCACCCGGGACAGAGCACGGCGCACCATCACCCTGACTCAGTCACACATGGTGCAGCAGGTTCTCCAGCGCTTCCACTTCACGTACTCCTCGCCTCAGTCCACTCCTCTGCCTACCGGTCACTCGCTCTCAGCTCTGCCTTCGGATGAGTCCGTAGAGCCGAGTGGCCCGTATCCAGAGCTTGTGGGCTGCCTCATGTACCTGATGACCTGCACTCGACCTGACCTTGCATACCCTCTTAGCATCCTTGCACGCTATGTCGCTCCTGGCCGTCACAGGAAGGAGCACATGGATGCCGCTAAGAGGGTGTTGCGCTACTTGTGCAGTACGTCGGGCATGGGGCTAGTGCTTGGAGGGCGAGACCGAGTTGTGCTCACTGGACACTCAGACGCTTCTTGGGCGGACGACCAGGCTACTCAGCAGTCGTCTCAGGGTTACACCTTCAGCCTTGGCTCTGGCTCAGTTTCTTGGCGTTCCACACGCTCTTCGTCTGTTCTCAGCTCCAGTTGTGAGGCTGAGATCTACGCCACAGCCATGGCGGCCCAGGAGCTTCGCTGGCTGACCTACCTGCTGACCGACTTGGGAGAGAGGCCTCGTTCTCCTCCAGTGCTGTACGTCGACAACAAGGCTGCCATTGCCTTGTGTGAGGAGCACAGACTGGAGCACCGAACGAAGCACATCGCCCTGCGGTACTTCCTGGCTAGAGAGCTACAGCAGCGTGGTCAGCTTTGTCTGCGTTACGTGGCCACTGAGGCCAACACTGCTGATGTGTTCACCAAGGCGCTCCAGCCTTGTGACCATCAGCGCTTTTGTACTCTTTTGGGCCTTGTGCCTACTGGACCTCACTTGCTCACTTCTTGACTTTGCTTGTACTGTGATCTCTATATATATATATATACCTGCATGTTTACTCTTGCTAGGTTGTGATCACTGTATCTCTTGCTCTGTTATAAACCTGCATGTGAACTGGTCTTGTGACCGCTTGCTTGTGCTCGGAATTTGTGTGGAATCCTCGAGATCCACCCTGAGCCTGTTTTGCCTTGCTTTGCCCTGACTGGTCTTGTGACCCCTTGTTCTCCCCCACTTTGCCTATGGGGGTGTGTCAAACATATGTGCTGCATACTGTCTAGGCTGTAGTGGGGTAGCCCATATGGGGTACAACCCAAATTAGGGTTTACTACTTGTACTCCTGCATGCTGCTAGTTCACTCATTCCTGCCTGTTCGTCTGACATTATAAACCTGCATGTGGACTGGTCTTGTGACCCCTAGGTCTCCCCCACTTTGCCTATGGGGGTGTGTCAAACATTATATGTGTTGTGTTTGTGTAGGCTGTAGTGGGTTAGCCTATAGGGGGGTCACAACATTAGGGTTTCATATTTGTACTCACAATCCTTTCTAGTTCACCATTCCAGTCCGTTATTAGTGACAACGCTACAATCGTCCTCCACTTTAGCTAGATTTCCTCGTAATTTATTAATGTTTAATAGTATCGTATGAAGATCGGCCCATTTTGTGTCAGCCATCGACAATGTCAAAAAAAAATGTGGGCCTTCCAATCTGTCGCAACATCGCAAAGAGGTCGCGTTTATATTTATCTCTATATTGTTGTGTAGTACGGATTGGCTTGAAATCATTGTACAATGTATCATTTTGTTGTAATGTCAACCGTTTGGTTACGTCTAATATATCAGAGGCCGTATATGATTCTATATTTCTTATTTTTTCTTGCCTCACCCTAGTCACTATAACACTTTGAACTTGGAGGATCTCCATTTTGTACATCTTAAGGAAAATGTTCGAAATATTGGAAGAACATCGCCCGTTAATATGCTTCAAGTCCCATTTTACTATATCGGAGTATGAAGCATGAACATCAAGCGATCCGCCAAATCTATGCTGATCACAATATATTGAAGGAAAACTTAGTTATTCAACATCTTTGTCAAGAACAATAGACAACGGTTGTGAGTGCTCGCCAGGAGCAATTTCACAATGGATTGTGACGGTTGTTGATAAAAATGCTCTTGCTTTAATAATGTGTCAATCACGCCGACATTGTGATGGTCCACATTGTCGCTTTCACATGAAGACGACGATGCTGAGTCAACTTCATCATTAGTGTTTTTCTTTGCGTTTGTTATTGCAAACGAATCATTCTTTTCTAACGTTTTCATGTTTGCTTGATGAACGTGAATATCGTATTTCTTAAAAAGTTCTTGATTGCAAAGAATTTGCAAAGCCTTGAAAACTTTCGATGGGTGCACATTTTCTTCGAATGCATTGTTCTTGTACAGGAGCTTGCGTTTCAAATGTACTGTAACCGTGTGTGTATCATCTGGTAACCTTGGAAGCGATTGAACCATTTTGTCAACTTCTACTGGAATATTTATTACACCACCTTAAATGCCTAGTTGTTTGCCAACGGATAAAGAATGAATCTTCATAAAAGAGATGCGAGGACATAAGAGTCGCTCCTCCAACAAGTGTAAATATTGAAGCTCAAAAGGCTTCTTCGGAAACCATTTTTTATTAAAAATAGCGCAATGAGATTCTTTTCCGGCCCTCTCGAATTTGGCACAATGGCGACATACGCGTACATATGATTGGTGAAGATTCATTTGAACGATATTGGATGCAAAATTCAAAGTGCCACATTTTGTGCATTCTATTTCAGGTCCACGCTTACAATCGCTTAAAAATTAGCGCGTCAATCAATCCGTCTCTTGAGTGCGCGATTTTTTTTTTACTTATCTACGACGTCCACGAATACATCACTGAATTTTCTATCGAGATCCTTATTCAATATAGGAATGCCAGAGGGATCCAATCCTAATGTTATATCGATAGCATATTTATGAGGTGCACGTGGCTTATAATGTACAAAATAAGCTCGTGCAAATGCTGCATCAATGGTGTGCAAGAAACCGGAAAATGGATACGTTTTTTTGTTGTGATTGATTAAAAATTTGAAACCATGTGTCAGTGCTTTTACACCGATAAATTGTTTGCCTGAAGAGTTTTTCACTTGCTCATTCTTATGACATATGCAAAACAACTCTTTCTCCTTTCTCTTTTTGTTACGGCAATATTGTTTTGAACGCGATGGAATGAACTCATTTTCTCCGTCTTTCGTTTCACAGTATCTGTTCGAACTAAAAGTCGCAACGTTCATGTTACTACTCGCAACTTCGACGGATTCCTCAACGTTTTCTGCTTTCTTTGACAAAACTGTACTTGGGACACTCCTTTCGAGCGAACATTCTGAGGGCACAAAAATTGGCATATTTTGCAAGTTTCCACCTGACAAAAATTGAGTCCCATAAAGCAAGCCATCTTCATAAGGGACCAACAATGAATAGTGTGACATTGAAGAGTCGTAATGCAGATGCATTACTCGGTCAGTCGACGTACCTTGGTCTTGTGTAAAACAAGCAACAAAATGGGTCGTACCTAGCCAAATAAATGATGTAGTATTGAACACTTTGAAAAAAAACATGCACCTCATTGATGGACCCCCAAACACGATCAGGTGAAACACAAAAGAAATATTCGTCGGCGGATCTAAAAACGCGACCATGTGCCACACTTGCGTGATCAGGGTATTTATAATCGGAATTAGCCCAATTAGAAACAACGTAGTGCAACACTGCAAGTTTAACTTCTTCATACCTGCTTTGTGTATCGTAAAGGCACTTGGACATACTTCGGTTCAAACAATTGCCATCGCCTTTAATGGTTGACTTAGTAAAACGATACGGCTTCTCAAATTCACGAACAACTCCCTCACTTTTCGAGATTATGCTTGAAGATGAGGTTGTTATCTTGTTCAAACTAAACGTTGCATTACTCATGTTACTACAATCGACATCGTTTGTCGATAAACTCGCAGCATGTGACAAGCAATCATCGATGGACACCTCAACGTCTCCTGTATTCTTTGACAAAATTGTGTGTGAGACATTTCTCTCAATCGAACAAACGTCTAAAGGTAAGGACGTTGGCATATTCTGCAAGTTCTCACCCGGCAAAAACCGAGTTCCATAAAGCACGCCATCCTCAGAAGGGACCAACAATGAATAGTGTGACATTGAAGAGTCGTAATGCAAATGCATCACTCGGTCAGTCGACGTACCTTGGTCAGGTGTAAAACAAGCAACAAAATGAGTCGTACCTAGCCAAATAATTGATGTAGTATTGAACACTTTGGAAAACGCATGCACCTCATTGATGGACCCCCAAACACGATCAGGTGAAACATAGAAAAAATATTCGTCGGCGGATCTAAAAACGCGACCATGAGCCACACTTGCGTGATCAGGGTATTTATATTCGGGATTAGCCCAATTAGAGACAATATAGTGCAACACTGCAAGTTTAACTTCTTCATACCTGCTTTGTGTATCGTAAAGGCACTTGGACATACTTCGGTACAAACAATTGCCACCGCCTTTAATGTCCAACTTATTAAAACAATACGGCTTCTCAAACTCACCAGCAACACCTTCGCCTGTGCAAATTATGCTTGAGGATGGAATTGTCGTCTTGAATCAAGGCAGTGCGACCCCCCTCCTTCTGATACCGCCCGTATAGGAATCACTGCCATTGACAACAAAAATGGGGCAAAATATTTTGAAGGAACAAAAAGGAAACGAAAACACAATTACACAATGCATACACAATCCGAGCACCATGACCCGGGCACCATGAGCCGGGCACCATGACCCGGGCACCATGACTCGGTCACCATGAGCCGGGCACCATGAGCCTAGCACAATGAGCCGGGCACCATGACCCGGGCACCATGAGCCGAGCCTCATGAGCCAGTCACCATGACGCGGGCACCATGAGCCGGGCACAATGACCCGGGCACTATGACCCGGGCACCATGGGCCGGTCACCATGACCCGGGCACCATGACCCGGGCACCATGAGCCGAGCACCATGAGCCGGGCACCATGAACTGGTCACCACGAACACGGCACCATGAGCCGGGCACCATGAGCCAGGCACCATCAGCCGGGCACCATGTCCTAGGCACCATGAGCCAATCACCATGAGCCGGGCACCATGAGCCGGGCAACATGTGATGTTCCAGGCACCATGTCTGGTCACCATGAACCCGGCACCATGAGCCAGTCACCATGACCTGGGCACCATGACCCGGGCACCATGACTCGGGCACCATGAGCCGAACACCATGAGCCGGGCACCATGAGCTGGGCCCCATGAGCCGGGCACCATGAGCCGGGCACCATGACGCGGACACCATAAGCCGGCCATGTCCCGGGCACCATGACCCGGGCACCATGAGCCGGGCACCATGAGCCGCGCATCATGAGCCGGGCACCATGAGCCGGGCACCATGAGCCCGCGCATCATGAGCCGGGCACCATGAGCCGGGCAACATGAGCCGGGCACCATGAGCCGGGCATCATGTGGTGTCCCGGGCACCATGACCCGGTCACCGTGAACCAGGCACCATGAGCCGTGCACCATGACCCGGGCACCATGCGCCAGGTTTAAGGTTTAGGGTTTGCCAAGAAATTAGCAAAATATAGGTTTATTAAAAACGATTTTTTCCAAGTGTCTCGAAATAGAGCACAAAGTAATTGCTTACAGTATGGTTAGAGCTAGTAGCTTCAAGGTTGCTGGAAGGGATGGAGCAAGTGAATTGGTTCGAGTTTATACGCATGTGGAACGATACAGAGGGGTGCACAAAAATGCGATATGATATGAATGGATGTGTGGGAATATATGTAGAGGTGTGTGATCAAACAGGAGTTGACTACCATGTGTGTGGTGGAAACATATATATTAAAGGTGTAAAATTAAGAAAGCGTATATGAGAGCATAACAATCAAATCTGTTTCTTTCCAGTAGCAAGCAGAGCACAGCTAGTCTACCTGAAAATTTTCAGATAAAAAAGCCGGCTAACAGGGTATTGAGGGATGAGAGAGTAAATAGCAATGGAGGAAGGGAGTCGAACAAGGAGATGCTGGAAAGTTTCCTGATGTTGAAGCACGAGGAAACAGAGGTTAAAGATAAAGAGAGAGAGAGAGAGAGAGAAAAAAAAAAAAACAACTACGACGGTGGGTTGAGTCATTAAGAGAACGAAGACGACTGGGTGAGCAATCAAAATAAACACGTCGGCATGGAGCGGAACATATGAGCATGTCTCGATGAGCATAAACATGGCAACAAATTGAATGAGCACGCTCACGCAGAGATGTGCCCACATGACAGCAATCTTATTGCGGAAAGTGTTGTAATCTAATTTATCTTTATTATTGACGGAAAAGTTAGAAAGAATATATGGTTATCAAAGAACCGTTGTACAAGTTAGGAGAGTACCAAATCTCTTACAAAAATGTTCTTAAAGAAATAAAAATACAAGACTGTCTGCAAGCATGCACGCACGTACAAGTCTTCAACTACTCAAGTACCAAGATTACAGTGCAATCGTAGCTTGTTAGACCACGCTTACTGACGGCCTGCCACATGGTGAAAGTGGGGAAGGGGTAAACAGTGAGGAAAGGAGGCAGATGAAGGGCGAGGCAATGACGGGTGTAGATGACGAGCGAGGCGCATGGCAAGAGTGAGAGGCACGGGAAGGTTGAGTGCCGAGTACGCTCATGCGGCTTACACCTCATAAAGAACGCTTGTGGCGAGTGCAGGCACCATTATGAAACGAAGGCAATCATATGGAGCTTATGATAAAAGTGAGTAAGAAAAGTGACATGAAGAGGGAGGTTGTGCAAAAAAATCGCACTCCAATTCCATTGTAAAGAGGCAGACAGAGAAGTACATAAAAACCGACATGAAAACACAACGATGACGAAATATATAGAAAAAAAAAGGAAGCATATAAAGGCATACGCACGATGAGGCGGCTTGCAGGTCCACGGAAGGCTTGTGACAAGTGCTGGCTCCTTCGTTCAGGAGGGAAGGCAAGTGCATGGAGTGCATGGCAAGAGTAGGAGACACGGCACGGGTGAGAGACACGGTAAAAGTGAGTGCTGGGTACGCTGAAACAGCTTGCAACTCAACAGAAGGCTTCTTTCTGAAAAGGGGAGAAGAGACAAGGGCTTGTCAAGCATCTATACCAATGATGGAACAATGGGCTGGATGAAAAATAGGTAGTTGATGAAAACCATCTATACCAATGCGCTTGCAATCAAGGCGACAAGGCACCAACGCCCAATGCTCTGGCGCTAAAATTGCCAAGGCACCAGAGCCCTGTGCGCTGGCGCTCAAGGCGCCAAGGCACAGCGCACAAAGCACCGGCGCTCAAAATGCCCAATGCGCTCAAGGCGCCAAGGCGCCAAGGCGCCAGCGCCCAATGCGCTGAATACGCCAAGGATCCAAAGCGCCAAAGTGCTAGCGCCCAAACGTTATTTCCATGAGCTTTCAACGCTAAAAAATGTAGTAAACGGGCAGCAAAATAACGTATAAAGAAATATATAGAAAGAAACGGAAGCATGTTATGGCATACGCACGAAGAGGCGGCTTGCAGATCCACGGAAGACTTGTGACAGGTGCTGGCTTATTCGTTCTGAAGGGAAGGCAAGTGCATGGAGTGCATGGCAAGCGTAAGAGATACGGCAAGGGTGACAGACACGGCAAGGGTGAGTGCTGGGTACACTGAAGCAGCTTGCAGCTCAATAGAAGGCTTCTGCGTGAAGAGGGGAGAAGAGAGAAGGGCTTGTGAAGCACGAGAATAATGGATAGTTAATCGAACAATGCGCTGGATGAAGATTAGGTAGTTGATGGAAAACATCTATACCAATGTGCTTGCAATCAAGGCGACAAGGTGACCAGCGCCCAATGCTCTATCGCTCAAAATGCCAAGGCGCCAGAGCCCTATGCGCTGGCGCTCAAGGTGCCAAGGCACAGCGCACAAAGCTCTGGCGCTTAAGGCGCCAAGGCGCCAACGCCCAATGCGCTGGCGCTTAAAACGCAAAGGTGCCAGGCGCTCAAAGCGCCAAGGCGCCAGCGCCCAATGCACTAGCGCTTAAAATGCAAACGTGCCAGGCTCTCAAAGCGCCAAGGCGCCAGCGCATTGGGCGCCAAGGCACCAGCGCCCAATGCGCCGGCACTTAAAACGCAATGGCACCAGCGAGCTCTGACGCTCAAAGCGCCAACGCGCCAGCGCCCAATGCGCTGGCGCTCAAGGCGCCAAGGCGCCAGCGCCCAATGCTCTGGCGCTTAAAACGCAAAGGCACCAGGCGCTCAACGCTCCAAGGCACCAGCGCTAAAACGCAAACGCGCCAGGCGCTCAAAGCGCCAAGGCGCCAGCGCATTGGGCGCCAAGGCGCCAGCGCCCAATGCGCTGGCGCTTAAAACGCAAAGGCGCCAGCGAGCTCTGACGCTCAAAGTGCCAACGCGCCAGCGCCCAATGCGCCAAGGCGCCGGAGCTTGGGGCTCTACTGCTGGAGGTACTTCTGCTGACGTCACTGGAGCTGGGAGTGGTGCTGGTTCTTTGCCTGCTGGAGGTGCTGAGCCTGTGCGTGAGGAGACTGGAGGTGCTGTGCCTGAGGGTGCTGCGTCCGGGGGTGCTGAGCCTGAGAGTGCTGAGTCTGGGGGTGCGGCGCCTGAGGGTACTGAGACTGCTGGTGCGCGGTCTCCTTGGAGTAGCCGCCTTCGTCCGCGTGTGCCTTCTTCGCTGCTGGTGCTCAGGGCTCTACCGCTGGAGGTGTTTCTGCTGTCGTCGCTGGAGCTGGGAGTGGTGCTGTGTCTACAGGAGGTGCTGGAGTCGCTGGTCCCGGAGGTGCTCGTACTGGAGGTACTGGAGCTGCTGGGACTGGAGGTGCTGTGTCTGGGGGTGCTGCTGCTGGAGACACTGAGGCTGGGGACCCTAGGACTGGAGGTGTTGGTTCTGGGGGTGCTGATGCTAGAGACACCGAGACTAGAGAACCTAGGACTGGAGGTGCTGGTTCTGGGGGTGCTGCTGCTGGTGGTGCTGGCGCTGGAGGTTCAGGAGCTGCTGGAGGTGCTGGAGGTGCTGGAGCCACTGGAGCTGCTGGAGCTGCTGGTGCTGGTGCAGCTGCGCCGACACGATTGTTCTTCGCTCCGCCGTCTCCGTCGTCTCTGCCACCGCCTGACTCTGTTCTTCGTCAGGTTCTTACCCTTCCGTCGTCTACTGGTCTTCCGTTACTGCCTGGCTCACCGCTCCCTGCTCCTCCTCCTTACACTGAGCAGCCCGGTGGTCTTGCTGAGCGTCGTGAGCCTGCGTCGCGTCCTGTCTCGCCTGTTCGTCCAAGTTGTTCCAGTCGTCGTGTTCCTCGTTCGCGTCAGCCGGCTGTCCCCGGCACACACCTCGTAGTCCGTCGTCCTTCCTCTGCTCCGCAGCCTGTTCCTCTGCCGTCTCCCCCTACGTCCTCTCTGCCTGACGTTGCAGACCCTGGGTCTGACTGCTATCGTGCTGCACACCCTACTGTCACGCGTCTGTTAGCCACTGTTGTCACTGACCCGTCGTTTGAGTCTACTGCTGCGTCTGCCTTTGTCGCTGAGCTTGTTGACTTTGCTGCTGCCTGTCGTCTAGACTACGCCGCTAGTCTTGTTGCTGAGTCTGAGTCTGTATGTCCTCCGTCCGTCGGGGGTGAGTGTGCTCAGACGTCCTTAAGGACAGGCACGAGGACCTTGAGTGTCTTGAAGATGCTGCGCCTCATCTCGTGGCCATGCTGCTTGCCCCTGAGGGAGACCTGGATGCACCAGACATCCCGACCCTGCGCTCTTACGCTGAGGCGATCGCGGGTGAGTACTCCTCTCAGTGGCAGACAGCCATGGACGCATAGATGGCATCCTGGAAGTCCACAGGCACTTACGTCGATGAGGTTCCCCCTCCTGGGGCGAACATCGTCGATGGTATGTGGATTTTCAGGGTGAAGCGGCCGCCGGGTTCTCCGCCTGTCTTCAAGGCTCGTTACGTTGCTAGAGGTTTCAGTCAGCGTGAGGGAGTTGACTTCTTCCAGACCTTCTCCCCTACCCCGAAGATGACCACTCTTCGGGTGCTGCTGCACGTTGCCGCTCAGCGTGACTATGAGCTTCACTCTCTTGACTTCAGCACAACCTTCTTACAGGGCAGCCTGGAAGAGGAGATCTGGTTGCGCCGCCCACCTGGCTTCACTGGGTCGTTCCCTCCTGGTACCCAGTGGAGCCTCCGGCGGCCAGTCTACGGTCTCCGCCAGGCGCCTCGTGAGTGGCACGACACACTGAGGACTACACTTGTGGCTCTTGGGTTCGCTCCTTCGACTGCTGACCCGTCGCTGTTTCTGCGCACCGACACTTTGCTGCCGCCGTTCTACATCCTCGTGTACGTCGACGACTTGGTCTTTGCCACTGCTGACACTGAGGCTCTTGCTCTGGTGAAGTCGGAGCTGCAGAAGAGACACACGTGCACTGACCTGGGTGAGCTGCGCAGCTACCTTGGCTTGCAGATCACCCGGGACAGAGCACGCCGCACCATCACACTGACTCAGTCACACATGGTGCAGCAGGTCCTTCGGCGCTTCGGCTTCACCTGGTCCTCCCCAGAGCCCACTCCTTTGGCTACAGGTCACTCGCTCTCAGCTCCACCTTTGGACGAGTCCGTAGAGTCGAGCGGTTCTTACGCAGAGCTAGTGGGCTGCCTCATGTACCTGATGACCTGCACTCGACCTGACCTCGCGTATCCTCTTGGCCTTTTGGCTCCTGGTCGGCACCGAAAGGTGCACATGGATGCTGCGAAGAGGGTACTGCGCTACCTGTGCAGTACATCGGGCATGGAGCTCGTGCTTGGAGGACGGAGCGCTGTTGTTCTTACTGGACACTCTGACGCGTCTTGGGTTGACGACCAGGCTACGCAGTGGTCGTCACAGGGTTACACCTTCAGCCTTGGCTCTGGCTCTGTTCCTTGGCGGTCCACGCACTCGTCTTCTATTCTCAGCTCCAGTTGTGAGGCTGAGATCTACGCCACAGCCATGGCTGCACAGGAGTTACGCTGACTCACCTACCTGCTAACCGACTTGGGAGAGAGGCCTCGTTCTCCTCCAGTTCTGTACGTCGACAACAAGGCCGCCATTGCCTTGTGTCAGGAGCACAGACTGGAGCACGGAACGAAGCACATCGCTCTGCGTTACTTCCTGGCTCGAGAGTTGCAGCAGCGTGGTCAGCTTCGTCTTGCTCACGTGGCCACTCGGGCCAACACTGCTGATATCTTCACCAAGGCACTTCCGTCTTGTGATCATCAGCGCTTTTGTACTTTGTTGGGCCTTGTGCCTACGTTTCCACACTTGCTGTAGACTTTGTTTGTACTGTGATCTATATATATACGTGCATGCTTGTGCTCAGAGCGTGTGGTGAAGTTGTGATCCACCCTGAGCTTGCTTTGCCTTTCTTGACTGGTCTTGTGACCTCTTGTTCTCCCCCACTTTGCCTATGGGGGTGTGTCAAACAGATATGCTGCTTACTGTGTAGGCTGTAGTGGGGTAGCCCATATGGGGTACAACCCAAATTAGGGTTTCATACTTGTACCCATCCTGCTGCTAGTTCATTCATTCCTGCCTGTAGTTTCTGACACGTTGGCGCGCCGTAGACGTGCAGCATTGGCAAGCCACTTTTCTCCAGCGCTAGAGCAGTACGAGCCTTGCAACGCTGGATCGCGGTCGACCGTGCTGCGCTGGAGGTCGACCTGCATGCTTGCTAGCTCTGAGTAGTCTCTCTTGCCAATGTTGCTACTATTATTCTGAACTTTTGTTGTGAACTCTTGCTAGTGGAACTCTTGTTGGAGAAATTTCCCCGTGAATGCGCAAGTAGTGTGAGCACGAGTTAACGATTAAGGAACGAAAGCAGAGATCACTCCTATCCCGTGCCTTGCCCGTAACCAGGCTCCCGTAGTAGTAGTTATCTCCGCATACTGCATGTTGCAGCACAGCGTGACTACGAGCTCCACTCGCTTGACTTCAGCACAACTTTCTTGCAGGGCAGCTTACACGAGGAGATATGGCTATGCTGCCCACTTGGCTTCACTGGGTCGTTTCCTCAGGGTACCCAGTGGAGCCTCTGGCGGCCAGTCTACGGTCTACACTGAGGATGACGCTTGCTGCTCTTTCCTTCGACTGCTGACCCGTCACTGTTTTTACGCACTAACACTTCTCTGCCGCCATTAGTCATCCTTGTGTACGTCGACGACTTGGTCTTTGCTACTGCTGACATTGAGGCACTAGCCCTTGTGACTTCGAAGCTGCAGAAGAGACACACCTTCACTGACCTTGGTGAGGTGCACAGCTATCTTAGCTTGCAAATGACCCGGGACAGAGCGTGGCACACCATCATTCTCACTCGGTCACATATGGTGTACCAGGTCCTTCAGCGCTTCGGCTTCCAGTTCTCCTCGCCATAGTCCACTCCTCTGCCTACAACCCACTCGCTCTCAGCTCCACCTTCGGACGAGTCCGTAGAGTTGAGTGGTCAGTAATCAGAGCTTGTGGGCTGCCTCATGTACCTGATATCCTGGACTCGACCTGACCTCGCGTACCCTCTCAGCATCTTGGCACGCTACGTTGCGCTCGGGAGACATCGACCCGAGCACTGGCGGGCTGCACAGAGGGTGCTACAATACTTGTGCAGTACATCAGGCATGGGCCTTGTGCTTGGAGGATGGGGTACTCACTGGACACTCAGTGGTCGTCACATGGTTACACCTTCAGCCTTGGCACAAGTTCAGCTTCTTGGAGGTCTTCTGTTCTCAGCTTCAGTTGTGAGGCTAAGATTTACGCAAGGGCCCTTGCTTACCGACTTAGAAGAGCAACCTCGTTCTGTACGTCAAGAACAACAAGGCCATGATTGCCTTGTGTCAAGAGCACAGACTGGAGCACAGAACGAAGCATATCGCTCTGCGTTACTTCCTTGCACGAGAGTTGCAACAGCGTGGCCAGCTTCGACTTGCTTACGTGGCCTCACGGGCCAACACTGCTGATATTTTCACCAAGGCACTTGTGTGTGGCGATCATCAGCGTTTCTGTACTGCTTTAGGCCTTGTGCCTACTCTGCCTCACTTGCTTACTACTTGACTTTGCGTTGTACCGTAATGGATAAATCTCTACCTGCATGCTTACTCTGGCTAGGATGTGATCACTATACTGCATGTGCTCTTCATAACTGTGCATGTGAGCTGGTCCTATGATAATTTGCTTGTGCTCGGACTGAATGGTGCCTTAGTGATCCATCCTGAGCTTTGTTTTGCTTCTTCTCTTGACTAGTCTTGTGACCATTGCCTGCTCTGGCTATCCCCCACTTAGCCTATGGGGGTGTGTCAAAACGATGTTTATATCTCTGTAGGCTCTTGCGAGGTTAGCACTTAGGGGTACACAAATTATGGGGGCACATTCTTCTTGTATTCCCCCCTGAGTGACCTAAGCCATCCATTCCTTCCTACCTATCTCAACAGGGCTGTGGTATCTCAACGGATGGGCGTACAAATGGACAGACTGCCTTACCTAAACTAAATGATTTTTATGAGCATGCGTTACTACGCCGCCCTGTGTTTGTGATATGCTGTGATGGAGACTATGGCAAACAACAATTTCGTAGTCCTGCTTGATTGGGTTTCACGCAGCCTGAAGGTTGTCAGCCACCTTGTAGTAGCCACCGTGATAGAGCATGTGTTACTACGCTGGTTGTCTTATGCTGGATGTGAAACATGGCGCTGTTCTGTAGGCGTTAAATTTCGAAAATCTGGGTCCGCAGAATCTTCGCTGATAAGTGGGTTTTTGCTTATCAAGATTCGGTGATAAGCAAAGTCCTGCCAAACCTGTTCGCGCCAAATTTAACGCCACTGCCTGCAGAACAACACTTTTGGTGCGCAAAATTTTAAACGTCCGCTGGTTCGAAGATGTTGCTTCACCTGGCAAATGGGCGCACAACTAGTGCGGTGCTGATTCTACCTCGGGAGCTAGCATCAGCCTCCGCACAAGTTATGCGGGGCAGCAACATCCGCGCAATGCAACCAGCGTGAATAAGCCTGGAAATTACACGGAAGGCTAACGCGGTCAAATTGGAGCGGAACCCTAAACGCCTGCAAAACAACGCCATAAAGGGGCTGTTCGCCAGCACCATATATCTAAAAACAATGGGATAACGACGGGATCAGGAAGGTGGGTCTCGCCTTCCTGATCCCGTCAGTTAGAGTTCGTTAACCTC
Organism: Closterium sp. Yama58-4; assembly: GCA_947470075.1. NCBI lineage: Eukaryota > Viridiplantae > Streptophyta > Zygnematophyceae > Desmidiales > Closteriaceae > Closterium > Closterium sp. Yama58-4. Next base: position 37,653 of record CANIUD010000294.1, on the reverse strand, counting down.
CGTCAGCTTGGTCAGCCCGTGAAAATTGTGCCGAGCCTCACCTACCGTCCAAACCAACAAACAAACTGTGCGTCTGGCGAACGCACACTTTTGTACACCAATTTTGACGTTTCGATGCCATATGGAAGCGGGGACGAAACTTCCTCCCCAGGCAAAACACCATCCCCTAGCCATGCCATCGCCATGCTGCGTTTTTCAAAGCACAGCGATGGCACAGCCGTCGCATTGCCGTTCAAAAGGGATCGAGGGGAAGGTGGAATGGAGGTTCCCGATGCGATGCGAAATTTCTTGAGCGCAGGCGCAGAAGTTTCTTGAACGGCATTTCGCCCAACCCTCGGAGGAGGGTTCCGCTCCCGTTTCCATATGCGGTCGCGATGCTGATGCCATCGTTTTCAATTTAAAAAACGATTTGCTGGCGAACAGCACCAAAATGTTGGGATTTCAAACAAACGGTTTTGCTGTATACAACAACCATGTCAATAACGGATGGTGCAGGGCAGCTTCACACACAAACTAACCCGCATAGAGCCGCAGTTTTTGTGGAGTCCAATGTCGCGGCTGCCTCTCGTTATACGCCCGTAAACCTATCACCTCTCACCTCGAGTGTTAGCGCCGCGAGTTTCGCCTCGGGTTCCAACGCCGCCCAAGGCGCGACGTCTCATACGTCGTGCAGCTCGCCTCGCCGGCCTCGTTCCGTTTGCGTTGAGAAAGCGAAATGCACCACGATGGAACCATGAACCATCCGAACACCCGGCAAGCCCATCGCAGGCAAGCCTCGATGAATCCGTCGCGGCGGGCTGGCCGCGGCTCGCCGCCCGTCGGTCTTGTCGACTGCGCGCTCCACGCGGCTACTACGAGGTGGCGCGCCGCGCGGCTACTGCGAGGTGTCATCCACGAACGGCGGTCCGTCACAACCGCGGCCACCGCAGAGGCTGGTGGACGGCCCTTAGAAATAGCGGGCCGTCCTACGGCCAGTATTTGTGAATCTGCTCGCACCGTCGCTGGGAATCGCGCAGCTTCTCGTGTAGCTTCACAGGTAGTACTATCCGCTCGCCCCCATATCGGTTCCGCCGTGCGCACGACCTTGGCTTCACGGCTCGCCGTGGGGCAAGCACTCGGCCGCAGCACGTGCAGCAGCAGCAGCAGCAGTCGGCGGCGGCGCTGGGCGGCATGAGCGTGTGTGCGTTTCACTCTTGCGCCGCCATGAGCAACCTCATGGAGGCCTCCGTCTGCCATGCCTCTCCCCGCGCACCGCCCTACCGCGCACCGCCCTACCGCGCACCGCCCTTCCGCGCACCTCCCTGCCGTGCACAGGCGGTGCCACAGCAGCAGCGGCTGGCGCGCGCTGGCCTGCGAGGTTGCGCAGCACTGAGCCTCCCTGGCGCGCAGCGCGCAAGCGGGGTGGTGGCGCGCGGAGGGCGGACGGCGTGCAGCAGTGCGCGTGTGCGCTGTCAGGCTAGCAGCTCTGCCGCTGCTGGGAAACATGGATGGGCGGAAGATGATGAGCGAGCCTCGCCTGCCCTTGCTGCTGCTCCAATGCCACTTGCTGCCGGTCCCCCTCCCCAAACCGTGCCTGCTCACGTGGACATCACAGCTCCCGCTGCTTCCCCTTCTGACTCCCTAGCCGCTGCTGCTGCTGCTGCTCCCACACCGACACATGCAGCATCGGCCACTGCTCATGCTGCCGTTCCGCCTTCCCTAGCCAGCGAGCTGCCAACAGCAGGCGAGGTGGGGCAGCAGCAGGCAGCAGGGGAGGCGGCAGGGGAGGAAGCAGGAGAGGTGGGCACGGCAAGCCCTGGCGAGGAAGCAGCAGAGGGGGTGGAGCTCAGTCTCGCGGAGAAGGAACGGTTCGACTGGAACAAGGCGTGGTACGCGGTGGGGGTGATTGCAGACATGGACGCGAGTCGCCCGCACGCGCTCACAGTGGTGGGCCGCCCCCTCGTGCTCTGGCGGGACGCCTCCCACACCTGGCGCGCCTTCGCTGACCAGTGCCCGCACCGCTTGGTTCCACTGTCCGAGGTGAGTCTGTCTTCCTTTGCAGCAAGCTAGCACGCACCGTCTCGCGACCCGCCCAGAGCCATCCTGGTCTGTCAGGCCAGCAGGTCTTTCTCTACACACCAATGCCCTCTGCCTCTCTCAAACCCCGCCTTGTGCCCGTGTCCTTCGCTCTGCGTAGGTCTTGCACCTCGTCGAGGTATTCGCTGCACCATGTCGTTCCTCATCATGTCAGCTCCTTACCTCCATCCGCGCCGCGCACCGCTCTGCGTGCCCTCTGCCTGCCCTGCACAAGTCGGCCGGTTGCCACCCACGCCACACTAACATCTCTCCCCTCATCTCCCTTCTCCCAAGCACTCATCCAGCCACCTGGCACGAACGTTCCCACTCGTCGGCCCCACCTTATTTCCTGCCCCCTGCCGCAACCCCCAGTGCAGCACAGCCTCGTGTAAAACCCTGCCGTGTTGTGCCTGCCTCTCTCATTTCGTCCGCCCTTTTTCTTATCCCGCCCCCACTCCCCTTCTCCCCACTCCAGGGCCGCATAGACGCGGAGGGGCGCCTGGCGTGTTCGTACCACGGGTGGGCGTTTGCAGGCAGTGGTGCGTGCCAGCTCATCCCGCAGGCGCCCCAGGACAACCCGGGCCAGCCCCCCCGCGCCCTCTCCTCTCCCCGCGCCTGCGCCACCGCCTTCCCCACCAGGGAGCTCCATGTGAGAGCGTGCTTGCCACACGCCTGTGCGTGCTTGCCACACGCCTGTGCGTGTTTTCACCTTTCCGCACCCATGCGCATCTGCTGCATGCTCCATTGACCTTTCTCTGAAACGATCCACCTGCCTCTCCGTCTTTACGACTCTATCGTGCCGTCCCGTCTTGCCTGCCGGCTTCGCTCCCACATTTGTTTGGGGCACGGCGTTAAACGCTCCACACGCGCCCACACCGCCTTCTTTCCCTCGTACGGCAGGAAATCTCTTGTCTATGAAGCCGTGTTTGCTCTCGTTTGACAGCACGCTGTATGCAGACCGCACACCCTGCACTGTTCACCAGCTTCACCCCCTCAGTCGCTACCCCTACCTTCCTCCTTCCCCGCTCCCCCCACCCTCTTCCCCACGGCAGGGCATTCTCTTCGTGTGGCCCGACAGCGCCTCTGCAGAGCAGGCGGAGCGCACAGCCATCCCCGAGCCCGAGGGCGTGGAGTGGGATGCGTGTGACATGATGGTGCACGCGCGGCGCGTGAGCTACAGCTACGAGGTGCTGGCGGAGAACTTTGCCGACCCCGCGCACATCTTCTTCGCCCACCACGGCTTCGGCCCGCTGCACCGCCACCAGGGCGCTCCCATGAAGGAGATCAGCTTGCACTCTCTGGTGAGTCGAGCGCGCTGCGCATGGTGAGACGAGCGGGCGACGCGTGGTGGGATGAGTCTTAAAAGATTCCGCGCTGCTCCCTGCCATGCCTTACCACTGCATTCCATACTGATGTGATGAGGAGCGCTACAGTGTGTTTGTTCTTTTTTTGCCTTTGCAGCATTGTCTTCTCTCTAAAAGAGCCTCCTTGTGAGAGTTGATCCATCATCAGTGTTCATGTTCAGTGTCATTCGTTCCCCACCCTCTCCACATTCCCTCCCCACGTGCTGTCAGACCAAGGACGGCTTCCAAGGCACCTTTCACGATGCTCTCTCGCCTGCCATCTTCACATTCAGCGCCCCCTCGTTCATCTGTTACAACCGGTATGGCCACTGCCTCGTAGCCATGCCACTGCCTCGTAGCCATGCCACTGCCTCGTAGCCATGCCACTGCCTCGTAGCCATGCCACTGCCTCCTTCTGCTGGTGGTCCTGCTGCTGGTCTTGCCGTTGGTCCTGCTGCTGGCCCTGCTGCCAGTATGCCATTGAATCACTGAGTCCACTGTTACATTTCCTCGCGACCATGCCACTGCCTCGTCATCTTGCCACTGAAGTGAGCAACTGCAGGTTCCTCTAACCCCGTTCCTCACTCCCTGCAGCGCCCTCCCTCCATCGCCGGCGGCAACAGCGGCAGCGGCGGCGGCGGGAGAAGCTCCCCCGGCGCCTACAACGGCAATCGCGTGCCTGTACATGACGCCCATGCGCCCGGGGGAGTGCCTCATGATCTCCCTGCAGGGTAACGACGAGGGCGTGGAGAAGGGCAACAAGGGGGCAGCACCGAGGAGGAAGACGCAGTGGAACGAGCAGTTTGCATCGCGGAGGTGGTGCGCGCACCTCTTCACTCACGCTCTCTTTGACAGTACGATGCCCGCTCGCCCTGCTTGCCTCTCATGCCCGCCCTGCTTGCCTCTCGTGCCTTAGCTCCTGTCTCTCATGACTGGTGTCAGCACACACATGCAGTCATGCTTCTTCTGAACATAGAAGCTATGCATCCACTTCCTGCTTCGGGGATATCACGCACCGTCGTGTGCTCAAATTCTGCTTATCCATGGTGGCGTATCGATGCTGCTGCTGCCTGTAATGAGCCCTTTTTCTACGGTACATTCCCCTCGTTGACCCTTGACCGCCACGTCTTTCCATTGCCCTCGACCTCGCCCATCCCTCCACCTCGGCCATCTCTCCACGTCGCCCATCCCTCCTCCTCGCCCCCACCAGGCGACCACTACTTTCTGCACTGTCAGGACATCCTCCTGAGCCACAAGATCGAATCCATTGCCGCCCGGCATCATGCTGCTGCCGCGGCCAGGGCAGGGCCAGGCAGAATGGCAGGGCCAGGCGGAATGGCAGGGCCAGGCGGAATGGCAGAGCAGGAGCAGGCGGAGGCGGAGCGGGGTGCAAGGAGGGCGGGCGGGCGCTTCTGGCAGTCGGAGTACTTCCTGCCCGCCCCGGCTGACCTCTTTGTGGTGGCCTTCCGCCAGTGGATGGGCACTTATGCTGGTATGCTCATGCCATGGATGTGCACTTATGCTGGTATGCTCATGCCATGGATGGGCACTTATGCTGGTATGCTCATGCCATGGATGGGCATGTATGCAGGTAGGGTGCGTGTGCACATGGCTTGTGATGGATGTTCGTTTGCCGTACTGCCATGCACCCATTATGACAAGATAGAGTGTGCTCTACCCTCCAAACTCCGCCCATTCTTCATCTTCTTCTCTGTTGGCCCAAATCATCTCCTCACACACACTGTCAGCACACAGCAAGCACACCCTAAGTCTGACTCCGCCTTCTCCCCATCCCCCCAACAGACGGCGCTGTAACTTACCCCCCGGGCTACTCCATGCGCCCACAGCCACTCCCCAAGGAGGTGGTGTTGGACCGCATGGCCTCCCACACGGCACACTGCACCTCCTGCTCCTCCGCCCTCGCCACCCTGCAGCGACTGCACCTGCCGCTGCCCGCACTCTCCCTGCTCGCTGGTGCTGCTGCTGTTGCTGTCCCCCTTGTGTTCCCTTCCGCCTCTATTGTGTTTCCTCTTGTCCTGTTGCTGATGTCAGCAGCTCTGGCAGTGGCTGCCTGGAAGGTTCACCAACTTATCCCACAGTTCATCTATGTGGGTTGGGATCATTCCAAGACCTAAGTGACCCTGTAGCACGTTTTGAATGTACAGTTATCTTGCAGTTGAGTCATCTTTTGGATGCAAGCCCTGAAGAATTCTATGGTACTATCACTTTCCGGACATAAGACTAGGCTGTATGTTACGATCATGCGCTTATGTCCGAACTAATGTGTTCATGCACGAAATCGAAGCCCTTTCTAAGGAGAACACGACGTGAAACGTTCACATGTGTTCATGCACGAAATGCAGGCAAAAACAGCTACGACTCGAGTTCCCACCGCACAAAACCCGTCCCTAAGCAATACATCTGCCAACGCTGACTGGGAAGTTGCCGTGCGGCCCAATCAGGAGCCGATTCGATTCCAGACAGGAGCATCGCAATCGATCCCTCTAGAAGGGGGTCGAATATGCCCTGCCAGCTATGCATGTGACGGGTCGCGATCCCTCCTCAGCGTGTTCAGGCAGGGGGGTTCCTGTCTTTCATTGACGAGGAACCCGAGCCGCAAGGCCGAAGGGGTCCCTTCAGAACTTTCATTCTTGTTCCATTCTTGCACTTTCACCCAGACGTTTCTCATGTTTCGCCCGCCAGGCTGCGAAAGCCATGGCGGAATTTACTGGCACGCACTTTCTATTCAAGAAAAAGCCTAAGGCCGCCTGGCGAGTTGACAATGACGGCTGGTACAGCCGTGTCCCACCAGAGCCTCCTGAGCCACCACAGCCTCCCGCGCCACCTGCGCCGCCATCTCTTCCAGCGCCTCCTGCGCCGCCATCTCCTCCAGCGCCTCCTGCTCCTCCCAATCCGCCCGTGTGTGCAGGCCCATCACAACCTCCCGTGCTCACGCTCCTGCACCCGTCGGCGTTCGACGAGTACTTGTCGGAACCTGACAGCAACAAGCCCCCGACGTCTACATTCGCACTCCGCCCCCGGCACCACGATGGGGCCAGCCGCAAGATTGCGCGTGGGACGAGTCTGCTGTGGGCGCTGACGACGACGAGGCCGACACCGAGGCTGGCACCACGGCTGGCACCGCGTCTGGCACCGACACTGGCGCCGAGGGCGGCACCGCGGGAGATGTTTTTCCCGAGGGTGCCCCGGGTGGCGATGACGATGACGGTGTGGAGTACTGGTCGCGCGACGGGCTTCCCGAGAAACTTCCTATTCCAACGTTTCCGCCTGTTAACCGCAAGCGTCCCCACCCCTCTTCCGAGAATCTGGATGCCCGCCCCCCCTCTCCCACGCACAAGCCCTCGTAGCGTAAGCGTAACTCTTATACCGTGCAGGAGAAGCTGAAGTGGATTGGGCGCATGGATGTGGCGGTGTCACTGCGCGCGCTGTCTCGCGAGTCGGGAATCCACCGCAAATGTCTCGCTGAGTGGAAGAGAGCTGCTGCCATGCTCAAGGAGGCGCACTCAGCACGGAAGCGGATGCACGGACGCGGGAGGGCGTCGTGGAGGGCATGCCCGCCCCCCCTCTCCTGGAGGGCATCGTGATACAGGCCGATGGAGTTGAAGGTCTACACAAAGCTTCTCGACTGGCGCCGCAAAGGTACTGCCGTCTCCGTCGGTCGCCTACAGGAGTGGTCAAGGGAGTTCATGAAGCTCCTTTTCCCCGACGTGAAGTGGAAGGGGAGCCAACACTGGTCGGAGTGGTTTCGAAAACAGTGGAATCTGAGCGTGTGCATGAAGACAAAGATTGCCCAGAAAACCGCCGAACGTAAGATGTCCCATTTGTTTTTAACGTACAGCGTGCGTGTTCTGCTGCTCCACGGTTTCCGGTTGTGACTCACCTTTGCCTCTTAACATTGTCCTTGTGTGCGCAGATGTCGCGGAGCTGTGCCAGAAGTTCTGGCAGCTCGTTCGTGACATGCGGCGTGACCGCGGCATCGAAACCCGCTGGATTATCAACGCCGACCAGACGCCGCTGTGGCTGGAGATGCCTGCCACCACTACTGTGGACGAGACGGGCGTTCGCTCGGTGCCCATCAGGAGCGGGGGGTACCAGAAGGAACGCGTGACCGTGATGCTGGAGTGCACGGCCGACGGCGAGAAACTCAAGCCGTGGGTCTTCTTCAAGCGCAAGACGGTGCCGAAGGGAGATTTCCCGCCAGGTAAAATTAAACCCCTCTTGTTCAGAGATTTGTTTACCGTATCCCTTGTTGTTAATAACACTTGTTTGTTCACTGTGGTATGCCAGATGTGGTCGTGGCGTGTCACTCGAACGGATGGATGGACGCCGTCGGCGTCATGCGCTGGCTCGACGAGTGCATCAAGCCCTTCATTAGGCCCCGGTTCGGCAGGCAGGCGAGGAACGCCATGGTGGTTCTGGATTCTTACCGCGGGCATCTCACGGACGCTGTGAAGGAGAAGTTCGCCGACCTGGACATCGTGCCGGCGGTGATCCCGTCGGGCTGTACGGCGGAGGTACAGCCGCTCGACGTCTCAATCAACAAATCCTTCAAAGACTCCATCCGCCAGCAGTACCAGAGCTGGTTTGAAGAGGAGGGCCAGGAGCGGCTGACGCGTGCAGGTAAGACTTCCACATATGATTGTTTGAGAGCGGCTTGAGTACCCCCACTTTGTTGTTCTAACTCCATTGCGGTGACTTGTGGTGCAGGGAACATCAAGATGCCCCCCCCCTGAGGTAGTGCTCAGGTGGATCTCACGAGCCTGGAAGGCCGTGCCAGCGGAGGTTATCAAGAAGGCGTTCCTCACCTATGGCATCAGCAACGCCTTTGACGGCAGTGAGGACAACCTTGCCATGGCGCACAGGCGGAGCCAGCTGACCCACGAGGTCGACGTCGATGACGAGATCATCGCCAACGGATTCTTAGGCAACAATTGCGAGGAGCCTGAGTCAGACGACAAGTAGATTCTAGCTAGGAATGTACCGGTAAAACATCATAATGCTTATTGAGATGAATTGGTTTAGTGGCATGTGTGGATTTCATGTTAGGAGAAAATGTTTAGATAAATAAATAGTAAAATGAATACCCCCTAGGGGGGAGGGATGCGCTTATGAAAAGTAATGAGTTTCTAGGGGGTGCGCTTATAATTGAGGACCGGCCATAAGCGCATGGCTCCAGATAGAAGCGCCGACGCCTTTAATCAGGCGGCGCTACTATCCTGGGCGATACGGTAAAAACGTGTTGTGGTCCTACGACGTCATATCAGGAACACCTCGTATCAAGAATGTATTTTGCTATGTTGACACCTCATGTCAGACTTATACCATAATCCCCGGATATAAACACAGGCCCCGGATATAGGAGTACCCCAAACAGCTTACAGATGATAAGCGCCACCCTCTATGTTATTTTTTAAATAATTTTAATGAAACATCTGTAATGAAACAAACATTTAGCATCCCGACATTAAAAATTTCAATGCCCTTCACCCTCGCGCAACTCACTTCGTGCGCGTTTAGTTAGAATGACTTGTCATAGGGGAAATAATGACTCATTCTGACTGTGTGTGTTGGCAGGGAATCGTTCCCTCCAACTTTCGCGACACTCTCATCCTCATGCCTCTTATTTTGAGCTGATTCCGATCGCAAGAACAAGATGAGCACTTTGATCTAAAACAAACAAGCTTTCATGTATTATATAAGCCCTCGTCGCTTATAAATTTCCTCAATTTTGTTTTCTATGAATGAACTTGTCAGAGTGCGCAGATATCGAATAACGAGAATGAGAATTACAGAATGACGAAACAATGAAGTAGCGAGGCCTAAATAGGGGAAAACCTAGCTAGGCGGGGAGGTCGGGAAAGGTTGGGTCGCGAAAGGTCATGATTGGTGCGGAGGCGGCTCGGTGAGGTTTGGATGCGAAATTGTAGGCCGAACCAGTTGGTCGCGTGGCCCTCGGGATGGCCTCGCTAACGAGTGCCTCAGTAAGGATTTGTAAATCCTTACACTCTCCCACCTCCTAAATAAGGCAGCCCTGTATTGAAAATGAGTCCCACAGTAGCGAGGATGCCGTTGATCTTCACTGCAGCTGAATCCGACGGTTGAAAAGTCTTGAACAAAATTTCTGAAAAAGGTTGGAATGTAGACCGTTTCATGTAGTCAGATTTCGATCTGACAGACGCGGTTGAACTGGCCCAAAATGAAGTGGAAGTTGGAATGTGGGCCGTTGATCGAGCAGGTGCGAATCTGACGGTCGAGGCAGATGCGATTTTGGAGGGAACAGACTGACGCGAAATTCAATCGCGAAGAGTCAGGAACCGTAATGTCGCGATCAGAATCATGCAATATCTTCAGTAGTTGCAGCTGGCAGCTCCTGACGGTGGTTGAAATGTATGCAGTTGTCGTGGGCGGGTCCAGTGGGGCGGTTTGTCAGTAGAAGAGATGGAACGGTTGTATCCCGAAATCCTCTGGTAGTGAAATCGGGATGTTACGAGTGTCGTCGATATCGGCGATCGAAGGCAATTGGCAGCGAATTTGATGACGAGAGATGGCGATGGTAGTCGCAGTAGTAACCTGTCGGAATTATCTTCACTCGGAAATGTCGAAGTCGTTCTTGGTGTCAGATGACGTCAGCTTCACAGAAAAGTCTGTCCAGATTCGCCGAGGAATTTGTCGCAATGCGTCGAGGGCTCCTGGGCAGAGATGAAGAAATTGCAGCTGTCTCTCCCCCCTTCCACTGTTGCTGCCGCCTTCTTCAGTTCGTCGTAAGTCCTTCGTACCCTATGAAAACTCCGTGTAAATCTCGCGGTGCTGCTTGCATCGTTGTCGCGCGCGTTTTAACCAAAGCTCCGAAAACTCCTCCGTAGTTGTCAACGCTTCTCGCCGGAAGACCTGTTAAGTCCCGCGTAAAACTCCAAAAATGTCGTTCGAACATAGCCCCGAAAATCCGCAGGTGCAGATGCAGTTCGCCTCCGAAAATCTCGGACGTGCTATAGCCGCCCACCCGGTCACCAGTAGTTTCCGTCGATTCACCAGAACCCATCTAGGGGCATAATCTGGAACCGGGGACTAGCCCTGGGTTATTCCGAGACCGACTCTCACGGATCCTAGAGGCATCAACGCCGATGACTTCTGTAGTAAAAACTGCTCCCGTCGATGTCACTTAACAAAAATTCTTGTTTCTCCCACCGAGAAGTCCCCGAAGCTACGACTGTCGGAGTTAACAGACAGGAATGACTGAACTAACAAGGAAGGCAGTACAAATAGTAAACCCTAGAGATCTGTACCCCATATGGTCTAACCCACTGTAGCCTAACAGCAACCAACACATATAATGTTTGACACACCCCCATAGGCAAAGTGGGGGAGACCTAGGGGTCACAAGACCAGTCAAGGCAAAGCAGGGCAAACAAGCTCAGGGTGGATCTCGAGGATTCCACACAAATTCCGAGCACAGACTAGTGGTCACAAGACCAGTTCACATGCAGGTTTATAACAGAGCAAGAGATACAGTGATCACAACCTAGCAAGAGTAAACATGCAGGTATATATATACATAGTGATCACAGAACAAGCAAAGTCAAGAGGTAAGCAAGTGAGGTCCAGTAGGCACAAGGCCTAGTAGAGTGCAGAAGCGCTGATGGTCACGAGGCTGAAGCGCCTTGGTGAACACATCAGCAGTGTTGGCCTCAGTGGCCACGTAGCGAATACAAAGCTGACCGCGCTGCTGCAGCTCACGAGCAAGGAAGTACCTCAGGGCGATGTGCTTCGTTCTGTGCTCCAGTCTGTGCTCCTCACACAAGGCAATGGCAGCCTTGTTGTCGACGTACAGCACTGGAGGAGAACGAGGCCTCTCTCCCAAGTCGGTCAGCAGGTAGGTCAGCCAGCGAAGCTCCTGGGCCGCCATGGCTGTGGCGTAGATCTCAGCCTCACAACTGGAGCTGAGAACAGACGAAGAGCGTGTGGAACGCCAAGAAACTGAGCCAGAGCCAAGGCTGAAGGTGTAACCCTGAGACGACCGCTGAGTAGCCTGGTCGTCCGCCCAAGAAGCGTCTGAGTGTCCAGTGAGCACAACTCGGTCTCGCCCTCCAAGCACTAGCCCCATGCCCGACGTACTGCACAAGTAGCGCAACACCCTCTTAGCGGCATCCATGTGCTCCTTCCTGTGACGGCCAGGAGCGACATAGCGTGCAAGGATGCTAAGAGGGTATGCAAGGTCAGGTCGAGTGCAGGTCATCAGGTACATGAGGCAGCCCACAAGCTCTGGATACGGGCCACTCGGCTCTACGGACTCATCCGAAGGCAGAGCTGAGAGCGAGTGACCGGTAGGCAGAGGAGTGGACTGAGGCGAGGAGTACGTGAAGTGGAAGCGCTGGAGAACCTGCTGCACCATGTGTGACTGAGTCAGGGTGATGGTGCGCCGTGCTCTGTCCCGGGTGATCCGCAAGCCAAGATAGCTTGTCAGCTCACCCAGGTCTGTGCACGTGTGTCTCCTCTGCAGCTCCGACTTCACGTAGGCGAGTCCTGCAGTGTCAGCAGTGGCAAAGACCAAGTCGTCGACGTACACGAGGATGTAGAACGGCGGCAGCGAAGTGTCGGTGCACAGGAACAGCGACGGGTCAGCTGTAGAAGGCGCGAACCCAAGAGCCGCAAGTGTAGTCCTCAGTGTGTCGTGCCACTCACGCGGAGCCTGGCGGAGACCGTAGACCGGCCGCTGAAGCCTCCACTGGGTACCAGGAGGAAACGACCCAGTGAAGCCAGGTGGGCGGCGCAGCCAGATCTCCTCGTGCAGGCTGCCCTGCAAGAAAGCAGTGCTGAAGTCAAGTGAGTGAAGCTCGTAGTCGCGGTGAGCGGCTATGTGCAGCAGCACCCGAAGAGTAGTCATCTTCGGGGTGGGGGAGAAGGTCTGGAAGAAGTCAACTCCCTCTCGCTGACTGAAGCCTCGAGCCACGTAACGCACCTTGAAGACAGGCGGAGAACCCGGCGGCCGCTTCACCCTGAAAATCCACATGCCACTGACGATGTTCGCCCCAGGAGGGGGAACCTCGTCGACGTAGGTGCGTGTGGACTTCCAGGAAGCCATCTCGGCGTCCATGGCTGTCTGCCACTGAGAGGAGTAGGGACCCGCCATCGCCTCAGCGTAAGTGCGCGGGGTCGGGATGTCTGGTGCATCCGGGTCTCCCTCAGGGGCAACTAGCAAGGACACGAGACGGGGCAAAGCAGCAGCAAGACACTGGAACTCCTCCTGTCTGTCCTCAAGGACGTCCGTGCCAAGAGCACACTCACCCCCGACGGACGGAGGACAGACAGACTCAGACTCAGACACAGCAACAAGGCTAGCAGCGTAGTCTAGACGACAGACAGCAGCAAAGTCAACCAACTCAGCGACCAGAGCAGACGCAGCCGAGGACTCAAAGGTAGGGTCAGTGACAACAGTAGCAAGGAGACGCGTGACAGTAGGGTGCTCAGCACGATACCGGTCAGACTCAGGGTCCGGACCGTCAGGCAAAGAGGACGCAGGAGGAGACGGTAGAGGGACACGCTGAGGAGCAGTAGAGGGACGCAGAGTCATGTAGTGAGTGCCTGGGACAGGAGGAGGACGCTCACGACGGACACGACTACCAGTGCGAGCAGGACGAACAGGCGACGCAGGACGAGACTCAGGCTCACGACGCTCTGTAAGACCTCCTGTGGGACCAGTGTAAGGAGAGGGAGCAGGGAGAGGCGAGGTAGGCGGTAACTGTGACTGCGGCAGGACAGGCGGGGGACACTCTACGGAGGGAGGAGGACAAAGAGGAGGAGCCTGCCCAAGAACCTGCTGAAGGAGCGGTACGAAGTACGGTCGCGGCCGCGCAGCGTCTCCAGAAGCAGAGGAGACTCCAGCGGCCGGGTCCTCAGTACCAGTAGGAGCGCCAGCGTCCGGGTCCACAGCACCAGCAGCAGCGCCACCGCTCAGGTCCTCAGCTCCAGCAGCAGCTCCACCGTCCGAGTCCTCAGCACCAGCAGTAGCTCCACCGTCCGGGTCCTCAGCACCAGCAGCAGCCCCAACGCCCGAGTCCTCAGCTCCAGCAGCAGCTCCAACGTCCGAGTCCTCAGCACCAGCAGTAGCGCCACCCCCAGGGTCCGCAGCACCAGGAGCACCACTCCGAAGACTGCAGCGGCGTGTGTACCACTCGCGGATCTGCTGAATGGGGGGGAGCTCCTGGGTAGGAGGGGAAGTACCGGGACGAGCTCCAGCAGCACCTCTCCGGAGGCGGCAGTACTCGAGGTATCTCTCCTGCAGGTGTAGCACGCGCAGGCTCAGCACCCCCAGACTCAGCACCCCCAGACTCAGCACCCCCAGGCTCAGCACCTCCAGGCTCCGCACCTCCTGGCTCAGCACCCCCAGGCTCCGCACTCCCAGGCTCAGCACCCCCAGACGCAGCACCCCCAGGCTCAGCACCCCCAGACGCAGCACCCCTAGGCTCAGCACCCCTAGCAGGACGAGAGTCAACAGCTACCTCGACAGGCTCACCCGGGTCTACCTGGGACACACCTGAGGGAGCGGCACCCTGAGGGGGGAGGGGGTCTGGTACCTCAGCACCTGGAGCGAGGAAGAGAGGCGGGGGGGGGAGCGGGGCAGTGCGGTAGGGGAAGAGGCGGTAGTAGGGGACGGACTCGTCAAAAGTGACGTCCTGAGAGGCCAGGACACGCCGCGAGGTGGGGTGGTAGAACTGCCAACCAGGGGCGTCCGGGACAAAGCCAAGGAAGACGCAGGGGACAGCGCGACGGGAGAGCTTGTCCGCGGACGTGTCGCGGACAAAAGCTCGGGATCCCCAGACCCGAAAACGCGACGCATCGCCAGCCTCTCCCGTCCAACGCAGTGTCGGAGAAGTCTCGGGCAAGGAGACACGGGGCCAGAGGTTGAGCTGATGCGCAGCGTATCGGACAGCAAACGGCCACAGAAAATGGGGGGCAGCCGCATGGCTCAAGGAGGTACGAGCGACCTCCATGACCAGACCAATGCGACGCTCAGCAACCCCATTCTGCTGTGGAGAGGCCGGAAGCGTGTACGACTGCTCAATGCCCTCCTGCTGACAGAAGGCCTCCAATAGGCCAGAGGAAAACTCCCCACCTCTGTCAGAGTGCAGACGCAGGACAGGGAAGTCGGAGCGGAAACGCTCACGGAGCTGGAGACGAGATCTGCGGATCCAAGGGATCAAGACATCAGGGACGTCACCCTTGGCGCGCAAGGGGAAGACCGTGGTGTAGCGCGAGAAGTCGTCAACAACAATCAGGAAGTACCTCTCCTGACCCTGACCACGGACGCGGGCTGGGCCCCACACGTCCATGTGGAGCGTCTGCAAGGGAGCAGTCGTCGGGGGGAAGGAGGAGGAGTGAGGAGCGGCGCGCTGCCGTCCCTCGACACAGGGAATACAGGGAGGAGCAGGCGAGTCAGGAAGGGGAGGGAGCACCCTGGGAAGACCAGCAACAAGGTCCCGTTTGTGCATGGCCCGAAGGCGCTGCACAGACGGGTGACCAAGGCGGTGGTGCCAAAGGACAGTCTCATGCGTCAGAGAGCGACACGAGCAGGGGGCGGACAGCTGACCTGACGCAGACGCAGACGCGGACGCAGCTACCTGAGGGGACTCAGTGGTCAGTGTGTAAAGGTCCGACCCCGGCTCCCGAGTGAAGGTAGCCAGGTGGCGACCCGTCCGAGCACACGTGCAGTGTGTCACGCGCTCGTAGGCAGGGGTGAACTGGTGAACACCCCCGTCCTGGAGCGCACTACCTGCCACCAAGTTCGTAGAGAACGAGGGGAGGTAGAGACCTGACAGCGTGCCAGACGGGACCGCCGGACAAGGAAGGACAGTGGAGGAGGTCGCAATGACCGGACCCCCAGAGGGGTCAGCAAGGGAGACAGCAACTGGCCGAGCTAGTGGCTCAAGGACAGTGCGGTCACGAAAGAAGGAGCGAGAAGCACCTGAGTCCAGTGTGAAGGTGTGCAGTGCTGCAGTCGACTCAGTACCAGGGGGGACGGACGCACGAGCACCTAGGGCAGCAGCCTCACCAGGACCTGTGGG
Source organism: Closterium sp. Yama58-4 (assembly GCA_947470075.1). Taxonomy (NCBI): domain Eukaryota; kingdom Viridiplantae; phylum Streptophyta; class Zygnematophyceae; order Desmidiales; family Closteriaceae; genus Closterium; species Closterium sp. Yama58-4. Next base: position 22,175 of record CANIUD010000294.1, on the reverse strand, counting down.
AGCAGACGCACTAGCACCTAGAGCGGCAGCCGGACTGGCCTGAATGCCCGGGTCGGGCGGAACACGCAAGTACTGAGCACCCTCTCCACTAATAGACATCGCATACATGGCAGTGAGAATAGCATCAAAGTCTAAAGCCCAAATATCAACACCCCTCTTTTCCAGATCAGCCCAGCGCGGCAGCTCAGTGGCAGCAGGAAACTGAGTGCGCCACGCGTCGTTAAGGCGCGCGAAGCAGCGCTGCGTGGGGTGCGGCCTCCCACACTGCTGGCCGCTGCGGTCACCTGTGCGAATGACGTACGTGCAGATAACGCTACGCTGCGCATACCACTCACGGGCGGCCTGAAGCGTCGGGGCGGGCTGCTGACTCTGCCCTCCGCCAGTGCCTCCACGACCACCACCCCCACCGCCGCCGCCCCGGCCACCTCCACCCCTGCCGCCGCCACGACCACCTCCGCCTCCGCTGCCGCCTCCACCACCACTCCCACCGCTGCTGTCTCCTCCCCCACTGCCGCCACCAGTCTCCCCAGCCGCGCCTCCACTCCCACCGCCTCCACCCCCACCTCCTCCGCCACCACCCCCACCCCTGCCCCCTTTGTTCCTGCGGCGCCCGCTCGAAGCAGACGCGGTCCCGACCTTCTCAGCACCAAGAAGGTCGACAGCAGCAGCAGAGGCGACAGAGGGGAGGAGGGGGGAAGGGGAACACCCCTCAAAGAACGGGGTGCGGGGGTCGCCACGAGAGGTGCCTACAGCGACGATGCTCGCCTCAGCTGCAAGCAGTTCCTTCTCGAGGAGGGCAACAGTGAGCTCAGTGGGGGAGCGAGAGAGGAAGTGGTCCCTGACTGCGCGCAGAGAGTCAGGGAGGCGGGTGACGATGTGGTAGAGAGTGATCCAGAGTGGGGGGGGGTTGCTAGTGAGAAACTCGGCAGGCATAGCAGCGCGAAAGCGGGCCTCACTAGTCTTAAGGTGGGTGATGAGGTCTGCGACAGTGTGAAAGGAGGCTAGGTCGGGGAACAGGTAGGGGAGAGTGAGGCGGCCTAGCGTGGCAGAAGCGGGTGAGGAGTAGCGGGCAACTACAGCGGTGTAGAGGTCCTTAGCAGTCTTGCACTGGCCGAAGTGCTCGCGCTCATCTAGCGGCAGGGAGTTGCGAATAGCAAAGCGAGCATGCGCATCACGGGTCTGCCACTGGGAACGCAGAGTGCTGTCAGCAGTCGAGTCAGGGGCAGTGGCATGGCCTAGGGCGTGGTCGTACAGTGAGATATCTTCCTTGGCAGTGAGCTGTAGGAACAGATGCAGGTCATCTAGCCAGGTTTCGAACTTCACTGGACGGCCCTCGGCATCGAAAGCTAGAACGGGAGGGCTAGCCATAGCGACAGTAGCAGTAGGAATCAGGCCGCTGGAACAGTGTGCGGAGAGTCAACGGGGCCGGCTGGGCCACTAGGTAAGGCGCGGGCGGGGTCGACTGTCCGTAGTGGCACACTAGCGGCAGTAGTAGGTAGCTGGGCAGCAGGAGCTGCAACGGTGCACTGGTGGCTGGTGTAGTGGCAGCAGTGTGCACGGTAGATAGAAAATAATAGCAGTGAGAGCGTGGGCCTCGCGGGCGGCGGCTGAAGAAGCGCACGAGTGGCAGCGGCGGTGCACGAGTAGCGGTGGCGCACGGGCAGCAGCAGTGTAGGGGCAGCAACTGTGCCCGGGAGGGAGCGGTGCGCAAGCAGCAGCGGAAGAAGCGGCGTACAAGCGGCTGCGGGCAGCAGGGCGTGCGCGAGTGGGCGACGGCGGCTGCAGGTGGGCGGCCACTGAGACGGCGGGCTACGGGCCTGCGGGGCGTGTGTGCGCAGGCGACGGGCGGCTGCGGAGCGAGCGCGGGCAGGCGACGGGCGGCTGCGGGGCGTGCGCGAGCAGGCGACGAGCGGCTGCGGGGCGTGCGCTAGCGGGCGACGAGCGGTTGCGGGGCGTGCGCGAGCGGGCGACGAGCAGCTGCGGGGCGTGCGCGAGCAGGCAACGGGCGGCTGCGGGGCGCGCGCGAGCAGGCGACGGGCGGCTGCGAAGCGTGCGCTAGCGGGCGACGGGCGGCTGCGAGCGAGCGGCCGCTGCGACGGCGGGCTGCGGGCCTGCGGGGCGTGTGCTAACGGGCGACGGGCGGCTGCGGGGCGGCGCGACGGGGCCGTAAGGGGCCTCTAGGTCAAAAAACGACGGGGCCGCGGGGCCTCTAGGCGGGGCTCGATCGACGGGGCCAGCAGGGCCGAAAAAAAAGGTTAATAATAAAGCGCTCGAGGGCGCTACGTGGGAGGCGCTAAGAAGGCACTCCGGTAGTAGGTAGGTAGGTAGGTAGGTGGGCCCTTAGGACGGTCCTAGCGAAGGACCTGCTCTGAAACCATGTCGGAGTTAACAGACAGGAATGACTGAACTAACAAGGAAGGCAGTACAAATAGTAAACCCTAGAGATCTGTACCCCATATGGTCTAACCCACTGTAGCCTAACAGCAACCAACACATATAATGTTTGACAACGACTGCTCCCACGCTCCCTTTTTTTTTGTAAGATTTTCCCAAGGTGTGCGTTTAAACACCGGGGGTCCTAGGTATCCCTGCCGCTGTGTTTCTTGCCAGGCAACTTCGAAAAGTGCCCTTCAGGCGAAGTCCCCCAACGACTCAACCGCACTCCAAGAAGCGAAGAAATACCCGCAGCTTCAGTAATTTTTTTCGTTTCACACCCCCCGACAATTCCGCTTCCCGCCGTTCACCCAGCGTCCGCTTTTGTCAGATGGGGTATGGTCGGTGTTGCTCGCGCGAACCCGGCTACGGCGGAGGGGCAAAAGCTATCGGAGTCGGGGACCCTTATGTAAAAGGAACAATCACCCAACCGTTTTGCAGCCCACCGCAACCATCGCGCCACTAAACTCTACGGCTTCCCAGTCCCTGCTTCACCGCTGCGTCGTCACACCTCGTGTAGACGCCCGGGTCAGAGGAAACCTGAAAAACTGCACCATTGTTGTCCTTGCGGCGCCTCGATTTTTTCGCGTGCTGTTTCAACCAGCCCGCTTTTGTCGGAGAAGCATAGTGCCGCAACTCCCCCTTTTTTTGTTTTTTCTGTACAGCTGTCGAACGGGCACCAAACCAGGTGCTTTTAACCAGCGCAGGGTAGGCCACGTGTTCACCCCCGTTATTCGGCCAAGTAAGTTGACTGCATGAATCAGAACTAAAACTTGGCGGGAATGGTGAGGTTCGGGCGACGGAAGGTCACAGATCGTTCACACCGGCTTTTAACCTGCCCTTCACGCCGTTTTTGACCCCCGCTTAGGCGTCGGGCAGTTTCTTCCCGTGTGTCCCGGCGGCCTGTACCAACTCCTCCGTAAATGTCAAGGCAGTACGTTGAACGCCGTTTAATCGTGGGTCGTTCGCAGCTGTCCCCGAAAACGGCTTCCCTGGTAGGAGAAACCGCCCTCGAAACTGCCGGCCAGCTTGCAACAACTCCATGCACGCAGCGTCGTACGAGTCGTTTTCCGAGGATACCGGCCCCGGTTTCCCTCGTCGCCAGCGCCCCACTTCTGCTAAGTGCGATATGGCCACTCCGCTTTTCGTTGCAGCCCGTAAGTGTCGGCGGGTCCAAAAATCCCGTCTTTCCACGTGCACTCCTGCCAAAATACTCGATGACGCACCCGCCATGCAGAAAAAGCCGCTGCACTTTTAGGTCGGGCGGGACGGCAGTTAACTCTCGCTAAGTCGAGCAGTCTATGCCGTCTCTCCTCGCCACCGACATTTTCGGACGCAAAACTCCATTTGCACCTGGCAAGTTCCCCAGCTGCCTTCTTCTTGAACAGTTGCTCCAAAAATCTCGCCACAGTGACGCATGTCCGTTTTCAACAGTTGCCGATCCACACTGTCTGATTGTCGCGGAGCTGTTGACCCAGGTCCATCGACGTCAACTGCCACACACGATAACGACTCCACGATTTTCGTGCAGGTGCCGACGCAGGTCCGCTGACGCCAGCTGCCTCACAAAATCCGAAATCGTCGGTAATTAAAGCAGCGGAAATAGTAACTCACATTTGATGCCGCGCCAGCTCCAGCTAACCGTTGCCCGGGGGGAGGGAGGTCACGGTCGATCACGACCGTTCGAGGTAAGGATCTGGCGGTGCTGAAGGAGTGCCCTACAAAATTATCGCCGTGAGGAGCAACTAACTAGTTCTCTTGGCCGGCCTACGCAACTCCTGGACCCCAAGGCATCTTTCCTCCCCCCCCCCCCCCCCCCCCCCCCGAGGGGTAATACACTCTAAAAAGCGGGGTAGGCTAGGAAAGTAGCTCTGATACCAGGTGTTATGAATGAACTTGTCAGAGTGCGCAGATATCGAATAACGAGAATGAGAATTACAGCATGATGAACCAATGAAGTAGCGAGGCCTAAATAGGGGAAAACCTAGCTAGGCGGGGAGGTCGGGAAAGGTTGGGTCGCGAAAGGTCGTGATTGGTGCGGAGGCGGCTCGGTGAGGTTTGGATTTTTTTTTTTTTGCGAAGTAACCTATTACGATCGATTTGGCCAGTTTTTTTTTTTTCCACATTTTACATAATTGTTTTTAATATAAAATGTGAAAAAATCTGGAACCCTAGTTGCTAGCTATGTAATTTGTACGAGGTACTGTTTTGCTTTGTGATTTTTGGAACATAACTATGTTGTCTGTGCGCTTTACTATGATGTACTTTACTACAATGTAATATGCACTTGATATGAAACGATGCATATGGTTGGTGAATGTACTAGATGAATATAATGTTATATGAAAATGTATATATATAATATATGTAATATGATCTGATATGATATATGAATAATAGTTATGCTGACAATTCATAATGCATATATATGATAAAGATGCGCGAAAGCTAACGACCCAAAACTACGCTACCGCATCCTCTGCCTAGCATTGGGAGGAGCTAATAGCATAATTTTTGAATAATCAGCATTCACATGAAACAACACAATCTGTGAACCCTAAAAAAATGGTCGACTCTGTCAAATCCAGCTCAAGTGGGCTCCCGACAGGCGCGCCAATGAACCTTCTAATGAAATGACAGACTTGAGACATTTCTTTAAAACCCACAGACATGCATTGTTATTGCAATAATGATATGGATAATTGAAAATGGATAAATGCACACACACACACACGCACACACGCATACCAAACACTGACGCACACGCAATAAAACCGACAACATAATAAAAATACAAGGCACATGAGTGGACACAAATGAACGAATTCTACAAGCCACCACTAGTACGGTATCTTCCAGCTTTCCACATTGTGACTTGATTTTTTTTAATGTAAGAGCAAGCTGAAATACAGAACAAAAGTGAAAAGAGGGAACAAGGGAAAGGCGAAGGACATTGATCAAAATTGAAGAACGAAAGTACGGAATACATCGCAACGTAACTACATCTGCTACGATGTACTCATGAAATACAAATTCAGAAATTGAGAGCGGCGATGATGAAATAAGAAACATACGGTAGGAAAGGAAATGGGGCAAACAACATTATGACGGAAAGGAATAACGACAACAACATGAGAAACAACAAAATCAGTAATGTAAGCGACGACAATGGAAGAAGAAAAGTAGAAAAAAAAAGGGAGGCGTATTACAAGAAGCAAAGAGAGGGAAAAACAACGATGCACCTTAGCTGTGAAATTTAAAGAGAAAGAACGAGAGATAGGGAGACCAAGAGAGAGAGAGAGAACGAGAGAGAGAGAGAGAGAGAGAGAGAGAGAGAGAGAGAGAGAGAGAGAGAGAGAGAGAGAGAGAGAGAGAGAGAGAGAGAGAACGAACGACAAAGAGAGAACAAGAGAGAGAGAGAGAGAGAGAGAGAGAGAGAGAGAGAGAGAGAGAGAGAGAGAGAGAGAGAGAGAGAGAGAGAGAGAGAGAGAGAACGAGAGAGGGAGAACGAGAGAGGGAGAACGAGTGAGGGAGAACGAGAGAGGGAGAACGAGTGAGGGAGAACGAGAGAGGGAGAACGAGAGAGGGAGAACGAAGAGGGAGAACGTGAGAGGGAGAACGCGAGGGAGAGAACGGGAGAGAGAGAACGGGAGAGAGAGAGAGAGAGCGGGAGAGAGAGAACGGGAGAGAGAGAACGGGAGAGAGATAATGTGAGAGAGAAAACGGGAGAGAGAGAACGTGATAGAGAGAATGGGAAACGAGCGAGAGAGAACGAGAGAGAACAAAATGGACTAAACATGCAGCCTATAATAATCGTTATGTACAACCTAAGGCGAGGTTGAGAAAAAATAAAACGAACTAAAACATGCAATTATTAAGCAAAGGAAACCGACGAAAGGAAAGCTAACGATGAAGAATAGAAGATACGGATGCAAGATTAAACAGGAAGAAACGAAATCTTAAGAAAAAAAAAGAAAAACATGAAATCTTCACGAAGGGCCTAAAGCCTAAGTTTAAACGATTAGGTCTAACTATTAGTAATCTATTAGGATACGAAATGACTAAATGTTAGTCTATCTAATAGGCATCTAGCTTAGATGAAGTTAGAGCTGAAGGATTCTCACCTTAGTTGCAGTTAGACTAGGCGGGGTTGTTGGTAGAGCGTGATGAGCGAGAAGAAGAGAGGGAGGGAAAAGAGAGACCCACAAACCCTAAGGCTGTTTCGTATTTCATCGCGTCACTTCCTTTCGAGTTGATTTCGTTAACTTTGACTTGAGTTACACACTCGGTATAAAAGTGAAAGCATCCATCTAAAACAAGATCTATACTTGGTTTCATAAGTTGTATAATATGTGTTAACTATGCAAAGCGCTTCGCAACCCTAAGACGATCTCGTCGCCTCTTGTTTTATTTTTTCGTAGGTGAAAATGCATTATACAACGTACAACGCAAAACACCGTCGGTCGTAACCGGAGCTAGAGGGCATAGGTAGTGTATACCGTACCCTCGCAGATATCTACGGAGGCTTATAGACCAAACGCCTAAAAAATTCAACTTGCCCGCTATAAACTCCCATTGTGCCGTTTGTCGAAATCAACAGACAGGAATGATTGAACTAGCAGTGAAATCAGTACAAGTACCTAACCCTAGAATTGTGTACCCCCTATAGGCTAACCCACTGTAGCCTAAACAAACACAACATATATAATGTTTGACACACCCCCATAGGCAAAGTGGGGGAGAGCAAGGGGTCACAAGACCAGTCAAAGCAAAGCAAAACAAGCTCAGGGTGGATCTCAAGGATACCACACAAATTCTGAGCACAAGCTAGTGGTCACAAGACCAGTTCACATGCAGGTTGATAATATAACAAGAGATACAGTGATCACAACCTAGCAAGTGTAAACATGCAGGCATATATATAAAGATCACAGTACAAGCAGAGTCAAGAAGTAAGTAAGTGAGGTCCAGCAGGCACAAGGCCTAGAAGAGTACAGAAACGCTGATGGTCACAAGGCTGAAGCGCCTTAGTGAACACATCAGCAAGGTTGGCCTCAGTGGCCACGTAACGCAGACGAAGCTGACCACGCTGCTGCAGCTCTCGAGCAAGGAAGTACCGCAGGGCGATGTGCTTCGTTCTGTGCTCCAGTCTGTGCTCCTCACACAAGGCAATGGCAGCCTGGTTGTCGACGTACAGCACTGGAGGAGAACGAGGCCGCTCTCCCAAGTCGGTCAGCAGGTAGGTCAGCCAGCGTAGCTCCTGGGCAGCCATGGCTGTGGCGTAGATCTCAGCCTCACAACTGGAGCTGAGAACAGAAGAAGAGCGTGTAGAACGCCAAGAAACTGAGCCGGAGCCAAGGCTGAAGGTGTAACCCTGAGACGACCGCTGAGTAGCCTGGTCGTCCGCCCAAGAAGCGTCTGAGTGTCCAGTAAGTACAACTCGGTCTCGCCCTCCAAGCACTAGCCCCATGCCCGACGTACTGCACAAGTAGCGCAACACCCTCTTAGCGGCATCCATGTGCTCCTTCCTGTGACGGCCAGGAGCGACATAGCGTGCAAGGATGCTAAGAGGGTATGCAAGGTCAGGTCGAGTGTAGGTCATCAGGTACATGAGGCAGCCCACAAGCTCTGGATACGGGCCACTCGGCTCTACGGACTCATCCGAAGGCAGAGCTGAGAGCGAGTGACCGGCAGGCAGAGGAGTGGACTGAGGCGAGGAGTACGTGAAGCGGAAGCGCTGAAGGATCTGCTGCACCATGTGTGACTGAGTCAAGGTGATGGTGCGCCGTGCTCTGTCCCGGGTGATCCGCAAGCCAAGATAGCTTGTCAGTTCACCTAGGTCTGTGCACGTGTGTCTCCTCTGCAGCTCCGACTTCACGTGGGCGAGTGCCGCGGTGTCAGCAGTGGCAAAGACCAAGTCGTCGACGTACACGAGGATGTAGAACGGCGGCAGTGAGGTGTCTGTGCGTAGAAACAGTGACGGGTCAGCAGTAGAGGGAGCGAACCCAAGAGCCGCAAGTGTCGTCCTCTGTGTGTCGTGCCACTCACGCGGTGCCTGGCGGAGACCGTAGACCGGCCGCTGAAGCCTCCACTGGGTACCAGAAGGAACCGACCCAGTGAAGCCAGGAGGGCGGCGCAGCCAGATCTCCTCGTGCAGGCTGCCCTGCAAGAAAGCAGTGCTGAAGTCAAGTGAGTGAAGCTCGTAGTCGCGCTGAGCGGCTATGTGCAGCAGCACCCGAAGAGTGGTCATCTTCGGGGTGGGGGAGAAGGTCTGGAAGAATTCAACTCCCTCTCGCTGACTGAAGCCTCGAGCCACGTAGCGCGCCTTGAAGACAGGAGGAGAACCCGGTGGCCGCTTCACCCTGAAAATCTACATGCCACTGACGATGTTCGCCCCAGGTGGGGGAACCTCGTCGACGTAGGTGCCTGTGGACTTCCAGGAAGCCATCTCTGCGTCCATGGCTGTCTGCCACTGAGAGGAGTAGGGACCCGCCATCGCCTTAGCGTAAGTGCGCGGGGTCGGGATGTCTGGTGCATCCGGGTCTCCCTCAGGGGCAACTAGCATGGACACGAGGTGGGGTAAAGCAGCAGCAAAGCACTGGAACTCCTCGTGTCTGTCCTCAAGGACGTCCGTGCCAAGAGCACACTCACCCCCGACGGACGGAGGACAGACAGACTCAGACTCAGACTCAGCAACAAGGCTAGTGGCGTAGTCTAGACGACACCGGGCAGCAAAGTCTATCAACTCAGCGACCAGAGCAGACGCAGCAGAGGACTCAAAGGTAGGGTCAGTGACAACAGTAGCGAGGAGACGGGTGACAGTGGGACTGGCAGCACGACGGGAGTCAGACTCCGGATCAGGAAGAGTAGGCAGAGAGGACGCAGGAGGAGACGGCAGCGGAACACGCTGAGGAGTAGTGGAGGGACGCAGAGTCATGTAGTGAGTGCCAGGGACAGGAGGAGGACGCTCACGTGGGACACGACGACCAGTGCGAGCAGTACGAACAGGCGACGCAGGACGAGACTCAGGCTCACGACGCTCCGTAAGACCTCCTGTGGGACCAGTGTAAGGAGAGGGAGCAGGGAGAGGCGAAGCAGGCGGAAATTGTGACTGCGACTGGACAGGCGGAGGACACTCTACGGAGGGAGGAGGACAAGGAGGAGGAGCCTGACCAAGAACCTGCTGAAGAAGTGGTACGAAGTACGGTCGCGGCCGCGTAGCGTCTCCAGAACCAGCAGAGACACCAGCGCTAGGGTCCTCAGCACCAGCAGCAGCTCCACCGTCCGGGTCCTCAGCTCCAGCAGCAGCTCCAACGCCCGGGTCCTCAGCACCAGCAGCAGCGCCACCGCTCGGGTCCGCAGCACCAGCAGCAGCTCCAACGCCCGGGTCCTCAGCACCAGTAGCAGCGCCACCCCCAGGGTCCGCAGCACCAGGAGCACCACTCCGAAGACTGCAGCGCCGTGTGTACCACTCTCGGATCTGCTGAATGGGGGGGAGCTCCTGGGCAGGAGGGGAAGTACTGGTACGAGCTCCAGTAGCACCTCTCCGGAGGCGGCAGTACTGTAGGTACCTCTCCTGCAGCTGCCGGGAGGAGAGGGCTCCTCCAGGTGTAGCACGCTCAGGCTCAGCACCCCCAGACTCAGCACCCCCAGACTCAGCACCCCCAGGCTCAGCACCCCCAGGCTCAGCACCTCCAGGCTCAGCACCCCCAGACTCAGCACCCCCAGGCTCAGCACCCCCAGGCTCCGCACCCCCAGGCTCCGCACCCCCAGGCTCCGCACCCCCAGGCTCCGCACCTCCAGGCTCAGTACCCTCAGACTCCTCACGGTCAGGCTCAGCACCCCCAGCAGGACGAGAGTCAACAGCTACCTCGACAGGCTCAACCGGGTCTACCTGGGACACACCTGAGGGAGCGGCACCCTGAGGGGGGAGGGGGTCTGGTACCTCAGCACCTGGAGCGAGGAAGAGAGGCGGGGGGGGGGGAGCGGGGCAGTGCGGTAGGGGAAGAGGCGGTAGTAGGGGACGGACTCATCAAAAGTGACGTCCTGAGAGGCCAGGACACGACGCGAGGTGGGGTGGTAGAACTGCCAACCAGGCGCGTCCGGGACAAAGCCAAGGAAGACACAGGGGACAGCTCGACGGGAGAGCTTGTCCGCGGACGTATCGCGAACAAAAGCTCGAGATCCCCAGACCCGAAAACGCGACGCATCGCCAGCCTCTCCCGTCCAACGCAGTGTCGGAGAAGTCTCCGGTAAGGAGACACGGGGCCAGAGGTTGAGCTGATGCGCAGCGTATCGGACTGCAAACGGCCACAGAAAGTGGGGGGCAGCTGCATGAACCAAGGAGGTACGAGCGACCTCCATGACCAAGCCAATGCGGCGCTCAGCAACCCCATTCTGCTGTGGAGAGGCCGGAAGCGTGAACGACCGCCCAATGCCCTCCTGCTGACAGAAGGCCTCCAAGAGGCCAGAGGAAAACTCCCCACCTCTGTCAGAGTGCAGACGCAGGACAGGGAAGTCGGAGCGGAAACGCTCACTGAGCTGGAGACGAGATCTGCGGATCCAAGGGATCAAGACATCAGGGACGTCACCCTTGGTGCGCAAGGGGAAGACCGTGGTGTAGCGCGAGAAGTCGTCAACAACAATCAGGAAGTACCTCTCCTGACCCTGACCACGGACTCGGGCTGGGCCCCACACGTCCATGTGGAGCGTCTGCAAAGGAGCAGTCGTCGGGGGGAAGGAGGAGGAGTGAGGAGCGGCGCGCTGCCGCCCCTCGACACAGGGAAGACAGGGAGGAGCAGGCGAGGGTGGGAGGGGAGGGAGAACCCTGGGAAGACCAGCAACAAGGTCCCGTTTGTGCATGGCCCGAAGGCGCTGCACAGACGGGTGACCAAGGCGGTGGTGCCAGAGGACAGTCTCATGCGCCAGAGAGCGACACGAGCAGGGGGCGGACAGCTGACCTGACGCAGACGCAGACGCGGACGCAGCTACCTGAGGGGACTCAGTGGTCAGTGTGTACAGGTCCGACCCCGGCTGCCGAGTGAAGGTAGCCAGGTGACGGCCCGTCCGAGCACACGTGCAGTGGGTCACGCGCTCGTAAGCAGGGGTGAACTGGTGAACACCCCCGTCCTGGAGCGCACTACCTACCACCAAGTTCGTAGAGAACGAGGGGAGGTAGAGACCTGACAGTGTGCCTGACGGGACCGCAGGACAAGGAAGGACAGTGGAGGAGGTCGCAACGACCGGACCCCCAGAGGGGTCAGCGAGGGAGACAGCAACTGGCCGAGCAAGCGGCTCAAGGACAGTGCGGTCACGAAAGAAACAGCGAGAAGCACCTGAGTCCAGTGTGAAGGTGTGCAGTGCTGCAGTCGACTCAGTACCAGAGGGCACGGACTCACTAGCACCTAGAGCAGCAGCCTCACCAGGACCTGGGGCAGCAGACTCACTAGCACCTAGAGCGGCAGCCGGACTGGTCTGAATGCCCGGGTCGGGCGGAACACGCAAGTACTGAGCACCCTCTCCACTAGTAAACATCGCATACATGGCAGTGAGAATAGCATCAAAGTCTAAAGCCCAGATATCAACTCCCTTCTTCTCCAGATCAGCCCAGCGGGGCAGGTCAGTGGCATCAGGAAACTGGGCACGCCACGCGTCAGTAAGGCGCGCGAAACAGCGCTGTGTGGGATGCGGCCTCCCACACTGCTGGCCAGTGCGGTCACCAGTGCGAATGACGTACGTGCAGGTAAAGCCACGCTGCGCATACCACTCACGGGCGGCCTGAAGCGACGGGGCGGGCTGCTGACTCTGGCCACCGCCAGCGCCTCCACGACCACCACTGCCGCCGCCACCGCCTCGGCCACCTCCACCCCTGCCGCTGCCACGACCACCTCCACCTCCGCTGCCGCCTCCACCCCTGCCGCCACTCCCGCCGCTGCTGTCACCACCCCCACTGCCGCCACTAGCCTCCCCAGCCGCTCCTCCACTCCCACCGCCTCCACCCCCACCTCCTCCGCCGCCACCTCCACCCTTGCCCCCTTTGCTCTTGCGGCGCCCGCTCGAAGCAGACGCGGCCCCGACCTTCTCAGCACCAAGGAGGTCGACAGCAGCAGCAGAGGCGACAGAGGGGAGGAGAGGGGAAGGGGAACACCCCTCAAAGAACGGGGTGCGGGGGTCGCCACGAGAGGTGCCTACAGCGACGATGCTCGCCTCAGCTGCAAGCAGTTCCTTCTCGAGGAGGGCAATGGTGAGTTCAGTGGGGGAGCGAGAGAGGAAGTGGTCCCTGACTGTGCGCAGGGAGTCGGGGAGGCGGGTGACTATGTGGTAGAGAGTGATCCAGAGCGGGGGGGGTTGCTGGTGAGGAACTCGTCAGGCATAGCAGCGCGAAAGCGGGCCTCACTGGTCTTAAGGTGGGTGATGAGGTCAGCAACTGTCTGAAAGGAGGCCAGGTCGGGGAACAGGTAGGGGAGAGTGAGGCGGCCTAGTGTGGCAGAAGCGGGGGAGGAGTAGCGAGCGACTACAGCAGTGTACAGGTCCTTAGCAGTTTTGTGCTGGCCAAAGTGCTCGCGCTCGTCGATCGGTAGGGAGTTACGAATAGCGAAGCGAGCGTGGGCGTCACGAGTCTTTCACTGTGAGCGCTGAGTGCTGTCAGCAGTGGTAGGAGGGGCAGTAGCGTTGCCTAGGGCGTGATCGTACAGTGAAACGTCCTCCTTAGCAGTGAGCTGTAGAAAGAGGTGGAGGTCATCGAGCCAGGTTTCGAACTTCACTGGACGGCCCTCAGCATCGAAAGTAAGTACAGTAGGAGTAGCCATAGCGGCAGTAGCAGTAGCGGTAGAAACAGTAAGAATGAGGCCGCAGGGAAGCTGTGGGCAGTGTCAGCACACGGGCGGCAGCAGCTGATGCGCACGGGCGGGAGCGGCAGTGGGCGCAGAAGCGGCGGCCGCAGTGGGAGCGAGTGCAGCAGCGGCAGCGGTAGCAGGCGCAACAGGAGCGCACGGGCGGTAGCGGCCGCGGCGCACGAGCGGGAGCGGCTGCGGGCGACGCGCAGGCGGTAGCTGCAGCGGCGGGCCCGTGGTAGCGGCAGCTGCAGCGGGCGACAAGCAGGCGGCAGCTGCAGCGGGCGACGAGCGGGCGGCAGCAGCAGCGGGCGACGAGCGGGCGGCAGCTGCAGCGTGCGACGAGCGGGCGGCAGCAGCAGCGGGCGACGAGCGGGCGGCAGCTGCAGCGGGCGACGAGCGGGCAGGCGCTGCAGCGGGCGACGAGCGGGCGGCAGCAGCAGCGAGCGACGAGCGGGCGGCAGCTGCAGCGAGCGACGAGCGGGCGGCAGCAGCAGCGGGCGACGAGCGAGCGGCAGCTGCAGCGGGCGACGAGCGGGCGGCAGCAGCAGCGGGCGACGAGCGGGCGGCAGCTGCAGCGGGCGACGAGCGGGCAGGCGCTGCAGCGAGCGACGAGCGGGCGGCAGCAGCAGCGAGCGACGAGCGGGCGGCAGCTGCAGCGGGCGACGAGCGGGCGGCAGCTGCAGCGGGCGACGAGCGGGCGGGCGCTGCAGCGGGCGGGCGGCAATGTGCAGGCCTGCGGGGCCGCTGCGGGCTGCGCTATAGCGGTGCGAGCGGCGCACGGGCGGCTAGCCGGTCGCGCTCAAAAGAAATCGGCCGCGCGCGGGCAGCTAGCGGGTCGCGCGCGGTTAAAAAAAAAAAAAAAAAAAATAGAAAACGAGCCGCGCGCGATTGGCTGGCGGGCTGCGCGCGCGCGGTAGGTAGGAGGCGCACTGGGGCGCGTAGGCGCACGAGGGCGCACGGTAGGTAGGTAGGTAGGTAGCGGTGGGCCCTAAGAACGGTCCTAGCGAAGGACCTGCTCTGAAACCATGTCGAAATCAACAGACAGGAATGATTGAACTAGCAGTGAAATCAGTACAAGTACCTAACCCTAGAATTGTGTACCCCCTATAGGCTAACCCACTGTAGCCTACACAAGCATAACATATATAATGTTTGACACCGTTGGCACAGGTGAGGTTTGTCAGAGGTCCACTGGTGATCCCCGATCGATCCTAGGGAAGGGTTACAGGCATTGCGGCCTGGGGGGTTATAGGCGCACTCACCCGCTACTTAAACAAGCCCTTTTATCCCAATGGTTAGTGACTGGGATTCTGACATGGTATCAGAGCAAAGGTCTCGGGTTCGAATCCCGGTGTGTGTCACTTCGGGCATCCCAGTGCGAGGGGGTGTCAGAGGTCCACTGGTGATCCCCGATCGATCCTAGGGAAGGGTTACAGGCATTGCGGCCTGGGGGGTTATGGGCGCACTCACCCGCTACTTAAACAAGCCCTTTTATCCCAGTGGTTAGTGACTGGGATTCTGACAAGGTTTGGATGCGAAATTGTAGGCCGAACCAGTTGGTCGCGTGGCCCTCGGGATGGTCTCGCTAATGAGTGCCTCAGTAAGAATTTGTAAATCCTTACAAATTTAATATACCCCCCCTAAAAAAATGTGTTTTATTATACCCTCTGGGTCGGGCATACCGAAACAGTGCACCAATGAACATGCTCGCACAACATCGCGCGAACGTGCTGATTTCCTGGCGCACGGTTCCATTTGACGAGCAGGCGTTTGCCCTGACGATGCTGTTGACACCCATTCATGATCAGTTGTGGGGTTTGGCAGTCGTGCGTTGTGCAAGAACGTGCAGACTGTGCAAACATACATTGTGAAAGTTTGAGCTAGAGGCGCCACGGGACAAAGAGACCACCCCCACACGTTAAGGAGTTCAGGAGCCCAGTCATCGCAAACCACATGACCCACTACACCACCTTGTTGAGAGTTTTGTGCATACATATTTCGCTGAATGAGTCTTATAGATGCTCATCCATCCTCACTACCAACAACATGGGTTGGAAGTGTATAGGTCAAGCAAGCACTACTGAGGACGCATCATGGAGTGTAGAGGATCTGGCGTATGTTAAGTGGATGACGGCAGAACTTGCCGCAAGGAGACCGATGGCAAAACTCCTAAGTAATGTGGGACAGCCGCCCTTGCAGTCTACTGTCACACCTCATTCCACCCCCAATTCGAGCAATGTTGGTGTATTTACCGACTACGGTACGGATGAGGAGGACCAGGACAAGGATTCGGCTGACGACGATGACGACGTCGCCACAGACGGCGCCGACCCAGTTGTGGCGTAGTGCGGCGACCCGGAATACAATGGCGTCGTCGAAGATCGCGCCGATGCTCCAGCTAAGAGTCGTAAGAGAGGAGGCACCAGCACTCGTAAAAATGCTAGTCGAAAGGGCGAGGGCCGTGCCAAGGTTGATGCTCGATGCGTGGCGATAATTGATGCCATTCCAGAAAAAACCCCATGCATGGTGTGGTACCCAGGGAGCTGTTGAAGCAGATAGAAAGGGGCGATAAATCCCCCATGGTGGGAGTGGATGCCTTCTCCTGTGTTTTCTCTTGCGCTTCTTCCTGTGTTTTCTTCGTTTTCTCCTGTATTATCTCATGTACTTTCTGAGTTTTCTCTTGTGCTTTCTCTTTTTGCTCCTGTGCTTTCTCAGTTTTCTCTTATGCATTCTGTGCTTGCTCCTCTGTTTTCTCCTTTGCTTTCCCCTGTCCCTACTGCTGCCCTCTCTTTTGCGCCTCCTCCTCCTTCTCCTGAACCTTATGCTCCGCGCCCCCTCCCTTCTCTCTCTTCACTCTCCGCAGCTGCTCCCAAATCCCCCCCTCCTCCTCCTGCTTCCCCTTGCTCTCTCTGTTCACTCTATCAAGCCGGTCTCGAATGCCCTCCTCCTCCCAGTGCTGCTCTCTCATGTGCCGTTGTATGCTGGCATGCAGGCTGAACATCTGGGCGCATTGGGGTGTGGGCAAGGGAACTGGTGGGAAGCAGGCAAGGGAAGGGGTCACATCACACAGACGAGGATAGAAGATAGAATCAGGGGAAGAACAACCTCACATGTATCAGCATGCTTGCATGCAAGCTGAACGTCTGAGCGCACTGGGGGTGTGGGCAAGGGAACTGGTGGGGAGGGGTGGAGGGATTACACAGAAGGAGGTAGGGAGATTGAATCAGCAGGAAAAAACAGCCTCACATATTGCAGCTTGCTGACATGTAGGCTCAACGTTTGGCAGCACTGCGGGTGTGGACAGGGGAACTGGTGGGTGGGGTGGAGAGGATACAAGGATCAGTGGAGGGGTGCAAGGATTGAGGGAGTGATTCAAAGAAGATGATGGAAGAGGGAGATCGAACAAGGGAACACCATCACGTGCTGCGTACGTGAAGTGTGCTGGCGTGCAGTGTGCTGGCGTGAAGTGTGCTGGCGTGCAGTGTGCTGGCGTGCAGTGTGCTGGCGTGCAGTGTGCTGGCGTGCAGTGTGCTGGCGTGCAGTGTGCTGGCGTGCAGTGTGCTGGCGTGCAGTGTGCTGGCGTGCAGTGTGACTGGTGGGGTGGGGCGGGGAGAGAGGGGGCAGCGGGCAATGAACAATGAGATGGCCGGAGGGTGGTATATAAGAAAAACGATGCCATGGTTAGGAATGGGAAGGGACTCACCCAAATGGGGCATGCAACTGCATGTGGCATTGCAGATGGTACTTTTTCCCTCCCAGACCAAACAAGAGGACTCGTGAGTCGACTCAGAAGATTGGGCTCGCATGGCATCACTACAATGCGGATAGGACTCACCCGGTTGGGGGCATGGGACTGCATGTGGCGCCGCATGTGGTACGTTCTCCTGAACGCTCTTCTGCAGTCCTAATGTGGACACACAAACGTTTTCTGCTGTAAGGCCAGCTGGTGGGGTGGGGCAGTGGGAAGAGGGGACGATGGAGGGATGAAGATTAGACACGTCTCGAAAACACGGGGGCATGTGATTGCAGCATGTACTGTCGCACGTGGTACTTCCTCCGAACGCCGCCGACAGTCCTCGAGTGCGCACACGAAGGACTTTGGGTGTGGCGAGTGGAGGGGTGCTATAGCAGGGAATGGTTGTCAGGCACGAGAGGGAGAGTGAAAGACCGGAGGGTGAGTGTATGAGGCCTTCCAGCCCCCATGTGGACACACAAAGAACTTCTACTGCAACCGTGTGGTGGTGGGCAAGTGGGTAGGGATTAGGGAGTGAGTGATGAGCGAGTGTGAGTGAGTGATGCGCGGGTGTGAGGGACAGCCTGACAGGGAACCAACCCCACTGGCAGGAGTGAGCGGCCAAATGCTGCTCACATACGACGACCGGGTGAACAGTTGAGGGTGAGAAAGTGAGTGTGAGTGAATAGTGAGTGAGTGAGTGCGTGCGTGCGTAAGTAAGTAGGTGAGTGCGTGAGTGATTGCGTGAGTGAGTGGGTGAGTGAGTGGGAGTGTGAGTGTCGGTGAGAGAGTGAGCAAGCAGCCCACGTGGTTGGAGTGAGAGGCCATGTGCTGCCATGCATATGCCGGCCGAGGGAAAAACTGCGGGTGAGGAAGTGAGTGAGTGAGTGAGTGAGTGAGTGAAAGAAAGTGTGCGTGTGATTGCAGGTGAGTAAGACCAGCCCACCTGGTTTAAATGAGAGGCCATGTGTTGCCTCACATACGCTGGCCGGGCGAACGCCATACCGCACTGCTCACACTCGTACCGTTTCTCCTTCGCCTTGCACCTCCTTCCCTCCCTGCCCTGCTCCCTTTCCTCCTCACTCTCATCTTCCCTATTCTTTTTTTTCCCTCCTGCTTCTCCTCTTTTTACTGGAACATTGTCCTCTTTTCCGCCTTCTTCTCCTTTCCTCTCCTTGTGCTTCCTCTTATTCTTGTTGCTTTTGTCCTCCTGCATGTCGTCTACCTTTATCTCCTCCTCCTCCTCCTCCTCCTCCTCCTCCTCCTCCTCCTCCTTCTCCTCCTCCTCCTCCTCCTCCTCCTCCCCCTCCTCCTCCTCCTCCTCCTCCTCCTCCTCCTCCCCCTCCTCCTCCTCCTCCTCCTCCTCCTCCTCCTCCTCCTCCTCCTCCTCCTCCTTCCCATCAACATCCCCCTCCACCACATCATCATCCTCCCTTGCCTCATTTTTCTCATTATTCCCACCATCCTCATTCTCTCACTGACCTCGTTGTTCTCATTAGTCTCAATGTTCTCATAAGTCTCAATGTTCTCATTATTCTCATTGTTCTCATTCTTCTCATTTGTCTCGTTCCTCTCATTCTTCTCATTATTCTCATTGCTCTCATTCTTCTCGTTCTTCTCATTATTCACGTTCTTCTCGATAGTCTCGTTATTCTCGTTATTCTTGCTTCTCTTGTTATTCGCGCCTTTCTCAATATTGTTGGTTTTCTTATGATTCTTATTCTGTCCACTCTTCTCACTAACCTTAATACCGTAATCGCTCGGACATACCACCCTAGGGTGTTATGATAACAGCAAAAAAAAAAAAAAAGGGGGGGGGGGGGGGGGGGGGGGGGGGGGGGGGGGGGGGGGGGGAGGGAAAGCTACATAACACCCGGGTCTTTTTATATGACATTTTTTAGTGTAAGGATTTTGATGCAAAGACAACTTGGGTGTTTCCAGAATTGGTTTAACATCACAGCTAGAAGCGAGAATGTGGGTTTTGGCGAGAACCTTTTCAACCCCCTTGAAATTGCGAAGTGGCACCTTTTTTGCCACTTGTTAGCTAACTATCTACCAGCGTGGCAGCAGCGTAAAAGAGGGAGGGGGGGGGAGATTTCGGCAGATTCTTTCAGAATTACCATGTGGTTTCATTGAGGAAGTGATTTCCGCGACGTTTTGCAGTACTCGCTAACAGCTATAATTAGAAAATCTGTAAGAAAGGGGGGTGTTATAGAAAATCACCCCAAAAGGGGGGTATAGTAGAAACGAGGTCCGCTATAGCACCCACCCTGCACAAGCCACCCGGGGGTCTTCAATTTCGACAGGTGGTATATCCGGGTGATTACGGTACTCCCAGTTTTCTCCCTGCCACCACCACACACACAACCTGCCTCACATCGACCCTCTCCCTCTCCCCTCCAACCTCCCTCACTCTCCTCCCTTCGCCCCCTTCCGTCTCCCCTCCAACCTCCCTCACTCTTCTCCCTTCGCCCCCTTCCATCATCCCGCACTCTACTCCTGTCGCCACTTTCCATCTCTCATCCTGTCGGAATCTCACCCACCTCCATCTATCCCTCTTCATCCCTCAGCTCTTTCTTCTTAGGGCCTTTCTCTTTTCCGGTGCAGTCTTCTCTGTTGCTCCTTTCTCTCAGACCTTCTCTTTCTGCCACCGGTCTCACTCTTGCTACTTTCTTGCTTCTCTGCTTGCTCACTGCTACCCATGTAGTATCCTCTCTTGCCCCCTCATGAGCTCGATGCTCCCTCACATCACCCTTACTCCGTTCCTCTCCTTAGCCGTAGCTTGCCATATCTTCCTCTGCACACTACTTGCTAGGCTTACAGCAAGGTTTATCATGTTAACAAGGAAAACATACAAGCAATGAGGTTAGCTCAACAAGGATCTCCCTATTCTACCAGCTCTGCCTCCTCCTAGTGCCTGTCCCATCATTCTCTAGTCTGTCCGCTAGTAGCTATTGCTACCTACGAGCATGCTTGCATCCACGCTGCCTCTTGCCACCCCTCCTCCCCCTTTGGCTACTTAGCCTCCAGCTTGCGCAGTTCAGATCCAGCTGGCTCCTTGGAGCAACCCTGCACATTCAGGAAAACAAACACGCATGCATTCGAACGCCCATCCAAGTGCTGGCTGCTAACCCATTGCCACTGCCTTGCGCTGGCAACCCTTGCTTACGTAAGTACCGCCTTGTCGCTTCCATGCAACTCCCACTTCGCTTCGGCAGGCGCCAATCCTCCTTTGCTTCTCAGCTCCTCGAACCGTTACTTGACCTTTCGCATTCCATCCTCCTTGCTCTCTTGATTCGCTATGTACAGTATGTACAACCCCCATTGCACTCTTCTCTCCCTTCACATTCATACAAATGTGACACTCCAACCTTCCTTGCATCCCGCTCTTTAATTTCCTCCTCTCGCCTCTCCTCTTGCCTTTCCTCCCCTCTTTCTCTCTCCCCTCTTTCTCTCTCCCCTCCTCATCTCCCGTCCTCTCTCCCTCCCCTCCTCCTTCCTCCCCCCCCCTCTCGCTTACCCTCCATTCTCCTCTCATCCCCTGTCCTCCCCTCCTTCCTCTCATTCCCTCACCCCCACCTCCTCCCCACTCTCCTCTCCCCCGTCCTCTCCTCTCACATCCCCCTCTCCCACCTCTCCCACCTCTTCCACTTCTTCAACCACTTTTTTCCCCTTTCCTCCCCACTCTCTCCTCCCTGCTCTCTCCCTTCCTCGCCCCTCAGTCCCACGCCAGATCACAGCATATACTGCTCCAAGGGGTCTATACACCCTCCCAGGGGGTCTGTGTCTGTGTCCTCTATGCCCTCTTCCAAAAAACCCATGTACCCTGCTAGAGGATCACCCCTCCCAGAGTTCTCATCTGGAGCACCTGTAGGTGTGGGATTATATGAGTCTAAAACGTCCAAGTGTTTCAGGGAAGCTACGTCTTGCACTGAGCCATCTGTACTCGTTATAAGCTTCCCTGCTGTGGCTTTTTCCTGCCCCTTTCCCAGCTGCTTCCCATTGCTGCTGCTAATCCCGCTCCGGCTTTTCTCTCCTCCATTCCCCTCCTTCTCTTCCGCCTCCTCCCCCTTTTCTCCCTCCTCATCCCCCTCCTCTTCCCCATCGTCTTCCCCCC
The DNA here is from genome assembly GCA_947470075.1 of Closterium sp. Yama58-4. Classification (NCBI taxonomy): domain Eukaryota; kingdom Viridiplantae; phylum Streptophyta; class Zygnematophyceae; order Desmidiales; family Closteriaceae; genus Closterium; species Closterium sp. Yama58-4. Next base: position 1,057 of record CANIUD010000294.1, on the reverse strand, counting down.
TCTTCTTCCCCCTCCTCCTCTTCCTTCTCCTCTTCTTCCCATTCCCCCTCCTCCTCCAACTCCTCCCCTCCCTCCCACTCCTCGCCCCATCCTCCTTCCACCTCCCCTCGTCCCACATCCTCTCCCCCTCCCCTCCTAATCCCTGATACAGACCACCCTATGTACTCCGCTACCGGGCCAACCCACCCATCTACACCCCCCTCTTGACTCCTCTGCTTCGTTTTTCACCAATCAACAAGTCTCATTGCGGCTGTTCTCCCTTCCTCCTTTGCTGCTGCAGCCTCACCCCTCCCCTCCGCGCGTCTCCCCCTCAACCCCTCCGCTCTACCCTCCACGCATTTTACCCCCAGCCTCTCTGCTCTTCCTTCTGCGCGTCTTACCCCCAGCCCCTCAGCTATCCCCTCCGCCAAACCCTCTATAAGCCCCTCCGTTAATCCCTCCGTGATTACGTTTCCCACCCCACCTGCCTTGCCCCCCTCCCATGCCCCCACGTGTGCGCGCGTCTCCCTGCTTCCCCCCTGCGCTGAGCCCCTTAACCATCCGCCCTCTGCCCTTATCGCCCCCCCGCCCCCCCTTTCCCCTCGCATTTTCTTTTCCCCTCCTCTTCCCTTACAGTCCCCCCCTCCACCTCCCTTTTCCCCTGCATGCCCCCTTCACTTCTCCATCTTCCCCCTTGCACTCCTCTAACCCTAATCACCATCTCTTTTCCCTTACCCTCCCCTTTGACCTCGCAATTGTTTTTCCTGACCAGCCCAGACCTTTTCTTCCCTGCCCTCGAGGACCTTTCGTCCTCGACTGACGTCATGCTGTCGTCATCTGACGATTCGACCTCGTCGCTAACGACAAACCCCTTGCTGCTGCAAATGAAACCTTCCGAGCTACTGCCGCCACTGCTCCCGCTGCTGTGACTGCTACTGCTGATTTCACTGTCACTAGCCGCTACAACCTTTCTAGCAACGTCACCGTCCTTCATACCCGCGCTGCTCGTTCTGCCGGCTTCCGCGTTATTCTTTCTGCCAGCCTCCGCACTGTTCCTTGTTCTCCTACCATCTCGACC